>JADMLL010000005.1:14461100-14894528 GCA_016920875.1 Columbicola columbae
CCTGTTATGCTACATGCTCAGAGCTGTCATCGCCTAAGAACCTCTACCGGAAACCCAATCCAGCTGTTAGATAATCGAGTACAAATTTATTGCGGAACCTAAAACTAACAGTATGGTTGAGTCTTGCTACACACGGATCTCCAGGCGATATAAGCACAAGTTGAAGAGAAGTTGGTTTTGATCGATTTTAACAATTGACTGGGAGAGTTGTGCTAACAATTATCTAAGATATACTGAATTAGTATGAGTATAATCCTAGAATCCCTACAGAGAATGATAAAGGGGTAGAAGTGGTGGATGAAGCTAGCAAAGCTGGGACTTAGTTTAAGCAAAGACGGGTTTAACCTCAGTGTCTCAACCGACAACAACATTTCCTCTCATGAAAAATTAGTCCAGCGGTTGTTTCTGTCGTTTGTTTGTTTCGATCTTACATCAAAGATAACGTCACAAATCACAGAGTCAAGTGGAAGACATTCCAGTGAGCGCCGTGGATTTGCGTCGAGTTCGACACGAGGTGACATTAATAAGCCAGCCCACATGGGCCCCGATTGTCTTTTGTCCTATTAAAAAGATGCAAAAATTAATTTAGTCGTTTGTTAAGTCATTGTCGGGGGGCCCCCGCTTTAATTAACAATCTCCAATTCAGGTTCTTTGTTACATTTTGCTGAAAGATAATCAATCAGGTTTGTTATCTCGAGCGCGCGGACGAGAGAATAAAAAAATTAAAAGAACCGGTATAATGAAACGTTATCAGAGTCAGCTCAGCTCCCGATCTCGAGGACAGGACGGTTTGGCTGTGACCTTGGAAAAGCCGCTCGTTTCCGTAAAAAAAATGAAAAATTAAATTTATTGTTACAAATTGAGAAGAACGTTTTCTTTTTTATTTGATTTTCGAAACAGGTTGATTTACTGTTAAAATTTAATTTATTATTATTCAACGGACAAAAACAGATTAGCTTTGTTGAAGGATTGCCAAGAAAAACGCACAAAAAACTGGAAGTTGCTTCGAGAAAGAAGATAATGAGCGATCGCATAAAAAAAGCCGATCTAATTAATTTGGTATTAGCCGGGGATTAGAGATAATTCAATTCGGGACGAAGGAAAAGCTCTAAAATTCACCAATAACAACTTTTAGGGTGTTGGTCTAAGAACCTCCGAAACCTTTCACAGACTGCTAACAACTTTCTTCTGGTCCGAAAAGCCGGAATCGAACTAACGTGGTCCATGTTATTAATTTTTGTGTTGTTACCGTTGTTTGTGTTGTACGTTTTGGTTTTCGTATTTTTTTTGTGCGATCAGGTTCCCGCAAATCGGGATGCCAAGGAAAGCCACATCCTTCCCGATAAATTCGCATAAGTTCAAGGAACAAATTTTCGTATTAACTCGACCGAGTGCTGCCTCCAGCCATTGATTATGTTTTTCAAGGCGGAAACGTTTCGCGTTTTTCCCAAGCGCGGGTGACATTTTAAATCAGCGAAAATTTTATTTTATGTACAAGTATATTTTGGTAAATGAAAACTATATACAGACGGAAACTGTTGCAAGTTCACTACAAAAAATTATTAGTAACACTTAACAGTAATCTACTTGTTGTAGGCACATGCAAACAATACCATTAAATAATTATATATTAATATTATAGTATAATAGTTAGGTCTATCGCTTAATTTTTGATAGAAACCAATGAGAGGGCCTGAGAAGGGAACTGGATGATTAGTACTCTTCGGAAAAGTTGAACAGAGAAAACCTTGCTGATCAGTTTGATTCTGCTGAGTCTCCCGTATGACAGTGCTGACGATGAGCTTAATTTTGTCTGCAAATGATGTAGTATATTGTGGAAAGTTGTCTAAATCAAGTATGTTGTATACAGCTGAAGTGTTTGTTAGTGGGGACAGAATACAGCATGTTCGGAAGTCTTCCTCAGGATTAGAACATAGGACCAGAGAAGTCAAAGAAGCAGTAAGACTGCATTCATTACTTCTGAACTGAATTCATCATTTCAGTGTGCAATATTTTTGAAATAAACTCTTCACGATGGTGTGTATTACTTTTGAAATAAGCCTTTTATAGAAGTATGCAATACTTTTGAAATGAATTCTACACCACAGTGTGGATTTTTTAAACAAATTTATCATGAAAGTGTGCAATGCTTTTGGAAGGAATTGTTCACTAGCTGTGCAATATTTTTGAAACGGATTCTTTATGTTAGCGTGCAATAATTTTGAAACGAACTCTACACCATAGTATGCATTATTTTTGAAACGAATTTGTCATCCAAGTGGTAATACTTTTGAAATAAACTCTCACCAAAGTGTGCATTGTACAAACAAATTTGTTGCAATACTTTTGAAATGAATCTTACTAGTGTGCACTATTTTTGAAATCTACACCGCAATTGCATTACTTTTAAAATGAATTCATCATGAAAGTGCAAAAACTGATGAAATTACACCACAGTTTCCATTACAGTACTTTTGAAAAATTCACACAAGTGTAATACTTTTGAAGAAATCTTCATGAAAGTGTGAATTATTATTTAAAACTCTTCATCACACTGTGCATTAGTTTTGAAAACTCTTCGCAATAGTGTGCATTATTTTTGAAATGACAGACTAATGAGAAAGTGTATTTCTTACAAAATGTCTCCTTTGTTGAACTGTGCATCACTTTTAAAATGAATTCTTCGTGAAACTACTAATTAATTCGTCATAACACTGTGCATTATTTTTGAAATGAGAGATCGATTAGAAATCGTAAAATGGTCGTGCATCACTTACGAAATGAGGATCTAAGTTGATGATGACCATAAAGAGATGTCAAAAAGAAACCAAAGAAACTCACCCCTTCAGCCATGTTCATAAAGGAAAAGGTCAGTTAAATCAATTTCACAGCCTCCTAGAACAAAAAGAAGAAATAAAAGGAACGTTAAGAATTTGCCAAAGGGTTCCTTCAACCATCCGCCGACCCTAAATTAAGTTCCATCCGAATTTCAATAAGTTAACTCTTGTAGGTAAATTAATTTATGGATAAAATGGACAACAGGTTCACCTGTGAGACCTAAATAATTTTTTTTTTATTCATCCGAGGTACGAACATAAATTTTTCAATTCGTAAATCACAAATCGCCTACAACGAAACGTATTTCATTCGATTCACTCTTGATTTCCCTTCCTAGATTACGTTTCTCAAGGTCACTACAACTCTTGTCTTCGCTTAAATGGAGCCACATTCTTTTTTTATGCGAGCGAAAATTTGCATCTAAATAATGTGAACACCGATCGAGTACGAAAGCGTGACCCTGTTCCTTCTTTCCATCTCTCTCTCACTCTCTTTTCGGCGGCCATAAATTAATTTCGCATTTGAGATACAACTGGAAGCAATTTGGAAAGAAGAATGACCGAACGGCCAAATATTAAATTTTGGTACCGAAATTAGGTTCGGTTAAATTAAATCGGGTTTACGCCTCACCCATTAGGGTACCTAATAATCTTTTGGGTTACATCATTGTTTATGACTCCGGTCCTGGTCCTCTTATTTTTGGGGCGAACTCGCTTTCTGAGCCTTTTGTGGACTGAAAAATAATGTCGGAGATTATTCATAATCACCAGTTAAGCTCGGTAAAAGTGACGAATTACTCAGTATTTATCATCAACTGTCAACAACTACCACAACCACCTTCTTTGGCATTTCTGTCATTTGTTTACTGACTACACTCTCTACAACTTCCCTCCACCATTTTTGTTGCTGACATTATTTAAACATTGTGGCCTTTATTCATAACATAGGCTTGCAGTCTTTTGAGTTTATTATAAATCGCGTAAAAAAAGTCCACAAAGACTAAGTCGAATTCCATGTTAAGAACACCCTGGCCAACGGGAACAATGCGAACTTCCACACTTAGTCAATATGTTATGAGGGTCGGAAAGTAATATGTATACATGCCACGGTAAAAGTGATAAATTAGGCAAATAATCAGCCCAATAATATACCGGCCAGTAAATGTGATAAATCTTCAGAAATTTGTCATATTTAGGAACTTTTATTGGTGATTATGATTAATTATATATATTCGCCAGATTTATCACTTTTACCGTGATATATATGTGTTGTAACGCACAGAACGACATTATTTTCCGGTCCACCTAACACATATTTTAAATTTAAGAAATCCGACAACGCTTCCTTACACCTCTAACAGTAACTTTAGTCCGGTCTAACCCATTTTCCCTTCATTTTATGCCAACCATAAGGAAGCGTTGGTTTCAAAAGTAATGCACACTTCAGCAATAATGTAACTGTCTAAGCTGTTTCACAGTTAATCCACACATCTCAGTCCAGAACGTATTTTGTGTGGGATACACGCTCTCGTTAACGTCCCGTTTCATAAATAATGCACACTCTCATCAATCTCCCAATACAATGTAAGTACGAAAATGTTTTTAGGTGGCGTTTTCCCTTGACTTTTTTTATCTTCCTTGCTTTCCTCCTTCCGCCGCCCCACCCCACGCCTCCAGAGAGAGAAAACAAGTTTCTGCATCGGTTCTCAAGGAAACACTAACAGGTGAGCTATAATGATATTAAGAGGTGGCCCCAAAGTTTCTAGCCTACTTTCTAATGTCATTCAAAATCCTTGCGGCTAACTCGGTGGTCGTGATTAGGGATTCAAGTTAGACAGGTCCTTCGACACACACAATTTATTAATAGGGAAAAGGGACGATGGGAATGAATAAAAAAAAATAGTTAGCTAATAAAAATACTAACTCTCCAACTATTTCATGGACTGTTAGCTTTTTGTGTCCGTTTTGGAGGACGGTGGTGAGGTGTTTCGAAGCCTTCTACCTCTTGTTTACCTGATGGATCTGTGTTCTAACACTTGTGATCCACACCTTTCCTTTTTAACTCTATTCAGTAACTTTTGCAGAAACTTAGTGTTTAAGTCCACTTAGGAAAGTGTGCATTATTTATGAAATGAGTTCTTTGTTAAGCTGTGCATTACTTTTGAAACCAACTCCTCATCATAGTCGGTATTAAAATTGGGCTAATACGACTGGAGTCATTTATTTAATCTTTCGCAGCCCTACTTACAGATTTTAGAGTTTATTTTTAAACCGCGTAAAAAAAGTCTTTAATAACTGAGTGAAACTCCATAAGGACAATACTCTGACCAAGTGTGCATTTGAATGTTACCAACTTATATCTTCGTGGCTAAGCCTCCAAAATTACGGTTGACGAACCTGTTCGACTTTGACGTTCGATCATTAGACCCAGCACTCAGGATACAGTAGATATAGTTTTACAGCCATTTTATGTATGACATTCTCGAAGACTGTAACTCTTATTACGTCTGCCTAAAAAAAGGTAAATTATGAACAGAACCAAAATGACACCACATCCCAAGCAGTTCTTCTGGTTTTACATGAACAACAGGATATTCTGTTTTCACTCTTAGACATACACAAAGTTTTCTCTTGCTTTCAGAGCGTCATGAGTTTCTTTAAACTTTTACAAAGGTCCATTTCAAAATTATTGCACGCTTTGGTGAAGAATTCGTTTCATAAGTAATGCACACTGTGCTGAAGAGTTCATTTTTGAAAGTAATACACGCTGTTTTAAAGAGTTCGATTCAAATTCATTGCACATTGTGCTGAACAATTCTTTTCAAAAGCACTGCCCGTTGACATGAATAATTTGTTTCATAAATATTGCACACTGGGGTGAGGAGTTCGTTCCAAAATTATTGTAGGCTAATAATAATAATTTGTTTCGTAAGTAATACACTGTCGTGTGAAAAATTCGTCAGAAAAATATTGCACATTGTGGTGAGGAGCTCGTTTCAAAAGTATTGCACACTTTGATGATAAATTTTTTTAATAGAAGTAACGTACACTTTAATAAAGACTTCCTTCCATAAATAATGCACACTTTCGTAGTCAATTCATACTCCTGATACTCGAACCAGGGGTGGATCTGTCAACACAAGTCTACTTGAAGGCCTTAATGTAACATGAATCATGACATCACACCGACCTCCCTACCTCTCTTTCTTCGGCCAAACTAAAACTTCCAAATTACACGGTCCTAGATGACTCAATAACGATTTCGTTTAAAAAAAGTCGCATAAAGTAAGTCCCCGACCCCGCACCCCCCTTCTAAACAGAATATTTATCTATAATATTAACCTTTCAACAACAAATCTCCTCGAAAACATAATGTTGGCATCAAAAACCTAATTTCACTCCAAGTTATTTACGTGTCCTAAAATAAACCGAAAAACGTGAACTGACTCAAGGTCGTCGAAGAGAGATGAAAATTATCAAATTTCGGAGAGTAAATAAAAAATCGGCACCATAACTCCGTACCTGCAAAGGTACTTCCATTGACCAAAGATAAGAATGTGTCTGCGAAACAGGTTCGACTTCTTTTCTAGGCGCACGGGCATAATGTTCAAAATCGTTTAGCTCGAGTTCGCCCACTGCGCGCAACTTTTCCTTTAATGATGTCCGTGCTCTGTGTGTGTTTGTCTATCCAGCGCCGTCACATGTACTATTGGCCTCCCACAAATTATCTATTTCATTCTCTACTACTTTATCTATAGGTTTTGTTTGACGGGTGGAGAGTGAAAACCATTGTCTCCAACTTCTGTAACGATGGTATTGTTACTCTTCTTCTTTCTTCTTTGGGTTTGTGAGTAGGTCTGTGATGAAGTGATGAAAGCGCCAGTAGCAGTCGAGAATTCGAGTCTCTTACTACTTCCAAGGTATGAAAACTCAATGCAACAAAAATGCTGCACAGTTTTTTGGAGATTCGTTTCAAAAATATTGCACACTGTCGTAAAGTATTCATTTCATAATTAATAACACTTTCACCGAGTCTTTCTTTAATAGATTTTGTACATTCTCATCAAGACTCGATTCAAAAATACTGCACAGTTTTCGGGGTTTCATTTCAAAAATATTGCACACTGTCATGGAGTATTAATTTCATAATTAATGCACATTCTCATTAAGTCTTTCTTTAATATTTTGTACATTTTCATCAGGATTCGACTCAAAAACACTGCACGGTTTTTCGGGTAATTCATTTCATAAATACTGCACACACGTCACAACTCAACAAATCATTTACACAAGATAATACACAGTTCAAACGAAACGATATATCTTCTTATATTTCTCGAAACTGATTTCAGATATAAATTTCTCTTAAGAGACCAAACCTCTTTTTGAACAAGATGGAAGTCGCACTTTGAAGTAGCTTAAAGCGAAATCTGGAAAACTGATCTAAACTGTCTTGTGACAAATAAAATAAAGCCTACATATAGACTATATGAAAGTTGTTAAAAGGAATACGCTATAAAAATAAGTGGGCTTGGTAGTTTTATACAAATATATTAAATATTTAATAATACCAATAAAAGGGGAAAAAGGTGAATTTGATGTGATAAAGGGTTAGAGGAGAAAGCAAAGTCGGACATAAAAACACAAAAACCATTTTGAATATGAGTATAAATATAAATAAATAGATAAATAACCTCTTTAGAAAAATTAAAATCTGATATATAAAAGAATTTAAATTTCTCTTCTTTCTGAATAAAAAATAAATAAAACTTTTAAAAAAATTATTTATATATTTTACGCATAAATATTTCAGATCATTATCCGTTTCCGGTTTTTACTTTTTTATAATTTTATAATGGAAATGAGTATAAAAGAAGGAATTTTGGTTTTCCAGATGGTGTCATCTTGTCTGAGTGAGTCTTTTGCGAAAGGAATTAGATCTATGTGTAGGTTTTGTTGCAACGAGTTTATGACTAGCTTCACTGTTGTTATCATACGTTAGAGTTGACTACTGTAGCAATCAGCGACGACAGGAAATCTGTAGTTAGTTGTGCATGATTTTTGAAATTAAATCTTGGTGAGAGTGTGCTTTATTTTGAAAGGAATTCGACACAGAAGTGTGCAATCATTTTGAAATGAACTCTACACCACAGTGTGCATTATGTTTGAAATGAAATTCTAATGACAATGTGCATGACTTTTGAAATGAAGTCTTAATTAAAGTGTGCATTACTTTTGAAATGAAGCCTCTAGTGCTCATTATTCACCCACATACAGTCCAATTTGGCTTTATTTCTGTTTACCGAACCTCAAGGGATGTCACTGAACCACACCCTTTTATCCACACTCAAGTGAAGAGCTCATTTCAAAAGTCTTGCACACTCCAGTGCTCTCAGAATCAAGAATCTAAGAATCTTACAACCAATTCATTACTTCTTCAAAGAACAAATCTCGGTACTGAACTGTTAAAAGGAGGTCTAGAAGAGGTTATCAAGGATCGGGGAATCGGACGGTAGATGTTAGGTATGAGAACTGGAGTGAGGACCTGTAAATTCATTTCCGGGACAAGAACCAAAGACTACCACTCCGATCTCTGTTCCAGTTCCAATTTTTTGGGATGAAAGTAGTTAGTAGTAATAATTCTGAACAACTCAGACTAAATATTTGTTTGTTCAGGTACAGGTTTCTTTCAGTAACTATTTCAAGTGTTATTCACTTGGCGAACTTCCTCTTTTGTGTGTTTCTTTGCGGCTTTTAATTAAACATTCCTCGTAATTATAACTGTACTAATTAAACAGTTGTTTTATGGAGTGTATGAGTGAGCTTATCTCATGAGAAATCGCTGATTAGCATGATACCTGAAAGCTTCCAAGAATACTCCAACCACACGCTTCGGGTGTAGACGGTTGTGCGAACCCACGACCCGCGGGGTCAGCTACTCACCCTCGAGGACTCTTTAACTGTCATGTTTTCCTTTCCTTATAGTCTGTCACCTCACTTTATTTAACATTTTAATTACCAACTTGTTACTTTAGTAATTAAGATAATCAGATCTTTTTTTATGCGGTTGATTTGATTCGCGGGAAATGGAGGTTATGAAACATGTTACTTTATATTGAAGAGTTGTAAATTTCATAAATAAAAGTCGTAATTAACGTGATTTTATTAAATCGCATAACTCCGAGTACGATGACAGTGATTGGACATTAAACCGCATAATTAAAATTCACAAAAATTTGTTTTCCCACAAATTAGATGAATTATTTTCCGCGGTAGGTAGGTAAGCCTTTTTTAAACGAATCTTTGACATAATCGAGGACCTAAAGTCAATATGAATGTCTTTTTATACTGACAAAAGAATAATCAGCGTTAACGTAATATAATTGTTGAAGACCTCAAGATACGCGAGATTATTTAAAAGATTCATCTCTTAATATGCGTTACTTTTGAAATGGGCTTATCATTTGAGTGTGCGTTACTTTTGAAATAAGCTCTTCAATCGAGTGTGCACACTGACATGGAGAATTCATTTATTAAACCCTTCAAACACCTAAAAGAAATCTACAGTTTCATCGACTACTAATTTCATATATATTGCACACTGTTGTTTGATATTCGCTTCATAAATATTGGACACACGTACAGAGAAAATGTTCCACAGTTTCAGAGAGTCATTTCATAAATACCGCACACTTTCTGGAAATGTTGTAAACAATAAAACATTGGAGACTCGTGATGTAGTGGTCAACACACCTTACACGAGATGTTGTGATAATCGGAGCCCTCTCCTGTTACTACCAACTGTAAGGAACAAACTCAAAGGTCAAAGGTCAAACTCACTTTTCGCATCCACGACTCATTATGTTGTTTATTAATAAGCGCAAAATTCAAAATCGTTAATGAAGCCCATTTACATACTATAAACGAGACTAGAAAGCCATTAAGACGTTAAAGTCAAAAGATCGTAACCCTTTCTATAAGTGGTTTACCCCCATTATAACCGATAGCCGATAATCGAACAAACAAATAAGAATCTCTGAAGTGTATAAGATATTAATTTGGCGATCGTGGTCCTTTCCACCTCCAGCATCCCAAAAATCCTGATGCGTCAAAGATGGAGACATGGAATCACCAGTTCGTGATTTAATGATTATTTTAATCGCTTTTTTTTAGACTTAGATCTTGTGAGGACTCGCTTCATCTAAATTATTTCCATTGCATTTTGGTGTAATAAATTTTAGGTGTGATCCCCCTCCTCTCTCTCTCTCTTCACGCTTTGGAATTTTCATCTCATTGTCATTCCCTCGAATTCCACGAGACGCTTAGATCTTAGATGATTTCAAAGCCTTGTTTTCCTTCTTTGAATGAGATATTTGATTAACTTGGTTTCTTTTTACTGATAAAAAGTCTCGCACTGCTTATCTTCTGGTCGAATCACAACTAGAGAGGTGTCCATGGTGTCTCCGTATCGAAACACTAATCAACTTCTCTTTGAAGTTTTTTTCCGTTTACGTAACTTTTCTCCCACGCCTTAACAAAAGTTGTACAGAAAACTGATTTTATAAACCATGAGAGTCCAGTCAGCTCTACAGGGTCGTTCCTATAGCCCATATAGCCTACAGATAGAGTCCACTTTACAAAGTCCACATTCGATATATCCACAGTATTTACAATACTGCGGCCCTGACGCGAGCGGGATTCAGTGCTGTCGTTCACACGAAAGATTTGCCCATTTTTTGTTTACGTGATTCGGAATTCCCGAAATTAGTATTCTGAAACTGTGCAATATTTACGAAACGAACTCTCAAACACTGTGCAATATTTATGAGATTACTCCTCCTCCTGCCATTATTTTGAAGTTGATGCTCAATGAACCGGTGCAAAATTTTCCCCAAACTGTGGGCAGTGTTTATGAAATGAATTATCAATGTCGGTGTGGCAATAAAAATCTTGAATGTTACTGTGCAATATTTTTGGAAAATCCTCATGAAACCATGCGATATTTATTAAGTATTACTGAGTGTGCGATCTCAGCTGGCGGTCAGAACTGTGTCCTAAAGATGTTTGTTCGCTTCAAGTCAGAACGAGATTACTCTAAAGTCTTTAGGGCTTCTTAGAATTTGAGTTGGAGGTATAACGATCAAAAGAACAACAATACTAACAATAACAGTAACATCCGCGAAAATCTAAAGACTCAGACACGGTTAAAGTTTCGCAGAAGATCAAGCATAACCGTCATCTTACAACCAAGAACACTAAACTCATGTACGAAGAAATGCGCACTTTTACAGAAACTTAGTTGCTTACAGTTGTAAACAAACTCAAACAAACAAAGGCACCAAAAACTAAAGGAAGATGCCCACCAATAAATAAAACCTGAAAACAATTGACATAACGATAATTAAAAAAAGGGCCGATTACACCGCCAAACCGGAACCCAGTCTAAATCACGTGAATTTCAATATTAATTTAAAGGCTTCCAACACACATCAAATTCAAAAAGAAAATTACGAGGCTCAAATTCAAATTTTGAAAATATCAAAATCGTAAATTTAAATCTACTTAAACAGGGCGGAGCATTTCAAAACTTCAACATTAAATTCGAACGTCATTCACGGCGTAAGTTATGTAATGACTTTCGGAATTAAAAACAAATTAAATTCAATTCAATTAAAACAACTCCGAGCCGGAGTACACAAAACCAGGGGGTAAGCGCCGAGGTGGAGAAGAAGGCCAAGAACCTGACAATTTCGGAGTGGTCAGCATGAAATGAAAAATGACGAGCTCCAAAAATATATTATAAAATAAATAATATATTTAATGAAAAATTATTCAAATTAGTGATCGGAACCCAGGATAATTGAAAATTTATTCGGTTGGAGTTGAGTTATTAATTAATTAATTTATTTATTTATTGAGTCTTCGGGTAGGCAAAAAGGCTGTGTGTGTACGCCCGTGGAGGAAATGAGGTGGGCAAGTCACAACCACACATCACCGATTATGGTTAAAATGGTTATTTACGAGTGTAACTATAATTCATCAAATTTACGATTTTTTGCTTTTATTTTTAATTGATTAATTAATTAATTAATAAGGAGACTCATCGCTAATCGATTATTTAAAGTCAGTTACTTTTAAGTTTGTATTTATTTATTTATTTATTTTTTACAGAAAGGAGATGCCGAAACGGCTCCGGTCCTGATAAACGACTTAATTATCATAATTAAACATTTGAGAAGGGTGGTAAATAGTGTCACTGTCACTGCCATTGCTGATGACTGATTTCATTTTTGGGAAAGTAAAATAAAAAAATTTATTAATAAGAAGACATGCTAATAAGTCATGTTAATAATGTCAATAATGAAGTACAAACTGATCGTGCATTATTTATGAAATAGGAAGTAGATGAGAGTATAAAACTTAAACTTCTGAACAGTGTACGAAATCTGTGAACTTTACTTGCCAATAAAGTGTGCAATGTATATGAAATGAATCCCACAAAAAACCGTGCAGTAATTTTGAATCGAGTCCTTCATGAGAATGTACGAAATTTATTTAAAAACTGAATGAAAGTGTGCATTATTTATGAAATAAACACTCCACGACAGTGTGCAATATTTTTGACACCACTTCGACTCTAATTTGAGACCAACTCAACCACTAAAGGCTTTAAAGTCTAAACAAGGTAGGCTGAAATTCTCTTATTAATCAATACCTTCGACTTTCAGGGGCGTAAATAGCCATAGTGAAGCACACCTGCATCTCATAATTGATTTCAAACCTAGAACTATGAAGATACCAGAAGTTTGGTAATTTTGTCATGAATAGCCCATTTCAAAAATAGTGCATCAGGCTCTAATTTCATACATAACTCACATTTTATCAAGCATTCATGTCATAAATACTGCACAATTATTACATTTTGATTAATTTTCATTCTTGAAGTCATTTCAGAAATATTACAGTGTCATAAGGTACCTGATTTCATAATAATGCCACATTGGCATGGATGAGTTATTTCAGAAATTCTGCACACATCTACAGACAAAATTTTCTAGTATCATCAAGCCTTCATTCCATATATGATGCACAATTTTATCAAAAACTCATTTTTATTATTTGATATACAGTCACTTCTAACCGTTGAGTATATAAAGGTATAAACTGTAGGCGCAATATTATACCCAGAGAACTACCAATCGAATGTAGAAGTGATAAAATAGTCATAAAAAAGCAGAGAAGGAAGAATACAAGGATGAAGCTTACGTGCGACACCAACGAAGACACAAAAGCACTTCACACGAGACCCAGAGAAAGCTGAACGAATGCTGGATTAACGTAATGGATTTGCCCTCAGGAAGAACACGCATGATCCATCTAACAGAATTCTTCGCTAAAAATTCCATCTACGTTAGTTTCTCCAGTACCTCTATAAAAACCACGTACGAGATAAGTATCATTATGTCCTAGTCTATAACACTCGAACTATAAAAACAAAACCAACCCCTAAAATCGTTCCGACATGCCTATACACCTTCCTTTCCACTTGACATAAACATCATAATGACGGCAAAAAATTTTTTTAAAAATATACTCTAATCAATTATGTGTTTTCTTAAACAGCCATTTATTGTTTTCAACCATAATCATCGACTTAGGCTCGTTTACAAGTCGATTACAAACTGTATAACCGGTTTTCAAACCCACACATACTTAACTTATGCAATGATAGTCACCTAACGTGTTCAAAACACTCGATAAAATTTTTTTTCACTTTTACCAACTAAAATAAGTCACACACGACACCTGTATTAAACAGAGATTTCACATACACACGTACAGTAGCACTATATTCCATACATCCAAAATAAACACCCCCAAAAAAGAAATTAAATTTGACAATCTCACATTTGTGACTCGTGGTCAGAAATCATTTTGAAAGATGGCGGATCCGAGTGTCGGAAGACGACAAAGCAGACGATTTCAAGGACAATGGACATGGCGTTTGCGCAGGGTTCATTGTCGACTGTGTTACCATTCCGTTGTCGTGTGAAAGTAATTAACTTTTTAAATTAAATTAAATTGAATTGGTAAGGTGAGGTTATTGTGCTACATTATACAGGTTTTGCTATTATTATTAAAAATTTTTCGGGTGTGCTTGGGTCGGGACCCAAGCAACCGGATGTATATCTGTTATTACGTATACTCGTACAGTGTTTGAGAAATGTTTTCCATGAACTCGTGTTCGGTGATCGTTATTAATTAATAGTAATTAATCATTGTGTTTAATTACATTATCAGTTATGCGAATTATCGATGTTGTAATAGCCGGGTTTGTTTTCTGAGAATTCGTTTTGTGCGGTACGGATTTAATTCGGTGGTTTTGCGTTTGAAATCTATGAAGACGCCTTTGTTCATTGATTATAACATGCATAAATGTCTCATATTATATTTGGTACAGTTTAGTTAAGTGTTGAGCAGGTTATATCATTTCCTACACGTGAGTATGTACAGTAAATCAATATTTCTACTTTTTATGTTTTGTGGGTCTCAGTTAATTGTCATCTGTTTTGAATTGCAAGATGTTTGTTGGTCTAGTATTTAGGGTAGAATAGACAGAATCTTAGTACTAGGAGAAGTTAGTCGAATGAGATATAGGATAAAGGAAGTGAAATAGTGATATTAGTTGGGGGGTTAGAATAGTAAAGAGCGAAAGTAGGGAAGAAAATCGAGGAAAGGTGTAAAAGGAAGGACGAAAGTGAAAGAGAGTGACACATGTACAAAAACCGATAGTGAACTACACACAAACAAGGGAAAGACTAAACTGAAACAGGAAAAGAAAAGAGAGAGAGAAAAAAAGACATGCCGATGCATAAAGAAGATAGATGGAAAGAGGAGACAGACAGATACGCAGAGAAGGAAAAAGAATGAAAAAAGAACAAAATGAGAGACATATAGAAAGAAATAAAAGAGAGAAAGAGGTAAAATAGGAAGAAATAGGAAAGAAAGACAGAGAAGAATATAAAGAAAAATGTTAGAGAGGGTAATAAAGCATAAACACCTAAAATAGAAGAAGTCAAAGAGAGAACAAGAGAACAAACAAAACAAGTCTAAAGAAAAAGTGAAAATCAAAAATATAGAGAAAAAGAAAAAGAAAGAAAAAGGGAGGAGATGGGAACAAAAATAGAAGATGAATAAAGAAGAAGACAAAGAAATAAGGTTAGAAGAACGGAGGAAAAACAAGAAAAGTGAGAATAGAAAGAAAGAGAAATAGAAAGAAACAAAAAAAGAGAAAGAAACAAACACAAAAACACAGAGAAGGAGCTAGATAGAAGGAGCTGGCAAGAGAAACTGACAGACATAGCATATAGATACAGACAGGAAAACTCAGATAGGCACAAACACAGAGGTAGGGAAACAGAAGTTGGGAATAAAACAGTTAAAAGAAATTAGTTATAGAGCCTAATGATGGGTCATATTAATCATCTTCCGTCATGACTTAGGTCAGAGATGTAACAGCAGTACTAGAACAGACAAACAACTGACTACTGATCCACCAATTTTCTTCATCACCGTAAAATCGGAGCAGAGCTTTGTTTCGAATCACTGTTTGCAAAGTAATTCGATTTCAAGTCACCACCATCAAATATATCAATCGCATAAAACGAGACCCCAACGGAAGTTTCAATTCGCCAACAACTAATCCGCGAGTTCTATCTAACTGGCTCTAATTAACCGATAAAAGAAAGAAAAAAATTCTCCAAAGTCTAGTTCTGGATGGAAACCTTATTAATATTAAAGGAGAAAGAAAATTTCAATCAGGTAAAAGCATTATCGGTCGTTATAACTGCATCACAACTCCCTCCCTCTCCCACCGCCTCAACTTTAATAGACCAATTTATAATAATAATTCCATAAAATGATTGGCAATGATTAAGATTAACAAAATTTACAACAATATCACTTTTTTATATTAAAGAAAAGGGAAATAAATAAATAAAAAACCTGATTTTTATGTTCTGATAAAAACCGTTATTATTATTAAAATTCAATTACTATTAAAAAGAATCCATAACTAAGAAAATGATGTGTGGACTGGTTGCGTGCATCCACTTATCGAATTTTCTTGGAAAATTTTCAAAATTAGCTTAAAAATTTTTGAATTCTGGTTAATTGCTATTAAATTGTGTAATGGTGGAAGAGAGGAGGTGCTCAGACTTGCGACCATGTCAGTGAAATTTTGCTTATTTTATTGTATCGTTGTGTTCGAGGTTGTAAAGAAAATGGTAAAGGAATACAATAGGTTGAGTGGATGGGTCATTCCAAAAGGTAACGGTTTGTCAAATCCCTTTTGGGGTATAAATGCCAGCAAGTTTGAATCAATAGAACGTCCCGAATCCAAGAATTAATTTGAGTTGTCTCTAACAACCTTCATTACCACTAAGGGTGATTTAAGAGTCTGAGAAGAATTCGTTCTGGCAACCTGCCTCATCATTTTTGGTTATAAGTGATTCAGGAGAATCAACCTAAGAAAAGGGGTTTCCCCGTTTTAAAGTCCGAACAGAAGGAGAAAAACAGAAAAGTGAAAAAGAGGAAGAAAAAGAGATAAAGAAAAAAAAAGAGAAAGATGAAAATAGAGCAATACAAAGAAAGGAAGTTAGGAAGGAAAAGAGACAGACAAATTCAAACAGGAAAGAGGAAGAAGGAGAGACAACGAGAAATTTCAAACAAAAGAGTATGAAAAGAGAAAAAAGGGATAAAAAGAAAATAAAGGAAAACGAAAAAGAAGAAAAATAATAAAAATGGGAAGAGAAGAGAAGAAAAAGAACAGAAGAAAGGAAGAATCAAGTCATCGGAGAAAAAGAAAAGAATAAAATAAAATAAATAAAAAGTCGGCTTTCCTCATCAGAGTCACAATCAAAAAGAAAGGAGAAAAACAGTCAAAAGAAAAAGTCAAACAAGCAGAAAAGATAAAAAAATCGGGAAAAAGGTCGAGAAGGATAGAAATTATCTCAATAGAAAAGAAGAAAAGAAAGGAAACAAAGATATCATCGAAGAGAATCAAAATGGAAAACCTAGAAAAAGAGTCGTGAAAATCGACAAAAGATGAAAGAAATCCGAAGTAAATCGGAAAAGAGGAATCGCCGGGAAAAGGAAAAAAGAATGAATAGATATCGGAAAAGGAAAACAAAAATATCTAGGAAAAACAAAAAGAAAAATAAGTGGAGAAAAGAGTTAGAGAAAGAAGAAGGTTAAAAAGAAAAATAGATAAGGTAAAAGAGAGAGCAAGAGATAGAGATATGGAAGAAGATAGAAAGACAGGAACAAGGTAGAGGCAATAAATTGGGAAACAAGGGTGAGAATTAACTTTTATCGAACCAACAGGGTTAACTTTTATTATTTTTAATAATTTCATAATTCGAAAACCGTCACTATACTAATAAAAAAGAGTATAATATCGGGAATATAATAATTTATATAGAATATAACATCCGATCAGAGTTCAAGGGCTTTGACACACATCAAAACGGCGGATGGGCGGCCCTAGAAATATTGACATCATTTCCCAACACTGAAACAAGATATATGCAAATATATATCAAATCGTATTTCAAAGGTCAAGGCGACCAAAAAATAAAATAAAAATGTGGGATGTGGATAAAATTGGAGAGATAAAAGCTCTGAAATATTATCTATCCGCGACCTGACATGTCGATGTTAGTCAAAAAGCCAAACCATTGAGGACGAATTAGAAAAAAAAAGGTTTTCTCAGGATTAAGGCGTCAAACCTTGAGGAAAGCTTCCGTGTCATGTGCCTTTTAAGTCAGGCCGTTGAGGACGACCGCTGCGTAGGTCCGCTACACCTGTGTCGTAATTAAGGGGAAATGCTTTTCCGAGGGAGTCAGGACCTGCTTTCAGGTACGACGCTAAGTATTGTTTATGTTATGATGTAGACAATTAGGAAATAAACCTGTATTCGAATCATCGTGACCTCGAGTTTTGTTTCCGAAATTATGCGAAATAGTCTTTAAAGTTTTTTTGAACAGTCAGAAGGTCAGGCGCCATGCCTGGAAACTCAGAAAGTAAAGCTACAAGAAACTGTAGTTGCTGACTGTGGGACATACAGTCAAAGGTAGTACAAAAGCTCCTATCCAGTTGTCAAAAATTTCTAGAGGTTTTATGAGTATCTGAAGGTCTGACACAATTATAACTCAAACGACCTGAAGACTTAGAAGCTACAAGAAATAGAAACAGTAGTCAGTGTGGAC
Source organism: Columbicola columbae (assembly GCA_016920875.1). Taxonomy (NCBI): domain Eukaryota; kingdom Metazoa; phylum Arthropoda; class Insecta; order Psocodea; family Philopteridae; genus Columbicola; species Columbicola columbae. The sequence continues at coordinate 14,479,207 of JADMLL010000005.1, forward strand.
ACAGTTATTGTGTACAACAAGTTTGTAGCTCGTGACCTTGTGACCTGTTTCCCAATCTCTGTCTAAATGCACCAAAAATGTGATCAGTCTCCAGAGTTTCAGAGCTGTAGGAGACTATTGTAGTTGTCAGTGAGATGTGGTTGTCCTATTCAACTGATCATAGCTAGGTGGTCAGGACCTACAAGATGTCGATGAGAGTTAAAGGTTAAGCTGTTCTAAAAATTTTTATGTAGTGACCTTAAAACCTCTTTCCAAATCCCGGCCTAATCTCCCAAAAATATGCTGTATCGGTCGCAGTCTCCATCTGGATGATTTTGATTCATTTCTAACTACCTGTGAGCTCAGTACTTAACGGTACAAGAAACTGTAGTAGTTGTCAATGAAAACGCACAATCACGTATTAGGCTGTTACAAAAAGCTCCAATCTCGTGACCTTGAAACCTGTTTTCTTGAGAATTGGGAGGAAGGCTTTACGGAAACTCAAAACATTTCGACATCCATCACTTCTCGCAATAGATCTCGAATCAATCTCCGGCAACCCGAGAAACTCCTTCTCTTGGCCAACATTAAACCTGTTCGAGTAACGCCCCACTCCCCCCTCACCTCCCTACCTCCTCTCCTCCGTCACTCCACCCCGATAAGACGGTTCGTATAAGTAATTAGGCATAACAACAACAACAACAACAAGTGGTTTCAAAAAAATCGTTTGGGCCACGGCAATCAAATTCTCTCCTTCGGCACCTGAATCGCCCATCAACACTTTCATTCATCTCTCTCTCGTGTTCATTGCCAAATATTTTTTTTTGTCGAATGACCCCGTCGTGAACCTGTTCTTCCAAGCGGTAGCAGTTAGGGTTAGGTCCCACCCACTCCCGCGGTGTATTAAAATGAGCATGGTAGCGCTCGGTACCAGCCAACTCGAATACCTGTTGTTAGCTCGCCTTCCATTTTCATTTTCTATATCACTCTCACTAATGACTTTCGTACTCGATCGGCCGGCGACTCAAATTTTTTTCATTTCCCAATAAATTTTGCTATAATTAGATCAGTCTGAGAGGTAGTAACGAGATTCACGTGAGGTATAAAACCAAATGAGAAGGACGAGGCTGTCGACAAAGGGATTTGAAACCGAAAGAGGAAAAGGGAATAATCAAGGACGAATTTCTGGGCCAAACAATAAAAAAGATAAAAGGGAAGGTCGAATGAGGAATATAAAAAAGTTAGAAATATAAATTTAACATTTTAAGATCCCTTAAATTTAAATTAATCGAGTGTTGCGGTTTTATGTTAGAGACAAGCATTAAAAGAAGAAAGTCAGAGTTCATCATCTCAATGAAAAAAAAATCTTGGGTATAAATAATACTATTAATATTTATTTATCTATTTATTGTACCCGTTACAGTATTTATAGTTGCCATACAAAGGTGCATTTATTTCCAAAACAGACAGACCAATCGGGGGAAATATGTAGCAAACAAAAAATCAATAAAATAACTCTTATAAACAACCAATAATAGAATAATATAAATACTGAACCTATAACTAAGTAAATAGATAAATGAAATTTACAGAAAGGTCTTCCTGTCATACAGAAATTCGTCGGGTCGTTTAGATTACACAAATTGTGAGTCAGATGTACAGTATAGCTTTCGGACTTTAACCGATATCATGTAAAAGCTTTTCCAGACTTTCACCCAGATTGATATACTGTACCTCCGACTATCTTGCTGCACCTGTAACAGGGCGATTAAAGAAGCTAGCCTAGTAAACTTTATCTTTATCTATATCTAAATCTGAAGCACGTCTATAGATAAAGTTTATATGTTTTATTATAGATAAGTAGATAACTAAACAACGGTTAGAATAGACAGAGCTTAGTGGATCTTAAAGGTATATGTTAGGTATAGGTATTCTTGATGAAAGTTTCTGTTAATTATGAAATGAATTGTTTCTTTAAGAAAAATTGTGCATTACTTATGAAATATAACTAAAGTCACTCTTTTTGACTTTCCGTTCCTGAATCCAAATTATTTGGAGTACAAAAAAAATTCAGACGTATAGATTATTTAAAAAAGTGTGCAATAATTTTGAAAAAAATATTCTAAGAAATTTTTCTTTAGCTATAAAATGTAATCCAAGAAAGTGTGCAACAGTTATGAGAGGAATATTTGAAAAAATTAAATGAACACCCCCAGAAAGTGTGCAACACTTTTGAATGAACTGTTCTATGAGTTTGTAATTTTCATTAAACAAGTTCTCCATGAACCTGTGTAGTATTTAAAAAATGAACACCACATGAGAGTGTGCATTACTTTTGGAATGAATTCTCTGAATTGCGCATTGCTTCTTAACTGAAGTCCCTATAATAGTGTGCAATATTTTTGAAACGAATATTTCGTAAATAAGGAAACGCCAACAAAGTGTGCGTTATTTTCAAAAGGACTAGTATACGAGTGTGCATTATTTATGAAATAAACAATTCGTGAAATTATGTAACGGAAAATGTAACATAAATTATGTAAAATTCATGATGATATACAATATTTTTGAAATGAATTCGCAATGAAAGCGTGCAGTATTTATGGAACGAATTTTATGAAATGAATTCTGATTGAATTCTTTGAAGAATAACAATTCTTCAAAGCAATAAAGTTTATGAATCCAATCCTTCAAGGAAGTGTGCAATATTTATGAAATGTGTGTTTCATTATGGGGTGTGTTACTTTTTATATTAAGTCTCATTGAAGTGTGCATTACTTATGAAAAATCTTGTGTCACAAAAGCTTGCAAAACAAGCATCAAGTGATTTTTGAGACTTCACACCAAATTTTTTGTTTTGTGGCAAGTTTGTGCCTGTTATGGTGGTCCGTAGGAAGTGAGAGTTCAACCGATGCAAACCATGGCCTCATACTAAATCCCATCCGTTCACAGGGGTAGAGAACTCTTCGGACAGTCCTCAAAAGAGCACTCTGACATGATCCAGCATTCAATACAAACTAGCTCGAAACGAACCAAAAGTCTCGTTACCCGATTGACCATTAAACAGGAACGCGACCTTGGTCCTCGTGAGTCGAGGAAAAAGAAAAAAAAATTATTAAATTGCCAAAACATACAAACCTGTGTCGTGGCACCTGTCAAAAACCATTTCGACTAATCATGTTAAAAATTAATTGATCAGACTGAAACATTATCCGAGTATTTTGGACTTATCTCATTCTCTTCAAATTGGCCAGGTACAGGTCTCTGTCTCTCTCTCTCTCCCCCTCCCCGCGAAGCTGACTGACTCTTTTAACAGGTTGGGTTTCAGGTATCAAAAACTTTTCTCGAGTTGAACAAACTTGAGAATATTTCCCTCCACGAAGAGACTATACGTGGCCGAGAGCAATGACTATAATTTCTCGACGCCTTCGGGGTGAAATTCCCGTTGTCCGATAAATTTTTTGGTCCCTCAGCTAAGCGGTCGAATGACTTTTGATGTGAGACCTTGTTTCAAATTTAACATTGTACAGTTGTTTTCGTTATTTAGGTAACCAAGTTAGTAATTTCCTTTCCGCCTGTCTTGTGCTATTAGAGGGAATTCGGTTGAGGGGCTTTAATAAAATTTGACACGACCTGTAATCAGCGGTAACAAAATGTCAACAAGGTCAAATCTTGTTTTTCATATTTCAAATCCAGTTTATCCTTTTTGAAAACAATGTTCTAACAGTCACACACAACTTTTAAACATGAGGCCTACAGAAACTCCGAGTAGGAACAGAAGAACGAATTCAAATTTTCAGGATCACAAAAAATTTTTTTAGTTTGGACGTACTGACTATTTAAATAAAATGATTTTTCTGTGAAAGTGTACAATTTTTAGAAAATGAATCTGTTATGACAGTGTGCAATAATTACGAAATGAAACTGTGCAGCATTTCTGAAATGAGTCCCTCATGAAAATACACAAAATTTATTCAAGACTCGATGAAAGTGTGCAATAATTATGAATTACTCCATGACAGTGAACAACATATATCTATGAAATGAGTCTCCCGGAAAACTGTGCAGTATTTTTGAAATCCATCGTGAGAATGTGTAAAATGTATTCAAGAGAGACCAAATGAAAGCATGCAGTAATTATGAAATTAATCTCCCGAAAAACTGTGCAGTATTTTTGAATCGAATCCTTGATGAGGATGTACAAAATCTATTGACGAAAGACTCCATGACAGTGTGCAAAATTTTTGAAATGACTTGGGTTCTAAGTTGAGACCAAATTCAACAGCCACTGACGACAGTCCAACATCTGAACGAGGGAACCTGAGTTCTCTTACTAATCGGAAAATTTGACTGCAGGGCCGTAAATAGCCAAAAATGCGTAGCGCTAATTGTACCTGATAATTCATCTTCTAGTTTGATTACAAACCCAGTACTATCTAGATAATATTTATGAAATAAAAATTTTAATATAAATAATTCAAGCAAGTGTGCAAGTGATGTGAAAATTATAAAAAAATTGTGCAACAATTATGAAAGAAATATTTTGTAGAATTAAAAGAACACTCCAAGATTGTGTGCAACACTTTTGAAAGGACCGTTCTATAAGTGTGCAATATTTATGAAACTAGTTTTCTACAACACTGTGCAATTTTATGAAGTAAATACTACAGGAAAGTGGTCGTCATTTGTGAAATGAATTCTTCTCTGAAATTGTTTGTGATACCTTTTAAAAGTGTGCAATATTTTTGAAACTAATATTTTGTAAAATAAGGACACTCTAAGAAAGTGTGCGTTATTTTTAAAAGGACTTTTGAACGAGTGTGCATTATTTATGAAATAAATAACGCACTACGCACACTGTTAATATGAGGGTAGACAAAATTTATGAGATGAATCGTCTTTGAAAGTGTGCAATACTTATGACGCAACTCTTCAACAAAATGTGCAATTTGTTTGCTCCGCTTCCAGGAACACGAGCGGCCAGACATAAAGCTTCTGTCGAAGAAGGCTCACTGGCCACCCAGATAAAAGTTGATATAATCCTTAGCTTATCCAAAGTTCATTTTTGTCAAATTTGCGTCGAGATTGTTGGCGACATTCTTTTTCTCTATTTTTATTTTTGGTTTGGTTTTCATAAGGTTTTTGTATTTTTTGTTCTTCTAATTCCTTTGTTTTTTGTAGTCAGTCGTTGTTCAACTTTCAAACAGTGCACGTCGTTTTGTCAATCTACGCAATGTAACCGCCGCAAGGGTAACTTAGTGAATTTTGCACATGTGACATTCGTTTAACGGTAACAGTGTTTGTGACCCAAACTCTTCAGTAAAGTGTGCAGCATTTATGAAACCAAGTCACCAAGAAAGTGTGCAATATTTATGGAAGAAATCGTCCGTAAAGATGAAGTATAAAACCAAATCAATTCTTCAAAAAGTGTGCAGTATTTATGAAACCAAGTCTACGAAGAAGTGCACAGTATTTATGAAATAAATTCTTCAAGGAAGTGTTGAGTTTGTCGACGCAAGTGTGCAATATTTATTGAACGAATCTTCTGTAAAGGTAAAGTATGAAACCAAACCAATTCTTCAAAAAAAGTGTGCAGTATTTATGAAACCATTAAGTCAAGAAGTGTACAATATTTATGAAATGAATTCTTCAGGAAAGTGTTGAGTTCCTCCACGAAAGCGTGCAATATTTATGGAACGAATTTTCTATGAAGGTGAAGTATGAACCAAACCAATTCTTTAAAAAAGTGTTGAGTTCTTCCACGGAGTTCCTTCATAAAAATGTGCAATAGTTATGGAAGAAATTTTCTGTAAAGGTGAGGTAAGAAACCAAACCAATTTTTTAAAAAAATTTGTGCAGTATTTATGAAACTGATTCTCCAAAAAGTGCACAAGTTATGTTTGAAATAAATTCTTCAAAAAAGTGTTGAGTTCTTCCATGAAAGTGTGCGATAATTGTCGGGACCAGGTTGTGTCGTTGTAGATGAACGAATGATGGACAACACTAATCCCGAACGTATTTGTATATTGCTATATAAAATATTATTATAACTATAATTTAGAATCGAAATGGAAAATACAAAGATGCTGATGATGCGAAGCTCCGGGACTGAATGAATTTGGCTTCGGTTTTCGTCTGCTTCATTTTACTGTGCCCATCCCGGAATGCGGAATGTGGCGAACGTCACAATAATTATGGAACGAATCTTCTGTGAAGGTAAAGTATAAAGCCAAGCCAATTCTTCAAAAAAAAGTGTGCAGTATTAATGAAACAAATCCTTCAATAAAGTGTTGATTTCCTCCATGGAGCTCCTCTAAGAAAGTGTGCAATATTTATGATACCAAAACCACATCATTTAAGAAGACCCAACTGTTTAACCTAATCAAACTGTTCAAATATTTCATTTGAGCCTTAAACCTTAAAATCTCAATGAGATCATCACGTGACGTTGATTTAAGCTCCAACTCCTAAAATTTTAAGTACCACTCTCTCTCTCTCTTTCCAAATAAAAAGAAAACTGTCAACAAGTTTTAAGCTCACCTTGGGTGTTACGCTTGCGTAAACATTCGTTCCTGTTTTAAATGGTGTCCGCAGAGTGGATTTTGATCAAATTTTTAAATCTAATCGAACGCAGTCTATAAAAATAAAAAAGTGAGCACATGGAAGTGTTTAAGTGTAAGCTATAATTACATACTATACTATCTCAGAAACTTTAATTACCCCAAGGTAAACATAAACTTGATAAAGAAACCAACATGCGATATCGTGTGCGTGTTGTGTTTGTGTATATACACACAATTGATCTGTATAAACTGATTAATGAAAATCGGTTCAGACAAAAATAACTGGGAAATCTCTGTTGCCGTAGGAAGAGTCCCCCCTAGAGGCAGCCATATGCAAATTTGAAACCAGTCTGATGACTATAGTTCGGTGTGGATTTTAATGGACCATAATTTTTTTTAATAGCGATAACGAAAAATTAACGACACAAACAAATTTTGGCGTTAGAGCAAATATTAATATAACATATATGGTAAGACAAAGGAAGCGCTCGGAGACTTTACAAAGACTTCCGCTTCTGAATTTCGGCTGGAGTTTGAGTTGACATGGAAATTATTTGAATCCCGCGTTTTTTTTTGCTCACAGAATTCCTCAAGTTCCGAAGTATGATACTTTGTCATAGAGACATTCCTCTGGTTCCTAAATTGGAAGCGGCTGGTGTGTCATCTTTCGGGTGTTAGCTTACTTGGGAGGAATTTGCTACCTGTAGAGCTTCTCTGGTCATTCAGGATTTGGATGTGAGTCAGCCATATTGTTTTCTTGATGATTTAGATCCTCGATGTTTTTAATTTAGGCCCAACTCAAATTTCGTCAGTTTCCGGTCGGTTGACGTGCCAGCAGAGAATAGCTATAATTTCCGCCAATTATTCATAATCACCAACTAAACCTGGTAAATGTGACAAATCGCTGAGCATTTATCACAATCACCGACTAGTTTATAAAATCTCCAACTCTTTCTTTGCAATCGAATGAATTGGCTTATGTTACTTCTTCATCTCATGTCTTTGTAAATTTTTGAAATTGCTGAATATTTATCACATTTACCAGGTAGTTTCCGGCCAGCTGACGTAAAATGGTTGCAAAGAAGAGCTTTAAACTTTCTCGTCACGCGATTTCCGGCGACTATTCATAATCTAAATCTCCTGGTAAATGTTAAAAATTACCGAGTACACATTCACCGGAGAGTTTATAAAATATTCAACTCGTAGTGGGGAATTTGATAAAAGTTAGATCAGATTCTTTGCTTCTGTTAATTGTGACATAAACACTTTTAGGTTGACTGGAAACCGTGTAAAAAAAGTCCAGAAAGTTTTACCACTGCAAAAATTGAACAACACTTTGGAAACTGTTTGACGGGCGTACAGCCTTCAGTTTCAAGTGGATTTCCTGTTCTAGACTTTGTAATAAACCCTAAAAAACTGTTAGTGCCTACATGGTAGCTTAATTTTAACGACTTTAATACCTTTTAATCATTATTATTCAATACTCATTTCAACGTGGACTTACGCCACTTTCAAAATACATGGTCTACATGACATTACACCCAGGTGAAATCGATACCCGAATAATATCCCTTTGTTATGGCTGCGATTTGATTTGAAGGAAAGAGTCCGTTTTGAACATTGATAGTCAGGTATCCCTTTGGAGTGTTTCCATTAAAACTTAGTCCATCCACCTTCGCCGTTATGCATGACAGAACCCGGGGTTATTACCGTTTGTTTTTATAATTTCTCTGTCTAGCTTCGATCAATACCTTGTTTCACTTTTATCTGATGAATTCGACCTCATGATCTAAGATTACTTCGAATTCTATTACTCGTAAATTCTTTAAAATAACTATTTGATTTCGACATGTTCTTTCTTTTATTTTTATCAAGACCGCATGCGCGCTCGTACACACCAAAGATGGCGAGCCTGGTGTAATGTCTCCATGAATCGCCCGGATTGTTCATCGCCTAAAATTTGAGCGGCCAGAGAATGAAGTAATATTGCCTAAGGTAAACAAAACAAGTGACAGTCATGTTTTCAACCCTTCTACCCGGGCCGATGTCTCATCCCTTGCCAATAGTATAAATAGAACTTTCCGAGTCTTGAAGAGTAGTAGTCAAAAGTCATTTCATAATTAATGCACGCTTTTGTAGGGTATTCATTTCACGAACAAAGCCCCATTTCGAGGACAATTATGCATTCATAAGTAATGCACAATCTCGTGTTGCATTCATTTCATAAATATTGCACACTTTGAACGATAGTATCTAAGGAACAGAAGCAATGGCTGTCTTAGTTCATGAGCTGATGATGGGGTTGAACGTGTGGAAATTTTTGGACAACACATTTCATAAATAGTGCACACTTTCTTGGAGAATTGGTTCCATAAATACTGCACACATTAATATAGGAATGGTTTCATAAATATTGCACACTTTCTTGAAAGAATGATTTCAAAACACGAAGCTTTTTTTTAGAGGATGCATTTCATTAATATTGCACAGTAAGAGGCTGCAACTGAGAAACAAGTTTGTGTCATAGCTTAAGAGGTAATAGAAGTAATTGTTATTTAGTCAAGAGCAGATTGAAGTAGATAAGAAGAATTAGAAGGAGAGAAGGAGTAAGAAACAGAGAGGAGAAAAGATAAGGAGAAGCAGCAGAATGTTGTAAGTGGCTGAGAGAAAATAAGAACGGGAGAGCAGTCAGAAAAAGCAAGAACAGAAGTAGAAGGTTATGGCTAACAGTAACAAGTAGTATAGATCACCCCAAGTCAGGTATGGTACAGACATCTAAGTTATAATTCATGAGTACTCCTTGGTCAGTCGAGTTGTCAGGTGTTCCAAAATTGGTTATCGGTGTTATTAATAAAGTCGGTACCAACCTTTCCAACCCTTTGCAATTTAGTCCACCGTCTTAGGAGCAGACAAACGAATACGAACACTGTTCAAGAACAATTCCTCTGGGTAGTATATCCAATCAAAAACCAATAAAAATTTCCCGTGGGTAAATTTTTAATTTACTCTTCTCTCTCTTTCTCAAATTTATCCAAATTTACCGTAATCCCCGTAAAGGTTTTCATGTAATTACCAGAAAAATTGTTTTCTTTCCCATTCCATCTCCCCTAACATCACATTATTCATCATTTGAGTCATTTTGTTTAAAAATAATTTAAATACCGCAACGATACGCCACCGGTACCGCCCATCGACAAAAATTTTTCTAACTTCTGGTTTTCTTTTTACCTAACTCGGAATGAATTTTGGGTTTTGCGGTCAAACGAGGAGTTATTCGAGTCGTGTTCAACCTGTGCGTACCACGACCAAAGGTTATAAATAAAGAAGACAAGGACCAGAAAAAAAATTTTATCAGTCGTCTTAAGTTAGTGTTGGTTTTTCGGCAATATAATCCTCAAGGTTGTGTCTTTTGAGATCTTCGTGTTACCATCAAAGTTAAAAAGCTGACATTCTGTATAGAATGCCATCCTGAGTCTTAGGGAACCCCATCCCAATTTTTGAAGAACCATAAGAGACGACTATGGCTCTTTTCCACTCTTCTTCAGTTTGTCATCATACAATTCCCTGTCAATATATTTATTATTAATGTTGGTAGTACTGTCGTGAAGCAGGATGACACATAACTTCCTCCTGTCTCCGAGTACGACACAACTCTTCAGCTTTTAACTTCCAGACGCCAGTATCTAAGGAACAAAACCAGCGTCTGTCTTAGTTCATGAGCTGATGATGGAAGTTGAACATGTGGACATTTTTGAACATGTTTCATAAATAGTGCACATTTTTAAAGGGAATCCATTTCATAAATAATGCACAATCTTGTGTAGTATTTATTTTAAAAACGTTGCACACTTTTTTGAAATAATAATTTCAAAAAGACCCCATACGGTTTTGGAGGATTCATTTCATAAATATTGCACAGTAAAGGTCAGTATTTGGGAGACAAGTGTGTGTCATAACATCAGGAGTAGATGAAGGAAATAATTTGAACTTTTTCAAGAGTTGAAATTGAAGTAAATAAAAGGAGGCCTCCTTTTATAGACAGAAGAAGAAGAAGGGAGAAGAGAATAGAAATTAGGAAGAAGTAAGAGAATGAGAGGAGGAAAGGTAAGAACAAGAAGCAAACTGCTGTAGATGTGTAAGAAAAAATGAGAAGAAGAGAACAGATAAAATATCTATCCAGGTGGAAACCTCCATTGGACTTGGTCACCATGACTAATAGCCGTGGAGGTGTCTACCTAGCTCGGTCTGTCTTGGGTAGTACAGAGAAGGAAGTTCGAAAAACTGGAGAAGGCTGGAAGACAATAGGTCGATTGGAGAAAAGCGCTGTATGTTAGAACAAGAGAACAGTCAGGAAAAGCAAAACCAGTCGTAACAGAAGTAGAAAGTTAAGACTGCGACTAACAGGTCCTCATCATTTGATGCAATGGGATGCTGACCGCCTATTCCAATCCATCTCCAAACAATTACTAGGGAACCAACCAGGCTCACAGCCTTCTATAATAATCATTTTCAACGAGGAGCCTAAAAACGGCTAACAACAGTGGAACCTGACACCGTTAATAACACACTCACCCATATTCCGGAAATACTAACACCATCAATTAACAACCTAATTCGTTGTTGGGCCTGTCGGGATGTCTGGAACCCAAAACATAATTTGAAATTCATCACTCAAGGTGATCTAAATAGATCGTCATCCGGAAAAATGGGTCCGACGCCTAAAAACAAAATGGGCGACATAGACCGTTCAAGAACAAACGCAATTTAATACTAATAATGATAGTACTACTACGCCTGCGTGAACAATCCATTTCGGGTTACACCCGGCTACTTTAAGTTGAAATTAGCGAATTTAACCTTTCGAAAAATTCAAATGCCTGGTAAAACTGTTTATCGCAATAGCTAAACGCCCTAATTACAAATTCACTACTTTGTTATAGCGGTATAATAATTTCTCCAGCGAGAACACTTTCAAAGTAAACAACCTGCTACCTTAATGTTATTATCTTAATATGGTAAACTGGTCTTTTTTTTTTCGTTCTTCGCTGTTATATAATAAAAAAAAGATTTTTTTTAACAGTGACTTTCTTACCGTAATATTAATGAATTTTATAATAACCTTCACCGCCGGTAATTTTTTATTTTTGGTTTCGCTTTGGCGGTAACAACAAATATCAATATCATTAATTTGATATTGGCCATTTTGTTTGGGTTTCCGACCACGCAATCACCTTTCCTTCCTCTTCTGCTATTATGGTTATATCATCGAGTGAATCATGGTCGGAACTGCGGCGGGCGACTCTCCTCTCCAAAGCTTCTTCTCTGTGTGGTGGTAGAGATGAAAGGAAAACCTGAAAATCTGAATTTATCGTGATTCATTCTCGAGTTATAAAAAAGAAGTTTATGCTGTGGTGGGGAGGAAGAAAATTGCTGTTTGTTCTGCACACTTTCTTGGAAGATTCATCTCGTAAATATTGCACACTTTCTTGAAGAATTGGTTTCATAAATATTGCACACATTCTTGGAGGATTGGTTTCAAAAATACTGCACAGATTCCTGGACGATTGATTTTATAAATATTTTTCGATTTCTAGGAGAATTGGTTTCATAAATATTGCACACATTCTTGGAAGGTTGATTTCATGCCTATGAAGGTTGATTGATGCCTAGATTGTCTAGGCCTTGGTCCGTCTCTGCCTTGATGAAATTACTGTCATTATGATGTACTCAAGACTGTCTCACAAGAGTAGAAGTGCTGTACCAGAGAAAGGTTCTGATAAGTGTGCAATACTTTTGAACTAAATCCTTCGGATAGGTGTTCGAGTCTTTGGAGCTCATTCCTGGTCGAAGTAAGCATCCATTTTGAGGTGAGTTGTTCGAGTTTTTATTACAACTGTGCAGAACTTTTGAAATGAATTCTTCGACAGAGTGTGCAATATTTTTGAAAAATGTTGAATTTTGTTTTGATAATAATATACTTTCAGAATCCCCATATCATCTTTTATAAGTTAGCTTCTTGTCGTATACAGTTCCTAACATGTCTAACGTTTTCACCCTGTGAGTCACTAACGCCACTACACACACTACAACGTGATACGCCAACTTATATCCATTTGCGCACACTGTCGCTAACAATATGCATCGTTTAATGAAAAATTCACGTCGGCGCCTTGGGCAAACCGTGGAAAATGCGTCTGGCAGCCAACGTGTTAAAAGTTGACTCTTCAAAAACATTGTTTTTGACCGCTTTGTCTTTTACTTATACACTGGGAGGTGGAGAGGAAGCCGAGGTTCGATTTCGGAACATCAAACGGTTTACGTTACACACAGAAACCGGTCCGATTTCTCAGGGACGACACCACACACACGAAAAAAGAAACAATGAGTTTCATTATAACAGTTATATTTTCGGACATGAGTTTTGCGGATCACAAACCATCAAGGTAATCTAGATAGGTACAGTATGTGTTCAAGTGACGCAATTTTATTCATTAGAACTTCTCACAGAAAGGGAAAGAGAATAAAAAGCGAATAAGGTAGAGAACACCCAAGTCTTTATCAAGTCTTCAAACTCGAAATTTAATATGAAAAAAATTTATGTTTTCATAAATATGTGTAAAGTTCTCGTGTTTAAAAGAGTTTTCTCGTTGTCCCTGTGCCAAAGAATCCAGCGTGCCAAGTTCGCAAGTTCGCCCTCCATCCGCGTTATTCGATGGCGTGTAAAGGAGAGCATGACAAATATGAATTTTTTTTCTTTTTAATCATGACTGATGGAGAAGGAAGGAGTCGGAGTCGTTCCGGAGATTGAAAATTGGATTTAATGATTTTAAAAATTTGTTAAATGGAATCACTGGAGAAGAGAGGAGGGCGGGGGAGGGTATAAATAAATTTTCAATTAATTTCTGGCACCTGGAATAAAGTATTTAAGCGCTAACTTGTATTTTTTAGTTGTTAAATGATCTGTCGGGATTTTGTAAAGAAAGGGCGTTAGTGAGTAACTGTACTCAGGATCGTTTTTCTAATTACGTTTACCTATTTTGCTCCGTTTCGTTAAATTCAAATTAAATTCAGATGTTTGCGAGTGTTTTCCTTTCGTACTTTATTGGTGCATTTAGATCTATTTATTTATCTATTATCTTTTTCATCTATTCCTGTCTCCTTAATCTCTTCCTCCCTCCCACTTTTTGCCTAATTCTCTAACTATTTCTCTTATCTATACTCTGCCTCTCTTTTTCTTTTCTGTCTTCTTTCTTCTGTTTTTTTTTCTATTGCTCATTCTCTGTTTTTCTCTATTTCATTCCTTTTCTATCCTTTTTTCTCTTCTGTTTTTCTGTCTAAATTTCGCCTTCACCAACGACGCCTTAAGAGGCACAACACGCTTCTCATATCATCACCTCTCTACTCCCTTCCTACTTTCTTCTTTTATCATTTTCTTACTTTATTCCTATCATCGTTAAAGATGTTCTTCTTTCATTCTTTCCCCTCTCCTTTCACTGTTTCCCTTTATCGCATCCTATTTCTTCTTCTTCTGCTTCTTATTGCTATATTATTTTTCACTATTTCTCTTATCCCATACTTTAGACTGCTCTTCCAGTCGCTCTTTTTATCCTATCCCTGGGGTTGAGACACTGGTCTGGTACCTGGATAAAGCCCCTTTAAGGCAGACTAACTACAAAATGTCTCGCTTTGAGACAGATGACAGTTGACATGGAAAACAAATTTTTTTCTCTGTCTTTCTTTCCTTTCTCTCGTTCTCTCACTTTCTCTCTTTCTCTTTGTCTTTTTCTCTCACTTTTTCTATTGTCTTTCTTTTCACTTTCTCTTCTTTCTCTCTCCTCCTCTTCTTTTTCTTTTCTCTCATCATCTTCCCAACTTCCTATCTTTTTCGTTATTTCTCTCTCGTCTCTTCTTTATGTCTTTCATTCCTTCTGCTTTTTCTTCCTCTTTTCCCCTTATTCTATCTACCTATTTGTTTATCTCTTCTCTCTCTTTCTCTGGTTTTTTGTCTTTGTCTTCTACCATTATGGAGTCTGTCTGGTTTCTTTCATCTTTTTTGGTGGTTCTGCACTTCCAATTTTTGTGTTTTTACATTTGTCCTCATTTGTTAGAAATGTTCAGAAACTATTCTTGCATCTTCTCATGCTTTTCCTTATTTTTCTTGACAAGTCTCTATGAACTGCCTTCTGGTGTTTAATTTTACTTCTTGACTCCAAAAATCTTAACTAACTTTTTGCTTAGATAACTCAGGTCTCTGTATCACCTTCTGTCTCTGGATTTACTCTTCAAGTTAACAAATCCAATTTCTTGTATCAAACACTCAGACAGTTTGCTCTCATTTTTCTCTTTCAAATCCTTTAGAAACAACTTGTTGAGTTACCAAACTCAATTAATAGACCCTTTGACAATTTCCAATTTGCCTGACATAACACCGAGAACGTAACAGCAACACTTAATACTTTGATTATCATTAAAGTCATCAAAAACAACAACAACAATTTTCAAGGAGACGAGATCTTACAATTCGTTATTGTAGTTCTATTATCTATAAGTTGTTAGAAACAAAAAAACAAATAAAACAAGAACACAATAAAAAAATTTTCATCGTGTCATAGACAAGGAGAGCCTTGGTAGCCGGAGGTGTGGTGCACGTTCTACTAAACATTCCGTAGAAGTGGAGAAACGATTTTTGATTTCCTAATTAGAATTTTTTCTGTTTCTGGGTGGAGATCAATTTGAAAAGCTGAAGACTATCCAACAACAGTACCTGTCAACGGGGAGAAGACAAAGGTGTGAGTTTTTCACCCACAAAATGGAAATTCTTCGGATTCTTCCTCATCCTGAACAATAACACCAGAATCAGTTCCATCAGCAGACGTATCATCAAGATATCTTGGATAACCACGAAGGAAAATATAATTTCTGACGAACGTTTTCTTTGGAACGCGATGATCTGATAGGAAGACGAAGAAGGAGAGATAGATGGAAATGAAAAGAAGGAAGAAGAAAAGGAATTGTTTGAGGAGGATAAAGAAAAGGGAGGAAAGAATGAAAAAAAGGTGACAAGTGATCCTTTATACAGTTTTTGTAAAGTTTCTTTGACAAAAGCCACCGGATTACACGACCGAAGGTGTTTTTTTCAATCAAATTCATTCAAATAAAATTCTTTATTATTATTATTATCATTATTATTATTTTCTTTTACGACCTTTTCCTTTATTCAGGAACATATTATAAATTATAGTTTTTGTCACAGGTTTCTTTTTTGCAAGGTGGCAGTCTCCGTGACATATCGCCGACCTTTAAATATTTCTCTTCTTCCTTTTAGAAATCTCTGTTAGCACCCCCCCCTCCTCTTTATCGCATTCCTCTTCTCCATTTTTTCTGGTCTTGTGTTTCAGATTTCGTGAAAGAAGAAGAAGATGAAAAAAATTTGCGTGAAATCCATTAAGGATCACACGCACGAGATGAAGAAGAAGAGGAGGAAAAAGGAATCGATTTCACTACCTGGAGGCAAAGAGATTAAGGCGCTACGAAGGCAATAATAACGAAGGATATCGTCTTACACCTTTGGAGTAGATGCCCTTGGGAGCGGGCGGTCGAGCATCAAGTCATGGCAGGTTCGTATGTGGAAATGCAATGCCTAAAAGGAAATTTTTTTGGTTTTGGATAAACAGTGTCTGTCGACGATGTTGTTTGAACTTTTGCGGTGGTTATCCGATGTAAACATTAACAGGTTTTCGTGCAAGTGTGGTTGTAAGTTTCTGTATAGGTCCTCATCCGGTAGTACAGCGTTGTATGGGGTTTGGCCTTTCCTTGGGACTTCGCAACAAGAATTTGGTATACAGGGTAGTACTGTTAGCCTTTCACCCAACCCCCAACCAGAAGGACCAGTTGGTTATACTTTGTCTGGCTCGTAACCTTTGACCTGTCTGGCTTAGGTGGCTCTATCACAAGTCTAAGTTCCCAAAACTACTGACAAAACTAAAGAAACAGTTCATTTAAGCGTAAGAGTTTGAGTTTTGATCGCGTTTTGATACTCTTGGGCATAACAGGATTTGGGTGAGGGCTAGAACTCAGTCATAAGTTCTCAAATCATACACTTTGACCGGTATACCACATTTCCTAGGAAACGACTTGTAGACTTTTTAATAATGTCACTAATGCTACAGTTGAGATTCTGAAAGACGCGCCAGTGAGGCAATACTTTCCAGAGATCCTCAGCTTGGCGTCCTTCTGGCTCTTTCGTGGTTCGGTTCTTCGTTTGTAAGGAAAAGGAGAGGCAGAGATGCTTGTCACTCTCTTCTCTTCTTCCTTGGCAATTCTTGTCGGACGCGTTAGTCGTCTGCCTTTGTTTCAACAGAAGTTTCGAAAGATCTGCCACTAGTTTGATGAGTCCAGCAGATCCTGTATGAGGTTATCCATGTCGAGAAGTGTTGTCTCTCTAGAAAACAACTTGTAGACCGAAGAAATCTATTTTGTCCTATTATCCCAACTGCTCATGGATCCTAAAACTTCCTAAAGAGTAGTCTGGTTAGTCATTATATAGAAAGGTGTTAGTGATGTTATTCTTTTGGTTGGTACGTCCTGAATCAAATTTTGCTCATACGTCCTCGACTACTCTGAAACCTGCAAGCGTCACCATTAATTGTTTGGCCCAATACTTCACACAACAGCAAACATACCCCTACACCATCGACATCCTGAATTCTCAGCTCCGTAAATCCCTACAAAATAGTCTGAATAGTTTGCTATTATACACCCTGATTTATAGATTTAAAAATCTGTTAAACATCTAATCACTAAACTATTTTTGATAACATCCTTGAAATTCTTGTCCAAAAAAGGACAAAACCCAACCAGAGACATCCTCTAAATTCGGAAAGAGCTTTTTTGCTTTAACTGCCCTTTACAATGAGGACTCTGTGACTTTTTTTACGCGATTTAGTGTTTGTCTTGTCATAGGAATGAACAAACAGAAGACACGCTTTGAGAAATATTTTTCAGGTTTTTTAGATCAAGGGTCAAGGTTCTGTTTCGTTCCCTTCCAGGCGTCACTATTATTATGTAATTTTAATTTTGTTTTCCTTTTCTCTTTCTTTCTTTTTCTCTCTTTATTAGTATTTAAATGTTTAAACAAATTTCATTCGAGTCGTTGAAAGAAACTAATCAAGTTCGTGAGTTGTTATAACAATGGTATCAGCCACGGTTAAGTGAAGAAATTCACTTTTTATTAGTCCGCTATAATTATGAAGTTGCCATTTGGGAGTGACATGTTCCACCTGTAATCGCGAAAGCGGTACCTGACTCCCCCGCAACCCCCCTCGGAGCCATTACAACCTACTTGATTGCTACTCCTTTCCCTCACAAATCCATAATCAGATAATCTAGAGAAATGGTAATCGAATCTCGTGTGGAATCGTTATGTAAAGAATTTTTATGCGGGTTTGAGACTGTTCGCGTATCGGTTTGCTCAATTCCGCGTTTTTCTTCCTCCTCCTCCATTGCTGAATTATTTATTAATGATTATTTAATTACTCTCCCGAGTTTGGAGAAAATCAAAATGGCCCCCATGACCTTCGGTTATTTTCCTGTTAAGAGAGAATGAGATAATGGTCGATGGGTTTTGTGACCAGTGTCTTGTCCAGCTCGGCGGTTGGTCAGGCATTTTGCGAAATGGGATTAACCTCGTTTTTAATATTTAGGCTGAGGACAGGATAGAACTCTCCTTCACTCTGTAGCTGGGGAACCTAGAACTTAACTATGCTGTAGGTTGCTGTAATAACTGCGTCATTGGGTTTATGTCTTCAGTAGTGTCTCTCCTGAGTAATAAGATGTTTCTGTATTCTCATACCTTCTTCCTCAAGCTTCCCTTAGCCAGACAGTTCTACTCTTACTCTATCGGTCTTCTTTATTATTTCTGTCGTTTTGCTTTCTTTGGTGGGGGTTAAGTCACGTCATGAAGGTGTGGAACATAAGTAGGAACTTTGTGATGGTTTGCTGTTGCTGTATTTACTAAGTATGTTCTAAATTGTGTCATGGGACATATAATACCTCCTCTTGGGTCAGTTTCTTATTCATCGGTCATCGGTTTTCCATCACCGCTGTAAAGATTCTGTTGCAACATCAGTCGTAGACTGTGTAAGTCTTTGTTCAGCTTCTTGACATGATTCTAGGCTTCTTCCTAGATCATATTCATTGTCTGTTAGTTGATGACAATCAGCTTGAGTCACAATTTTTAGAGTCTTTTTCTGGGCTTCTGTTTGGAACCTCATTTTGCTCATCAGAAACCAAATTTTTCACTTTTTCTCTACAGCAGAGCAAATAAAAGTTAAACAGATGCTGTTGTACAGCGGTCGAATTTCTCGGAAACAATGTCAGTTAGCCAAAAAATTTTTTACAAAGTTGCTCTGTTTCCAAGCAAAAATTTTTGGCTAACTGACATTGTTTCCGAGAAATTCGACTGGAGGTTAAAATGCTTCACCCTGTAAATACAGTTGGTAAGCAGTAAATACCAAGCTAGCAGATCGTTACCCGCGTGTCACCGGGACACTATAATCAAGGTCAACAGCACAGTGTCACAAATTATATTTCATTTCAAGGCGTCCAAATAAAAATTTCGCTTATGGTTGAGGTTGTGACGTCGGAATATTTTTATTCTCGAAATTTATTGTCCGGCAAAAATTTGTATCGCGAGGTAGATAGGTACAGAGTGAGGGCGAATGACACAAATAGAAACCGCGTCCCGATTTTGACCTTTTCGTCCCGCCTACCGAATAAATATTGTCTCCCCGATCTTTGAATTACGCCGTTAATTTTGATTTCTTGTAAAGTTAACAACATTAAAGTTAAATATAGTGTCCGAGTGGGTGCTGAATTAATGCGAAGTAAATAAGTCTATAAAAAATAGGTACAAAACTGGTATTCTTAGTTATTTAGAAGTAATTCATTAATCTTTGGAAAGGTTTTTGTGTGTGCGAGTTTGTTGTGTGTCTGTTTGGACTGTTTATTTTTAACTCGCAGCATCACGTGGGGGTTTCTTTTGAGGAGAAGAAAGATGAATGGAGAATGAAGCCGAAGGTGAATTTTTTTTTTCTTATTAAAAGAAGACTGGAGGAGAGATGGAAAAAGTTTTTCCCTCTAATCACGTAATAAATAAAAATTTTTTTGTTGTTGATTCCGGACAGACGGACAAACAAAAGACTCCAATGATATTCCATTCCACCTGCAAACTATTAATTCTGATTCGGTTTCTAAAAGAAAATTCCTTCGGGTCGCGAATCGACAAAGACTCGTTCGTACCTGTTAGGTTCGCAAAATATATTCGATTTTTCATTTTTAAATTTAATTTGAAATGTAGAACTGCATGGGTGCGTTAACCTTTTATGTTAGTGTTAACGTATGTTGGCTTACCAGAAGCCAATTAAATGAGACTCTGTGTCCACCCTTGTCGAAGTGATGCTAAACTTTTGACTCCCATTCTATAGACTGTGCCTGCAGTCACATCTTTTATCGGATTCCTGGGTCTATTAAGGTCTTTTTAAGCCAGACCAACTACTTAATGTCTCGCTTAGATACAGGAGACAGTTAGCTAGGCAAAAAAATTAGGCTCATTACGCCGCTGTAGTAAAATTTTCGTTTGGGTTGGCAAAGAGAATTAGGCTACTCCACATTGAAAGCTGAGGCTATTACCAGTGCTCACCAGTGTCTCGACTTGAAGCCCAAGCCATTTCATAAATGTTGCACAATTTTTTGAAAATTTCCTGAAAAATGTTGAAGTATATATTGATACAAATATTACATCCCTACTGTAGAATTTATTTCATAAATATTGCACAATTTAATAGATTATTTACTTCATATATGCACACTTTTTCGTAAAACTATATTTGTAAATCTTTTTCATAAATATTGCGAATTTCTTTCATAAATATTGCACACTTTCTGGGAAATGTCAGAATTTTATAAATTGTTTCTATGGTCTATAGTTTATGGATAGAATTTGAGTGGTTCATTTCATAAATACTGCACACTTTCTGTAGAAGCTTTTCATAAATGCTGCACACATTATTAGAGATCTAATTTCATAAGTATTGCACAATTTCTAGGAGTATTCTAGTTATAAGTAATGAAAAATTTCATGCAATATTCATTTCGTAAATACTGCACACTCCCAAGATGAATTCATATCATTATTGTTGAAAGCCTTCATAGAAGGCCCATCTCATAAATTTTGCACAATGTCTAGGATATTTATTGCATAAATATTGCACATCCTTATGACGTACTCCTTTCATAATTGTTGCACAATTTCATGAAGAATTTTTTTTGAAAATACTCCATACTTCCTTGGAGGATTCATTTCATAAATATTGCACACACTTCTGGTGTTCAATTTCGTAACTACTGCACAATTTCTGGTGAATATTTTTCAAAAATACTGCACAGTTTAATAGAGTATTCATTTTATAAATACAGCACACTTTTTTTGGAGAACACTATAAATCTTGCAAAAATCTGGGAGAATTCATTTCATAAATATTGCAAATTTTTGAGAAATTTCTGAATTTGATAAATTGTTTCTATAGTCTATAAATAATATTCGAATATTTCTTTTCATAAATATTGCACAGCTTCGTGAATAATTCATTTTATAAGAAAATTCTTGGAGTCAAAACCAAAATTCAGTCCATTGAGGATGGAAGTCGAAATGTGTGAGGAAGGTTTAATAAATTTCTCTCTCTCTCTCTTTATTTTTCCACAAATTTGAAGTGGGAAGCATATTACACAAAATTTTAACAAAGCCAACACTACCGGCAAAAACGGAGAACAATTTCAAAACTCACCCCCTGTGAGGTTTTATAAGTGTTAATTTGAATGGAAACCCCAATAAATCGAGGACACCAATGACCGTTAGCCGGTTTTACGGACAGTTGGACTTGTGACAACACCAAACAAAAGAAAAAACTCAAAACCGGAATAAATTAAATTTTTTTGGGGCCTTGAAAAAGAAAATAAATATCGGAAACCCCAAACGGTTAAATGATTTTTCAGTCTAACAGTAAAACAAACAGCAGGAACGGGATTTAAACAAAAGACTGGACGGGGGTTGAGTCCCTACTTCCTTCATCCCCTAAAACAAAGGGATATTTTTGGAACACGAAATTTTTAAAAGCTTATTTATACAAATATATCGAGTTTGCGGGTTGGTGTACGACCCAAACTGTTCAAAGACGTGCCGCAAGGTTTTTAAGGTACCCAAAAACGGAAGTTTTGATTTTGAGAATACCGCTTGAAGTTGTGAAGGATTTTTCTTCAGGTTGTTAGCACGGGTTGTTGAAGTCTTTGGAACCTTCCGAACGCCTTCTTGTAAACAAACAACGTTAAAAAGTGAAAATTGTGGTGAATATTATCCTCTTCAGGCAGGGGCGAACTAAGGCCTAGATACCCTAGGCACGTGCTTAGAGCCACAATTTCCGGACCCTCAAAATTAGCTTTAAAACCAAACTACTAAAAGCCAATGTGTGTCATGTCTTCAAAATAGGACAATTTTACCTTAGTCCGCTACTGTTTTTAGGTAACGAAAGTTAGCTTCTATCTCAAAGCTTCATGAAGTTGATTTCAGTAGCTAACAGAACGAAAAGCTAACACTAAGCCGAGAAGAGGACACCGAAGACGTGACTTAGGTTTTTGTCGAAAAGATTTTGGGTCACCAGAAGGAAAGCCGAAGAGAGAACACTGCGAAATGTTAGAAGGTAGTCTGTGGTTGCTGTTAACTACTTCCTAGAAGCTCTGGACAGGTTCTGCGAAAAGAACCCAAAACAGACGACGGCGAAGATCAATAAAACTTGTGAAGAGATCTAAAGTCGAAAACCTAAACAACACGTAGGATTCTTCAGGTTCTTAACATCGGGTTGTTAAAGATTTCAGACCCAGAATCCTCCGAACGCCAGTGTATAAATAAACAGGAAGTGAAGAAAGTAAAAGTTGTGGTGACTACTGTCCTTTTGAACTTACAAAAATTAGCTTCTGTCTCAAAGGTGCATGAAATTGATCTTAGTAGCTAACAGGATGAAAAGTTAACACTAAGCTAGGAAGAGAACACCGAAAATGAAAGGAATCTCGGATGACCAAAAGAAAAGCCGAAGAGAGAACACCACGAAATGGGAGTTAGTTTAGTGCAACTACCAACCCTGAAAATAACATCTCGAAGCACACGCATTTTGAAGCACTAGAAAGGTTCTGCAAAGAGGTAGCAACCCAAACAGAAGACGACGAACGTGTTACACAAGACAGCCATTCAAAAAGTTACCAAAAACCAAACTAACAGTTACAACTCAAAAATTAAATCAAACGATGCTACCCAAACCTCCGTGAAGGCTGAAACCAAGAGAGAAGAACCCGAGACGCAAAATAGTTACACGCAAAGGTCAATCGGACCTGGGTTAGAGAACAAAAGTTGAAAATCTAAACAACGCGGAGGATTCTTCTTGAGGTTGTTACCACCGCAAGTCGTAAAAATGGTCCTCAGAAGAAAACAAAAAAGGCTTTAAAACGTAAAAACAGTTTCCTTGTAAACAATTTATTAATTTGGTATCGGCGGTTAGGTTCTTTTCCGAGAATTTTGGCACGACCGCAGGTAGGTGACCTCTGATCTAGTTAATGATTCCAGGCTCGCGGGCGTATTTTCATTATAAAATAACGCGGGCAGCCGTATTAACGCGGACTCCGAAGGATATCCATTAAATGTATTTCGTTCAACCGATCTGTCATTTTTATTATCTGTTTTTCGCGTATTCGGGTATTACTGTTAATACGTGATGCTGAAGACATCACGCCAGGAGCAGAATGACTGCGACCCCGTCCTTACGCTTCACTTATTATTATTATTATTAATTTTCTTGTGTTTTCGTCCGATCCGCGGAACTTTGCCGAGGTAAAGAAATCAATAACAGATCTCAAATATATAATAAACTCATATTAGGGTAATTACAAGAAGAAAAATTTTTAGTACCATTATTTAGCAAAATATCGAGCGCCTTAAGGTTTCGGTCTGAAATAATTTGTGCCTTTGGCAAAGTGACCGACCATTCGATGGGCGTCAATTGCTACAACCACTCATTCATAAATCAAAAGCCTCGAACCTGAATTTCATCACTCCGAAATGGAAATCTTCGACTTTCTTGGTCTCGATGTTATCTGCGCGCACTCACACACGCCTTCGCTATTGCGTAAAATTACCAAAAAAAGAAAATAACAAAAGTGTCTGGCGTTGGTGCATCGACAAAAGGATTTCTGTTTCCTTTTTGGAGGTGCCATGACGCGGGTTTGTTCGGAGCACAATGAAAACAATTCCAGGCTGTTGGGTGCAGTACCCGGTTTTTGAATAGGGATGCAAGGTGGCGGGGTGGCAGATGTGAATCGCACAAAGGAAGGGGTGTCGATGGACGCGTGCCGATGCCCATGGCGCACGGCACCAGAAATTATACAAATCTCTGCACCAGGCTTTCAACTGTACCGACTGTTAAAAATTTTTTTTTCAATGCGGATTTAACGAGTCCGTTTGCAAAATCGAGATAAGAATACAAAACACGCAACAAGGTCGGAGGGATGGTGTTACTTGAAGGGACGTAATTACAATTCTCATGTGTTGTTAGATACAACGTAACATTCTATTTGCATAATTTTTTCTTGTCTGTTAAGCTTCTTCAACATCAGAAACAAGTCAATAATAATAATAATATACAGATAAATACTTATACACAATATTTCCACCCAATGGGATTCTGCAAAACAACGAACAAACCTTCCATACCTTCAGCACTAAAGTAGTTGGCTCTAACTTGGTTTTGTGGATTTATAATCTGTTTAACATCTGATCACTAAACTATTTTTGCTAACATTTTTAAATTTTAGTTCAAACAAGGCTTCAAATTTTTGTAAACCAAACCTGGGACTTCCTCTAAATTTGGAGAATGGTTTTTCGAGCGAACTATACGATAAAAAATCGGTGACTCTTTTTACGCGGTTTCTGGTACACCAATAACGTGTTTACAGTTTGTTCAGTAAAGACTTGAGCGTCCAGTATTTGACCAATTTCTAATTTGTAACTTAAAATTTCAAAATTTAACAGCGACATCTTCATCACAGTGTGCATTACTTTTGAAACGGACTCACCATCAAAGCGGACAGTATTTTTGAAATTTAATCGTCATCACAGATCGCGCTACTTTTAAAGTGTAGTCTTTATCCTAATGTGCATTACTTTTAAAATTTAGTCTTCGTTACACTCTGCACTACTTTTGAAATGAATTCCTCATGACCCATCAGGTATCTACAACGCCAAACTGTTAGCAGGGACTCTGAACTGGTATAGCTGCCCTTAAATTCTTGTCCGAAAAAGGGTCAAGCTCCAAATTTTTGTAAATCTCACCTGACACATCTGAATTTCTAAAAACATTTTGAGTCAAGTTGGCTATACAATAAAGAGTCTATGACTTTTTTTACGCGGTGACTAATACAGCCAATAAAGTGTTAACAGTTTGTCGGTTTGCCTAGCCCAAGAAACGAGCAGAATGGCCTGTGAAGAAACTAAATTTCAAAAGTAATGCACAATGTGATGAAAATTAAGTGTGCAGTACTTTTGAAATGAATTACTCATAACCCATCAGACATTTATACAAACATCAAACACTTCTGGATAAATTCACTTAAATTCTTTTCCAAAAAATGAATTGATGACTTTTTTTTACGCGGTTATGATACAACCGATTAACTATATCAGTGCCTACAGTTTCCGTTGGTGTTTGTCTAACTCAAAAAGCGAACAAAATGGTCTCCTAGTAGATAATAGCTAATCTATCAGACATCTACATAAACATTAGGCTATTCTTGATAGCATTTTTGAAATTCTTCCCAAAAAGGACAAAGCTCCAAATTTTTGTAAGCCTGACCTCGGACATCCTCCAAATTCGGATTTTATCTATAACAACAACAACCAATCCCAAGAGATTTTTCTTATTTCCTTCAAGTGGGCTTTACAATTATTCAAAAAATTTTCAAGTCAACCATAAATAACGAGGCACAAATAAACGACCATAAATAACGCGTTTCAAGCCTCACCTCACCTTTAGTAGAAATGTACGCTCGCGTACTTTTGCCTATCTTTGCGTACTATGTGTGTAGCAGAAGAGAAAAAAAGTGGAGGAAATTTTTTTTTACCTTAGAGAGAAAGAATTTTTACAAGGTTGTCTCTTGTACACGAAGATGTGATTATTATCGTTAGCAGGCGATGAAGGAAAGAGCTCTCAGTTGGTGGTTTTCCTCTTTTTTGTGCGTTGCATTAATAAAAAATATAAATAAATAATGTTGTATTGCTGAGCTTGACGGCTTCACTTTAAATAAAAAGACAGCAATGTAATCAGAACATCCCACACCGGACAATGTTAATGTCATATCTGATACAACGATGGACACGCACACCGATGCCTCCATTCCGGCCATTCCAATCCAACCTGTTTCCACGATGACCGTCGAACCTTGATTCCGAGTCACTGAAGTTATGCGAATAGAAAGGGAAAAATTATTATTTTTGGTTTGTCGGTGAGTATGTGAGAGTGTCGACCTCCCAATTTGTTTAACAGGTTTCTTCTTCCTGGTTGCACGGCTTCAGCAAAATCCAACAGCCCGTTGAGTGATTTTTTGTCATTGGCAAACTAAGATTGGTTGAGTCGGAAGTTGATCGCATCAGGTTTTTGCTGTTGTGGTTGTTTCACTTCACATTATTGCAGTTGACATCATTACTGTTTGTGAAATTTATATTTTGCCTATCGCGCCCTCAAAGTCAAATTTTGATTTTATGACAGAATTCTGTCTTACCTGTATAAAAGGTTTCGCTCACGATGAAGGCTGTGGTAATCCTCAGTCCTTGAAATACCAGTTCTTTGAAACCATTTCAAAAATATTAAATTCGACGGATTGTTCATTTCATAAATATTGCACACTCAGTAGAGAGTTTATTTTACAAACATCGTACATTTTCCTAAAGGATTCGTTAATAAATAAATTCTTGATGTCGAGATTGAACTTCCTTCCACTCACCTCTTATAGATCTTGTTTCATAAATTCTGCACACTCTCTTTGATAACTAATTCTACAAGTATTGCACAACTTTAACGAATTATTCATTTTATAAGTGCTACATTAGAGTGCACTTAAGTAGAGAACTCATTGCAAATTTAAAGAATGCATTTTGTAAATAAATTCTTGACGTTGAGAGTGGACTTCGTGTCACACCTCTTATAGAGTCTGGTTTCATAAATACTGCACACTTGAATGAATTATTCATTTCTAAAATACAACGCACTTGTACACTATTTTTCATAAATATTGCACACTTTCTCAAGGGATTAATTTTATACATTGAAAGACCGAACATTCTTCCACACTTGTTGCAGATCTCGTTTCAAAAATACTGCACACTCTCCTTGATAACTCATTTTATAAATTTATACACTATAATGGATTATTTATTTCATAAGTATTGCGAACTTTATTAGAGAACTCATTTCATAAATATTGCACACTTGCCTAAAAGATTCATTTTATAATACAAATGAACTCTTGAAAGTCCAGATCGAACTTTCTTCCTTCGAGGATGCATTGTACTCTAAAGGAACGTGAGACATCTGAACAAAGTAAGCGAAAGCTCTCACTTATGCCATCAAAAATTTTATTTAAGCGATGGATTAACCGAAAGAATAAGACTACTAACATTAGGTGGTTGGTTTGTTCTTGGTGTGGTGAATCAAGGTGTGGCGGTACACGAATCTCTGGCTCAGTTCATCTTGCAGTGACCTATATACAACTCACTCCGGAAATACCAACCATCGCTTCAAGACCATGGCGATCTTGGGTTTCGACTGACATTCTTAACAGGGATAGCACAAGAAGTCAAAAATTTGGATTTGGGGGAGTAATAACCAAAGACTGACTAGGTAGTTGTTCGCGGAAGTTCGAGAAAGTGTTTTTGGTTTTGTGTGACTGCAGAAACGACAGAGGAACTTGGACGTCACTTTTAATCCGCGTTTAATAAGCTGTAGTGAAAAAACATGTGCACACCTTGACTCACCCCACGAAAATAGTTCTTCCGACCCTTGAAAAATGTACAAGTTCATTTTTGTCCCTAAATTTTTTCCTTTGAGTCTTGAATCCATTGAAAATCATTCTTTTCAATTGTTTTGTTGCCTGCGGATGTTAGAGCAACGGCTTCTCCAGGTTTTAACCCTCGGGATTTGAATTTCGGCTCACCTGTCTTTCAAGTTTTTCAGTCGCAGCGCAAATCAAGTCTTTTCAACTGTATGCAGTACAATTAGTTTAGAAAATCTTATTTCGTTGAACTGAAGCACCCAGCGGCGTTCATTTCTCCCTTTCTACCTCTCTCACTCTCTGTTCGCTTCTTTGTGTTAGTTCAGACCATGAGCTGACGTCCAAACAGCTTTAGCCAGAATATGTAGGTCGTCTCTTATAAGCACAAAAGCTCCTCGCGTATCTTCGTTATCTCCTCTTTGTCATAATCACTCATGTTTACTTTAAATTGTGAGCTTGAGCCTTAGGCGAGCTTTCCTCCGACTCAGGCATGACAGGTTTGTCAGAGAACCTTAGTTCCTGGTTATTACCATCTCATTAAAACGACTTTATACTTGAGACGTTAACACACGCTTCGGGCTGAATGCTGAGTTATGTCTCAATGTTTCACTGGGCATTAGGGTTAAGTCCAAAAGTGGGCGTCACTGCTTTCTTGAATTAGTGAAACACAAAACTGAGGGTTGAAAACGGCGTTAATTCCTGGTCTAATTATAGCTTACTTTTAAGGGTGGTTAAAAGTTTTGGGGAGAATGGTTTCTGGAAACAATGCAAATGGAATTTCAAGAATCCAGACGCGACAATTTTTGGGATTTTGTTGTCTTTCTTATAATTATTTTGAGTTTCAGACTTGGGTGTAGCAGGCTGTGGAATGGGAGGAGGTTCGACCTCTTAACTGTCGCTTAGGTGGTCAGGCACTTTGGTGACTCCAACACAGGTCTCATAATAAGCCAGAAGTTCGAGTTACTGGCTAATTTGGTACAAATTGTGATGCCTTCTTAAATGTGTGCATTATTTTTGAAATTACCTCCTCAAAGTAGTTCTTCAACACAAGAGCAAACCTATCTGTGTGCTGAAATGGAAATGAATTTCCTGTCACAATGTGTATTACTTTTGGAATTTATTCGTCATCAAATGAGTGTGCATTATTTTTGGAATGAATTTTTGCTACAAGCGTGCAACTCTTTTGAAATAAAGTCTGTATGACAGTGTGTAATACCTTTGAAATAAATTCTTTATCAGAGTGTGCACTACTTTTGAAACGACTTCGTCATCACAGCTTGTATTCTTATTGTATTCTTGAAATGAACTCTTCCTATATTTGTGCATTATTTTTGGAATGAAATTTTCCTGCAGGTGTGCAGTACTTTTGAAATAAAGTGTTCATCAGAGTGTGCATCAAATTTGAAGAGGGTTCGTCATTTAGGCGTGCAGTACTTTTGAAATGAATATATCCTATAAGTGTGCAATATTTTTGAAATAAAATCCTCATCAGAGTGTGCATCACTTCTGAAATGGATTCTTTCTATAGGTGTGCAGTACTTTGAAATATATTAGTGTTGAGTTACAATTCTGTTTTTCACTCTTGAGGATAGCAAGATATGAAAGGGTGTACGAACTTCCAACCATTACTTAGACTTCCCAATCGAGTGACTACCTTCCGAGTTTCTTAAAAAGTTTCTTCGTGACCTTTGGTCTTTACCACTTCATCGACCGTTTCCTCATGAGTCTTCTCAATGCAAAACTTTCCTCAAAGGTAATACCGCAAATGCTTTTCAGTCGTGGTAAAGTTCACTTTTGACTCATCGCAGTCAACTCCAACTCCAAGAGGGGGGACTATTGGCCCCGAAAACTCGGGGCCGACACACTTTAAGGAAAAGTCGAGATAAATTTTCTAAACATCTTTCCACTCAAACGATAATAAACCAAAACACTCACAAGGCCTAACAGTTTTAATTTTTAAAA
Organism: Columbicola columbae; assembly: GCA_016920875.1. Classification (NCBI taxonomy): domain Eukaryota; kingdom Metazoa; phylum Arthropoda; class Insecta; order Psocodea; family Philopteridae; genus Columbicola; species Columbicola columbae. Next base: position 14,508,855 of record JADMLL010000005.1, read on the forward strand.
AAAGAAGAAGAAAAAGGAAAAATAAAAGTCCTGAATGCTCTCTCGAGTGCCAGTACAAGTGCAACTTGTAACGAGTAACGTAAAATCCGTGTTCACTCCAACTACTGACTAATGGCACTTGCTTAATTTTTAAACAAGTTGCATTTAACAACAATAAACAAAATGGTCGAAAAGGAGAGAATTATTTATTATGCAAGGTAATTATTATTCATCTAGACAAATAATAATAATAACGACGGTAAAGGAGTGATAGAAGGCGGTGGAAGGGCCTCGGGTTGAAAGAAACGAAAATTCAACGAGACATTTATTCTGAAGCACCTTATACAAGTCACAACAACGGGAGTTACATTGTAGGAGATCATTATAGTCGGACGATAAGAGGACGAAGAGGAGGAGGAGGTGGTGGTTGCATAATAACTGCGATTATGATACGGCACAAAGACCCGAGAGATTTAATTTTTATATAATTTAATGACGAGTGACGAATTTTTCAATTTTTGTTGTTGTAGTGTTGTAGTGATTCGATTCGTATAGGTCGAGACTTTTGCATTCCCCGTCTTTTAGGCCCTTTAACTTTCGAGACCGTGACTTTTGTTATTAATATGGTATTTCGTGTTTGTGTTACAGGTTGATGATGGCGGTTTCTGGGTTAGAAGGAAACACTCTCACTCGCGAACACGGAGGAACTTCTTCACTGTAACACCTCTATAAGGTAATTAAGTCTCCTCTTGTACCTGGTGAGGTTTTGGTGCTGTTGTGACTCTGTTGAGATTTGAGATCTTAGCGGCTATCATCATTAATTTTAATAATGTTGTTCGTTTGTCGAGAGCGAATTTCTTTCCATTGAAAGTGTCTTTAACTGCTGACGTAAGCAAAACACCTAGACGGGTCAGAAGAAAATTCTGTTATTCATTCCAAAATTTGATTTGTGTAACGTAACAGCCAGTCAGTAATTTTGAGTCTGTTGTACCATGTCATAAACATCTCAAATTTGGAGTCCATCCCATGTCATAAATATTGCACACTTTCGTGAGAATTCCCTGAAAATTGTAACAGGTTTATAAACATGTGCTTCAACATCATCCGCGTAGGATTCATTTCATAAATATTGCACACTTTTTGGATTATTCATTTTATAAACACTACACACCTGCTTATAGAGATAATTTCATGGCTGGCAATGTTCATTTCATAAATATTGCACACTTTCATAATGAATTCGTACCATTATTGTTGCACGCCTTCATAGAAGGCTCATCTCATAAATTTTGCACAATGCTTTAGAATAATTATTGCAAAAGTATTGCACATTCCACGACGTACTTCTTTCATAATTGTTGCACAAATTCATGAAGAATTTATATTAAAAGTAGCTCCAAACTTTCTTAGAAGTTTCATTTCATAAATATTGCACATTCTTATGAAGAATTCGTTTCAAAATTGTAGCACAGTTTTACGGAGAATTTGCTTTGAAAACTCCGAACACTCCCCGGAAGAGATTATTCATAAAAGTTGCACACTTTCCCAGAGTGTTCTCTATACATCATGCAAACGTTCATTATATAAGTCATTTCATAAATACTGCACACTCATGAAATACTCATTTCATAAATGACTTCTTTGAGTCCAGACTAATCACAACCACTGGTAATGCCAGCAGGATGCCAGAAGCACTCCAAACGTAGGGACAAAGTAAGAGCAAAAATTCCGAAATTTTATTTAGAAAATTTCCTCCAGTGGCGTAACCAGCCAAAAGAGTAAAATTTCTACCAACTGACTCTGTCATAACAATTCGATTATATACCCAAACGTTTGAAATATTTTTCATTTCGTACTTCAGCCATCTTTCATAGGTGTAGTGTTCTACCACAAATCGGCCAACTCATTAAAGGGAAATTGGATTATTTTCAAACCGGAAATGGTGGAAAACCTAATCAGCAATAAAGAAAAAAAATGAGCAACGCGTTTTTTTAAAAACACAGTCAAACTATTTCCCGATTTGAACACTTTTATGACCTCACACGAGGAGTAAAAAAATTGTAAAAACTATTTATTCTAAAAATAACATTTTTTATTATTTTTATTAAATATAATTTCCGTGATATTATTATAAGGTTTCATATTTCAAGATTTAAAAAAAATTTTTTTTATATACGGCCATCCGCTGACGGTGACTTGTTTCTCCAAGAGAGGAAAGACGGACAAACAAAAGTTTGTAACGGATGTTTGAAAAGGCGATACCTTTTCGAGTAACCTTTCTAACAAAACCAGTTATAGTATATATGGGGTTCACGTATATATGTTGGATGAAAGGAATGAAAAAGGTCAGAGGTGTATGCGCACACAAGGAAACCACTTTTCATATGGGTCTTGCTTCAACTGAACACGTCTGGCAATTTAGAAAATTTTTCTAAAGCCTCCAAAAAGGATTTAGTCGTCTAGTTTGGTAGCTAAGCAAACCGGGTGTTATAAAAATTTTTGTCGGTTGGAAATATGGAAGCAAACAAAAGATGCATAAAATCAGGCCGTCCCTTAGAATGGGGAGGTACGGAGGATAAAAAGTTTTTGTGAAGCAATGCACTGTTGTTGTTAGTATAGTCGTTAAATGCTTGGGAAAGGTCATTAGCTAAGTATAGGAGGTAGGTGTCATTTGGTTTTGGGTACGAATCCCGGTTAAATCACTTTTTCACTGCTTTGATGTAAATCTATACTTGTATAAATGAAGAATCCACACAGCAGAGGGTGGATGTTGATGTTAGCTTGACGATGTTATGGGTTTGGTTGGCTTGAATAGCGAGCTCATCTTAGGTTTCGGGGAAATTGCAAAAGAAGACGATTAGATGATGGCGAGGAGTTGGGAAATCAAATCGGTTTTGAAAATTTCTGTACGTTCGGTCGGGTTTAGAGATAAACACGGTGGGGCCTCACCTGTAGGCCACGCGTCACCGCACGTTCCTCACCCACCTCGGCTGATACATTGACAAACATTCGATTCTGGAATCAATTGGTGCCTTATGATGAGCACAGCTGTCCTAAATTTACATCTTATCATCTCCTTTCTTTCCTTTTTTTTTATTTAGGACATTGTATCAAAGGCAGGGAGGACACCTTTACCGACGACCGTCACATTTGAAAAGAGAAAAAAGTGAAAAATAAATTAACAAGAACGACATAGCCAGCGGCGTCGTAAGTACGTTCATTTACAAATTTACTCCCGTCGTCACGGCGTCCATCAACCAGCCTGTCTGCTAATTTTGCTAATAATGAAATCTGATATGTATCTCTCGTACAAAGAGTTGTCGTTCCAGGTCAACATTTCTCAAAACGTTTTTTTTTATTTCGAGGTCTTCCGTGTAAGGTGAGAAAGAGAGAGAGAGAAGAAACAGAAAACGTGGCCATCTCAGATATTAAAATTTAGTAGAGTTTGACTAAAATCCCCCCGAAAGAAAAACTTTTAAGTGATTGTAATGACGCGAAAGGAACGAAAGCGTTCATTCCCCTGGGGTTAATGACGCGAGCAAGGTCTTTGCGGGGTGTTGCCAAAATTACCTCATCTCGATCAGAACCAGTTATTTATAAGTGAAAATCATGTTCCACTCGCCGGGCGCCATGGTTTTTAAAGACTTTCGACGGTTCCAACGCAGAAAAAAACATTTCGATTTCGGGTTGAAATCGTTTGCGTGACAATTTGATCACAGCAAGACTTTGCTATTATGTCCGTAATAAAAAGGAGCCGTTTTGGGAAGAATTCGGGTGCCCGGGAAAATAATGACACCGGTCACTGTGATAAAGGACCCTCGTGGCTTCTTGCTGGCATGAGCTTTCGTTAGTCTTAATTAATTGATACTTCTTAAAAGGAATACACCGACTGTTTCAAAAGTCTTTTTTTGTGCGAACGAACCACCGACCACAGAGACCTGGTCCAGCATTTGCTCGATATCTTACTCGTAATTTAAAATTATAACTTTTAACCGCGAAATCCTTATCAGTGTGCATTACTCTTGAAAGGAATATTCATCAGAGTGTGCATTACTTTTGAAATTTAGTATTCATCGCAGTGTAGATTACTTTTGGAACGGATTCCCCATAAAAGTGTGCGTTATTTTTGAAACGAGTCCTTCATATATACCTCATGTATATAATAGTCTTTTGATGAAAGTGTGCAATATTTATGAAATTAATTCCTTTGAAGTGTGTGTAATATTTTTGAAATGACCTCAACATGAGTGTGTGCAATATTTTTGAAACGAACTCTTCAGTAAAGTGTGCGTTTATATAAAATGAACTCTGATGAAAGTCTTGAAATCTTTCTCTCGTCCAAGCAATATTTATGAAAGGAATTTCTTTTGAATTCTGTATGTGTGTACTATTTTTGAAATGTAGTCCTTGTAAGAGTGTGCAATATTTATGAAAATGAAAAAGTTTTGTTCTCACTTGAGAACGAGTGGTTGAATTCGAGATTCAGCCAAAAATGCAGTCCGATTCCCTAGTTGCCGACTAACTTGAGATAAGATCTTATCTCCACCTGATGAGATATAATTCTGAGGTATAAAATTATACTATAATAATCATATTTGTAACATTATACAAAAGAAACCTGGGAATCCTCTTCGAAGAAACAAAACGAATACAATCATGTCTGCACATCCAATCAAACCGAGTGTTGAAGAAGAGTCACCAAGAGTTTTTGAGCGCAAAGGGTTAATCTCTCCTCGCTGGGTCTAGCCTACACTAACTGTCCTCTTAAGAAGACCAAATAAAAGTTGTCACTCTGATCTTAATTCTAGAATAAGTACGGGAGGTCTGTGGTGTAATAGTTAAGTGCCAGACTAAGAAGTTATAGTCGCAAGTTCAAATCCTCCTCCTGTATCATGTTAAACCCAAAATGGGTGAACAACAGTATTAAAACTCAGCTATAATTACAACTATAACATATTGGTAGGGGTATTCTATGGGTGTCTTGACGAAGGATTGGTTTAACTCGAAGTGGATAAAAAGGCGTTTCTGTAGACTTCAATTTCATTCATCGCGTGGAGACAACATCCTTCATCTATCATGTGACAGGATGTCCACCTCAAACTGGTTTATTATCCATTTTGAGTTGAGCTTTCATCCTATCTAACATTAATTACTCCTCAGCGCTAAAACCAAAACCAGATGAAGAATAAGAATCTGTGTTAGAAAATGGCGCCAAAGTTTATCTCTCTCTCACTCCCTATAGATCCTGAGTATCGGTTGCATTTTGTTAAACTCGAATCGTTTCTGGTTGAACAAGTAAACTACCTTGACGAGTTTTCACAGCTAGCTTCCTAGCTTCACCGGCTTTTAAGAAAACCTCTCCGACTAAATTATGTCTTGGAGCTTTGGATATTTTTAAAACAATGGTCATTGAAAGGACGACCTTGGAATCGCTGAAAAATTTAGGTGAAGAGAAGAGGAGGAGGAGGAGAGTTTTCGTAGAAAATCAGAAAAATATTTGGAGAATGAAGGCACTAACCCATCGGAAGTTGTAGGAATAAAAGCTGTTGTCCTGTAGGTAGCCAGGGTATCGTCTTTACAGGTTCCCTTTCACCCGAGATTGTCGGTTTGAATGAAGCTCTCAGCATCCATGAACCTCGTGTGCCAGTCTAATTATTATTCAGATTCATGATTCTATTGTTTGTTTCTTTCATTTGCTAACCACTGTATTGAATCATAATGGTTAAGACTGGTCCTCCGCCCTGATATTAGTCTCGTGGATAAATCATCTGAAGAGTATATGTTAGCTCTTAGCTCTTGGCCTCTACGTTTGTGACAAACAAATAGAAGGAAATCGGTATCTGTCTGCTCATCCAACACTTCTGTCATTCTTATATCTGAACTTACTAACAGTACTAACTAATATGTTAAAGGGGGAGTTTGGCACGTTAAATTCCCGAATAAATAATTTTACTACTATTAACTACAGCTGATGATCAAGTCTCGTTCATGACTAACGGACTAACATCTTCACCACCTCAAGGCTTCTTATTGATTTCTTCAAGATTTACGATTCTTTCCTACCACTGCCTTTTGACTTACGATTTTCTTGATTTCGGTTAATCCGTATTTACCAGCCATTTCTGATTGGGGTGTTAGCCTTATCATAACGCTAACACCGATTGTAACTTACCTGATGTTAGCATGGTACAAGTTTTTTGCATGTTGTGATTCAACAGAAAGCACCAAGACATAGCATTGTTCTCAGAGTTAGTACAGCAGTAGACAGAGATATTTGTACTGGTACTCGTATGTGTGTATGTCTTTTGAGACGTCTTTAGTCGTTGGGCTCAGAGAGGAGTGAGGACGGAGAAAGATTTGGGTGGTTTGCCAATCTGGAGGAGAAAATGCGAGTGAACCTCTCGATTTCCTTTTTACAGAGGAAACCCCTAGGTCAACGCCCAGGGGGAGGGGGCTGTCTGTTGCTGTTTCAACCAATAAAACTACAGTCAGCTATTGTTATTAATCCAAACATTATCGCAGAATAAATAAAAATGTTTGTTCTGAGGTGTTACGTAGGTATTACCAATAACTAACAACTTGGCAACTAAGTAATTGCGGATTCTGCTGACAAAATTGTTAATAAAAAACCGGCAAGAACTTAGTTGCCAACACAATACATCAAACTTATATACTGTAGTTTACGTCTTCCCTAACGGGATATAACAGGACCGTTTCTAGACTCATAATACCCATGACTACGAAAGTAATATCACACACTGGAAAACACCCGAGGAATTTGGTCTCACCTTGGACTAAACCACATACAAAACAAAACTCGAAAAAGAAGAAAAAAAAATTTTTTTAGAAATCATTTTAAGGATTAGACACCTTGGATTCTTTTGGATTTCCACCATTTTGGATGGAGATGAATAGTGGATAAGTGTAATTTACAAATATGTTCCTTGACCTTTTAGTAAAAATCGAAACTTGGTTTTTTGATAGAATGAGATAACACTTTGACGAAGGTCAGTCAAATTTAAGAATTACTCATTAGCCCAAATCGTATATTTAAATTTTTTTGCAAGTCTGCTGAAACTGGAAATAAAAAGAAGAAAAACCCACGCCGTGAGTGAGTGAATGAATGAATGAAAGAAACAGCTATTTACCAGAAGGTGGCAACTAACGCGAAGGAGAGGAGGAGGAGGGAATTTGTTTTAATACCATTTGGCAGCGACAAAATCATTTTAATATCAATATAACATAAAAGAGATCTCATAAAAAGAAATCAAAATGGAAATTATAAGTTTGCTAATGAATAGAAAACAACCGTGAAAAGACTGGAGGAGAGAGAGAGGAAAAGGATGGCGTAAGTCTTGTTTTTTGAAGCTGACGTGAATGTCTTCCGGTCTCGTTTTGAAAAGACACACACACACAAAAAAAGGACGGCTGAAAGGAGAATCCTCTCTTCCGCTCTTGTTTTGTACAGAGATGCTGAGGAGAGGGAGATTCAAGTGTCGATACTATGCATCTGCAGCTTCTCGAGCTTCCTGTCACGATGCCTATTTCCGGTTACGGCACACGACACTTTAAGCTTTACCCTATTACGAATTATCTCGAGATTAAACACGTTCGAAGCGTTCGCTCCAATTGAAAAATCGTGTAGGCCAAAGAGAAAGGGAAATGAAAATTTATTTTTTGATGAAAGGCGCCATTTTTTGCGAGCTATCGCCCCGGGCAGTCAAATCTGAATGACAAGGTACCATCAGCGAGTATCTGGCTTCATTGTTCTACCTACTTTCATTATTATGATACCATTTTGAAATTAATAAAATGTAAAGAAGGCAGTCCTTGCAGTGCCATTTAAAAAATTCCTCCGTGTCTCGAAACTGTTAATAGTTCTCAGTTGCCATTGTTTTGGCCTAATTCATTCATTTAATAATTAATAGGTTGTTCTTTCGCAGGTATGAGTACATAGATAAGAGAAGAAAATTCTAAGGGGGTGCGGATTACAGGTTCATTAAAACTAATTTTTTCGTAGGCCCACGTGTAAATGATGCCAGTTAAATATCGTGAGCTCTGTCAACAGTTACTTTGTATAACCTACTCGTTCATTGGGTGTTTTAGTCACGTGATTAATTTTTGTTGGTTTGTAATTAATCGATAATTTTGGCTGTTGGTTTGAAGTCTAATTTTTAACTGTTTGCTGTACTGACGCACAACTCAAAAGCTTTCATTCTCAGAGCAGATGAACTGAGCCAGAGATTCGTGTACCGCCACACTTTGATTCACCACACCAAGAACAAACCAACCACCGTAGACCAATCATCTCCACAAAGACTCTTAAAATTTGGCGTAAATAGCCAGAAGAATCACTAACACTACTAACACCATCGGTAACAACTCTTACGCCATCCAAATGAAGAGAGTTAGCTGGTCCTAACTCAATCAGGTATCCCAGGACCAAAATTTCTTGTTTAATACATTATCGAGATGATGGTTGAAACTATTGACACCTGTCTCCCACGTGCAGGACGTTGTCACAAATCGTTAACGTGTGAAAAAATTGTTTTCCACATTTAATTACGTCCCATCAGTTAGTAACTGTTACGTCTAAAAACAAAATCTTAATCACGCCATAGAAATTATTAATTACTTTCAAAATAACAAGCTAACTCATTACAAAGTGATCTTGAAGTGTCAAAACTATCCAGAGTCTGTGACACGTTTGCTTGTTATATTCTCTGAATACTCTAACTAACGCCGGATTGTTTTATGCGAGTTTGAAGTTATGCTATTGGCTGAAAAAGAATAAAATGATAACGCACACGGCGTGGAATGTATACACCGCATAAAAAAAGACCTGAATTGTGGTTAAAGTAATGGGTGAGGCCTAACCCGGAAATTAAAGCGCTATAATTCCTTTTTTGAAGAATTGGATTGGGAAAAGGAATTGAATAAATGGAAAATCGGTGAGCCACGGTTTTCATTCTCACGAGTTGTTCTGTTAGCCGAAGAACTGTGTCACGTGCTTTCGACACTGGTGTTAAAAAGAGATTTTATGAAATCTCCAATCCGCGAAAGTTTTTCCCACGATATTTATTGACTTTTGACAATTCCCGCTCCACCCCCTCCTCTCTCCAGCATCCAGTAATAATGAAGGATGACAAATACCTCATTTCCCATTAGCAACCAAATCAATAAATCGTTGTGTCTTTATGTTGTGAACACGATCTTAACACTTCTCGCTAAAAATATAACCCAATGACAACGTGTCTGCTTTTGGAGGTGAATTTATACTCCACGCCATGCAACTACTAGCTAATAAAACAACGCCCTCACTATTTTTTATACACTGTCCCGGGTGTACGATTTTTTGGCGTATTTTAGGCTTAATTATTAGGCATAATTGTTGCCGTTTCGCACCTTCCCTTACACCTCTCTCTCTCCTCTCCTTCCTCCGCACCGGTCTACGTATAAACCTTTTGTTATGACTGTGAGCGACCAGTCCTGTAAGACCGTGATAAGTTTTGGATGAATATCAGAACTTTCTTTTACCTTTACAAACATTTCGTCAAAGGAATATTGTGCAATATTTGTGAAATGAATTGTTCGGGAGAGTGTGCAGTATTTATGAAATGAGTAATTCATTAAAGTGTTTAGTTAGCAGTAGTAGTAGTTTTGAAATAAATCCTCTAAATAATTGTGCAATATTTATGAAATAGTCTGGACTCCATCTCAAGACCAAACACTCAACCAGTTAAGATCCCTACAGCTTTCAACGTCGGATGTACTTCACAAATGTTGCTTTCTGAACCAGTTATTGCTTACTTTGTTATGTCCTCTTCTACCTTAAAGTGTTGAGAGTTGGATAGGCGGCTCTAACCTTTCTAGTCTCTGGCATCACGGTCACTACACTTTTCTGTAAGTGGCTTTGGACATTATCCTCCCCTCAACCAGCTATTCTGCATCAAATTTACCTTGAGAACAGACCACTGTCCTAGCCCCAAAAGTGTGGACGAAGGATACATCAAAGAATTCAGGTAGGAGGAGAGGGATGGAGGAGGATGATGCATAGTAGTATGAGAAGAGTGAAAGAAGGAGGTTATTAGCCAGAAGAGACAACATAGTTATAAATTAAGATTTGAATAAGAAAAAACAAAAATAGCGTAACTTCAAATTCGCATAAAAGTAAGTCATTAATAAAAGGACTGTCCGATCGATATACTTCGCATAAACAATGTTGTGAATGAATCTTATACAGTAAACAAGTTCAGAAGCAGGGAAGAAAGATCTTTGGTACCAGACAAACACTTCAATAAACCGGAAGTTGGCTCAGACACAGATCGCGGGACGAGATTAGGGAATCAAATGGAATACGACACCAGGGGTTGAAGAAGGAAGGGGTTTGGACAAAGATTCGACTAAAGTCTACTACATCCGGGTAAATAAATTCATTTCAGCCACCCGGAAATCACAGAATCCGCCCCTTCTCCCTCTCTCCCAGGGTTTTCAGTAGCGGAAGTCAAGAAGAAGAAGCTAATGGAACAAACTGATATTTTGAAAATGGCACTGGTGCAAGGTCTATCCTGACCGTCCAAAAATCTGAACCCGTTTTCAGGTGGCCGAAGAAGAAATAGTTGCAATCGGTACAGTGGTCGAGGGGTTTTTTGGACGAAATAGACAAGACATCAAATATTTGGATTGGCATTGGTGCAATTATGGCCTAACGACACGACCCCACCCACTCAGTCAGGTTCGAATGAATCCCAAAATGAAACCAAGGAGAAGGAAGCGGAAACTTGACAAAGGAACAGGCTGATGGAGGGCAGGATGAGAAGACAGCTTGTTTGTTTTTCAAAATGTTGACGCCGCCGCCCAGACAAAGAAGAAAAAAGTTTAATAAAGTAATCAAAACATTGAAAAGGACCTACCGTACCTGTACAGAGGGTTGAAAATAAAAACAAAACCCCTAGGAACAACTGTTGCGAAGAAAACAAATAATTTTTTTTAAACAACAACAACAACCGGAAGTTGTTTTAATTGACTCGAAGATGACCAACGAAGAATCGTTTTTATAGGTTTGCAGGTTGAAACCTGTACCTTAAAGTTTATGAGTTTGTTGTTTTATGAGCTTTGACGTACCTTGGTGACTGCGTTTGTTTTCTTTTGTCATTATTGGTGTTGTTGGTGAGAGTTCTGGAGTACCACTGTTGAGTGTGACTCTTCGGGATCCTCGAATATGTGTCACCGGACTTCTGCAAAAGGTTGTCGACTACCTGTCATTTTTCTTGGTATTCTAGAATGCCGACTACTATGTCCTCTGGGTCTAGTTGTAAGAGGCTGAATATCTCCGCTCTTAGGTGTCCAGGAGGAGCTTCGTTGGCGTTTGCGGTGGTTCTCTTCACTTCTTCTTTACAGTAGTAACACGTGACGATGTCTCTCTGTTGTATCCAGGTTCGTATAGTAAGAATTAAATGAACTTCCTTGCAGTATTTATGAAATGACTAATTGAAAAAGTTTGAATCAACCAATATCAGCAATATTTTTGAAATGAGTTATCTAACGAAATTTGGATATTTATGAAAGAAATCTGCAGTGATATTTTTGAAATAAATTGTCTAGAAAATGTTCAATATTTATGAAAAGAATTCTTAATAACAGCGTGCAATATTTATGAAATGAATTTTTCCAGAAAATTTTGCAGCATTTATGAAATAATTTATTGGAGAAATATTTAATCCCCATTGCAGTGTGCAGTATTTTTGAAATGAATTGTCCAAGGAAAAATGCGATATTTCTGAAAGAAATCTCTCTTTAGATCTAGCTGTGAGAACGTGGAGGTCTTCCGCCAAGGTGTTCAGAAGGAGCTTCGTTTGGGTGTGTGGTCAGCAGTGTCCTCTTCTTCACACTGTTTAGTGCTTCCAAAGAAAGACCCAGGTCCAGCGAGAGGAGAACTACTACAATGGGTGAGTTGCTGTTTTCTGTTTTGACTAAAACCCCACGCGTTTAGCTATATACAACAAATAAACAGTGATGATGGCTCGCGTGGTCACACCTTCTCAGCTATTTTTCCTTCTTTTGTTTTTCTTTTCTTTTCTTTCATACGACCCTTCGCAAACTTTCATTAATTAACTATCATAAAACAAAAACAAGAGGTTTCTCTTTCTAATTAGTACCTGAAATGATTTGTGCATAAAAAAAAGGGAAAAAAATTCTGTAATCTGAACCGACGTGCAAGTTAACACAATAAAGGGCACTCAAAGGGTCAAGCAGTCGTTTCCAGCGCTCATTGTGCTACGAGGAGAAATACCTTTAAAGGCCGAGGTGCCTTCGCGCTCAGTCATTAGCCAGGATTTGCTTTTCAGGTAGGTTTGGCTATGAAAATTGCGGAACAGGTCATGAAATCATTTCAAAATTAGGACAGGCCAACATGACGACGGCCGCCGCAAAAAAAGCGAAATAAATAAAAAAATTGTCAGAATAGATATTTATGAGTTGTAGGTGTTATAGAAATACAGGTTTTCAGGTTTTCTTTCTTTTTTTAAATCGTGATGCTGAGTACCTGAGTACAGGTGAGCTGAACCGGAAATGATTTCACCTGATGTTACGTTATTTTTGAGATCTTTGTACCTCTGTAGTGAGGTTTTGTTTTTGGAGGTGGATCGGTGTTGGGTCGGACTTGGGTCAGGCCCATGGGTTACGCTGAGTAATCCGGCTAAGACCTTTGATGGTCATAGTGAATGAATCTGATGTCGGTTGAGGATGCTACTTAGGTTGGAGGAGTCAACGATTCTCAGGTTTGGGTTTGACTAACCGGAATCCAGTCATCTATCAGTCTCATCGTTCTGACATCCGCCTTGGCGTTGTGAACCTTTCGTTTTTCTCACCATCACCCGTGTACATTCACTCATCCTACTCATGTCTTCCTCCCACAGCCGTTGTCTTCCTCTCTCTAGCCTGTACTTGAGTGATCAAAGAGCCTGACTAGGAATTGTGAACCTCCTAACACATTTTTTTGGAGGAAGAGTTTCTGGTGTGCATCCCGAAATTTTCATCTTCCAACTGTTACATTTGGTGAAATGTTTCTGTTTCCTTCAAGTTCGTCCGGGGGTCCTTCAAGTACTTTCATCCCCGAGTGCGAATCCCGCCTTTGGCCTAATTAATCAGCATTTCTTTCACACAAGAAGCCATAATTAATTTCAACTGGATTTTTAATTGGTCGTTTTACAATTAACTTTTTGGATGAGTACCGCCCTTTTAATGTCCTTAATTTAATTGACCTAAGCTTAATGAAACCAAAAAAATCAGGTTTTGTACCAAAATGGGGAAATTAAATGTTGGCCTTACATCAAAAAACCTTTTTCGGGGAGCTACGTCAAGACTTAGGTACGTAAGGTATTGTTTCGAATCATCATGAACCGGTTTCTTCGGAATCCGTTCGAAAATTTAAATTGGCCCGTCTTAATTGATTAATTAATTAATTTCAATCAAAATTTTTTCAGGTACGAACCTGAAAATTAACGACTTCTTAAAAAAAAGAAAGAATTTCGGTAACACGAACACTTCGAATTGGGAGTAGTTGGTTAGAACTTTGTTCGCCGTCAAACAAATTTCGATTTTGGTAGGAGGCGAACGGGAAGCCAAACGCCGACGCCGTAAACTCCACCTTTCGGCGTCGCGCTTTCCCAAAACGCTTCTCTCCATGTGCTTTGAAATCCTCTCAACATTCTGTTCGCCTGATAATGAAATTCGTGTGTAGCGCCGCTAGACACATCGAACGCCGTACGTGGTGCTCTCTATCGGCGGTTTTTTCCCCCCAAATTTTTTTCGAAAATAATTTTTCCCGGGATTAATACGACTTGTGGAATTGTTCTCAGGTTTGAAACGTGTTTGGTGTTCTATTGCCTTTCAAACTGTTTAGCTTTAACGGAAATCGAACGGTTTCTAGGGTGTGAAAAAAATTAAAATTGTTGAAGGTGTCTCACGTCGCGAACAACATCGCGAAACGTTCGGTCTGATTGTTTTCAACGAAAATAGGGTTATTATCTGTTTTATAAGGATTTGGTCGAAGATGAACGATTAGGACTAACCAGACGCTCCTCCTGTATAGATATAAACCATATCTAATTATCTCGGCTCATACCAGACGTTCGCAAAATTTACAAACGTTCGTATTGAAGACGATTTCATTTGTTTTTACTGATTTTCTTTAAATTATTTATCCTTCTTTAAATTATCTATGAAAACAGTCTGTAGCACACATATTATCTGACTTTTATCCTATGTAAAAATACCGTGGATGCCGATTGTATATCAAGAATATAAGAAGACAGCGTTCTATTGGTTACATTCACCCGTTCGCACCAGTTAAAACACTATAAACGTTATAACCGTTCGCCTGCCGTTTAATTCGATCCACTCAAGTTTGAATTTATTTATTTTTGTTTTTAGTCACATTATCTATGAAAATGATTTCCATTTGTGTAACGTTATCTGCTTCTTATTATTAATAGAAACAGAAATATTGATATTGGTACTCATCACTAACTCAATATCAGTCGTTCGCATTGCCTGCAAGTTTATTCTTTCTTCCTGAGTAATCTTCTACCTTCTGTTTACTTCTTTAAATTATCTATGCAAATATTTCACATTATCTTACATTACCATATATATTATGTACTCTTCTTGGTTTCTATTGGACATTCGTGATCCTCACTTCTTTCTCAATTTCTCTCTTAATTTTAGTCTTAAATTTTAGTCTTGACTTTGAGTTTATTAATTTTTTCTCTCGTTCGTATTATCTATGAGAATAATTTCTATTATCTGTAAACGCATATTGTCTGACTTTAACAGATAAAAATAGTCGAAATAGTTTTCTACGTTTGCTGTCAGTCGTTCTTGTTAGGTTACAAACGTTCGCATTAGTCGATAGTTTCAGCTCTTGAAATCATCTGATTGTATGTGTTTTTGTTATCTGCTTTAAGTTATCTATGAATTCAATCGTCATTATTCAAAGACTAGCAGACTACTTTCTACCGGACGTACGTATAACCTTACAAAAACGTTCGCATCACCTACAACTTCGCTCAATCCTCTCGATTTCGAATCTGATTTTTAATTTTTTGTTCTCTTTCGCATTATCTATCTGACCTTATCTGAGCAACTTTTTTGTTGTGTTTCTCAGTCGATTGGCTTGTTATTCCCTGATTTTCTTCACCGGACCTAATTAATCATCTTATCATCACTCGAGGGATTTTTTTCCTCTTTCAGGTTGTGCAGTCATCTTGTCTTTACTTGGTCAACATATCTAATATTATCTATCGACCTTTGAAAAACGAAACTGTCAGTTTGTCTGTTAATTATTATTCAATTTATCAGTTTCGTACTTACAAAAAATAAAACTCTCCGCCTAACTAACTAACTGCCTAACTCTTCTGTTTTGTTAGCTAACAACAAATTCACATAAAACCTGACTGAACGTTATCTACTTCAATCTGAACGGGTATTTGAGTGTGTGTGTACATTTTTTGTTTCCGGTTTTTTTTTGTTTAGCCTAATCAATTTAGTTTTTGAGTTGTGAAATGAAATTAATTTTCCACTTGAAAGGGTGTAGATAATTAGTAGATAAAAATGAAAGTTGAATCGGTTGGAAGGATGCGTGGATACGTAATAAACTGGCAAGGATCCGTGCGACAAAACGGGACGCGTTCGCATCATATTCCGACGCTCGGTATCAGGGATGCATGTTACGTAGAACGTCGAGGCGTTCGTTGGATCGAACCGTAAGGAGCACGTTCAGAAATAGAAAGTGAGGGAAAGAAGCCATTTTCCCGAAGTGAAATGAGCTTGCGTCCTTGGCAGAACTCCAAAAGCTTTTAACTCTCGCTGCGTTCGGGGTTTCGGCGTATTTATAAATCCTGTCGTCGGGTTGTGTTCGTTTTGTGCTGTTGGTGGGGGAATTGGATGGGAGGGGAACCCAAAATAGACTCAAGACTTTAAACGGCCTTGGTTCGAAATGACTCTTAGGATTTAGCGTTGTTTATCTGGGTCTCCTTAACCTGGGTGAGGTCGAACGTGTTTGCGGTTAAGCCCCCTTCAGCCCCCTGCTTGTTGGCATCTAATTAAATTGGGGGGCCTTAATGAATGATGGTGGACTAGGAAATGGAAAGAAGTACCGTGGGATCCATATTTCTGGTAGTCGAGGACCTTGACAGAAATTTTTATTGAGGATAACATTTTGTCGGACCTCCAAAATAACCCCAAAAAAATTTTATTTATCTTTGTTGTCATATTATCTACTGTTTTTAGCTCTTATCAGCCGTTCGCGAAAGGTTACAAACGTCCACATTGTCTACGATTTCATTCAATCCTCTCGATTTTGAATTTAAATTTTTTTTGTTCTCTCCCACGTTATCTGTCGCACTATTTGAATTTTATCTCGTGCAAAAATTGTTAAGGTATCTCTCTATAGGTTCCTATCAGCCGTTCGCAGAAGTTTATAAACTTTGGCAACGCCGACAATTTTATTCAATTCTTTTGAGTTTCAATTTAGTTTCTTTAGCTCTCTTTCGGACTAACTCCATAAACATTTCAATATTTCTAGAAATGAAAATTACCTGACACTTTTGCAGATACAAAAATGGTCAAAGAACTGTTTTCTGAAATCCCATCAGGCGTTCGTAACAGGTTTCAAACGTTCGCACAGACAACAAATTTATTCATCCCTCAAACACCTAGTTGTATGAGTATATGTTGTCTGCTTCACATTATCTATGAGTATTATTATCATTCTTCGGAAACTAGCTTATATATAATTGTTAATGTTTACTGGACGTTCGCATAAACTTACATAAACGTTCGCATCACCGACATCATTCATTTCACTCAGTTCTGAATGAAAATTTTTTTCCTTTTCTTATAATTACTTTGGAAGCAGTCCCCCAACTCTAGATAAAAGGAGGGTTTATGTGAGAGTGTAGTGGAGCTGTGGCCAACCAAATGGCCCTGTGGCACACTTTGGAAATATAACACACAGACCCTCTGTGGCCCTCTGAAAGCCAATTTCAGTTTCTCGAGAAATTTTTCCAAAAATTGGAAGAAGACTACCCCTAGTTTTGAACTGTAAATCTGAAAAGTGTAGATTGTAAAATCACGAATAAAATTTTATCTAGTATACTCGTGTACAGGGTCGGTTCAAGGCTGCTTGAAACAATTTGTATCATCCTGCTGACACAAACACAAGGATACTTGACCCAAATAAATCAATTCCGTTTTAAAGTTTCAATGTAACTCGACAACCAAAAGAAGCAACAGCAGAAACAAAATCTGAGACAAACCACACGTGCATGCTCAAAACGAAAGTTGAGTTTCGGGTGAAAACTTGAAGATGGTTGAGAGAGCAGGTCAAACCCATCAACAAACACCCGCAAAATGGCTGACCTTAATAGCATGCAGAGCAAAAACCACCGGAACCGAAAATTTTTGACGTGTGAACCCGCAAATCAGCGAAATCTTCAACCCGGTCACCTGTCAAGTGAAAACAAGTCTTGGAAATCAGTTCAGTTGGGTGACTGACATCAGTTTTGCGGGTCGTTAGCTTGGGTTAGTGAAATGAAACCGTTTTGAATGGAGATGCTGGGGATGGATCCGTTGGGAGATGAAGCGGGAGGGGGTGTTTACCTGGAAAAACGATTTTTTAAGATATCAAGTGCAACGAACGCTTTTACCTCGGAAGAGGGGAAGAGTGTTTTGGACGGGGTCCAACCTAAAGAGCAAACACAATAAAAATCTCCAAAAATCTCTTTAAGACGTCATACAAAGAGTTTTGTAAATGGAAATGGTTCAGGTGGGCAGGTGCTCGGTGCGCTCCATTTCACGCTGTTGCTGCTCCAAATTTCCTTTTATACGTCGCTCGCATGTAAATAACTTTATTACCTGAGGAGTGTGCGACGTTAAAATCGAACGTTTTCCATCCTCGGCTACATCGTCTGACCAGAACGAAATTCTGTTCCAAGCACAACACCTGGGGTAGTGGAGTATTTTAAATATCTTGGGTTTTCATTTAAGGCCGATAATAAGAAAGAAGATGTAGCATAGTACATTTATTGTACCATCAAGCGTGCATTACTTTTGAAATGAATTACACCTCATAGTAAACATCACACACACACTTAAATTAAAACATGTTAAATCTCATTAATGTTGCTCAGCAGCCTATCGCTTTACTGACTATGTCCTTAAATTTTGTAGAAATATATTAAATACTACTTTGTGTAAAACTTATATTAATATAAGGATTATATTTAGTTAATCAATACTATTCTCTGGGCCTCCACTAAATATTTTG
Organism: Columbicola columbae; assembly: GCA_016920875.1. Lineage (NCBI taxonomy): Eukaryota > Metazoa > Arthropoda > Insecta > Psocodea > Philopteridae > Columbicola > Columbicola columbae. The sequence continues at coordinate 14,527,162 of JADMLL010000005.1, forward strand.
TGATAGAGCCACAGCAAAGTAGTAAAGAGCCACACTTTCCCGTCTCTGGTGTAGGGAAGATGTTAATCAACACATTAAAATGGAAGAAGGTGAAAACTTTACAAGGGAAACAGAAGTAAGAGACAAAGACAGCGAAAAACAGTTGTAAATAGCAAAAACAGAAAAATTTGAAAGGCAGCCTAAGTACAAAACCCTGCTTAACCCATGCAAAGACGTCAGGAAACTCAGAGAAGGCAAAAAAGACGCTGCGAAAGTTTAATAACATGAAGCCAGAGAAGAAGACAAAGAAGTACAAATCAAAAAGAAAGAGATAAAGAGGCGATGAAGATGAAGAGAATAAAGAAGTGGAAGAAAACCTGGAGGAAGAGGTCAAGAAGAATAAAGAAGAAGAAATGAAAGAAAAAGAGGCGAAAGAAGAAAATAGAAGAGAAGCCAAAGAAAAAAAATAAGAAGATCCTCAATGTCCTAATTATATTATAAAACAGTATGAAAGGAAATTGTTGACTCTATATTAATACTGAAAGGTGAAAATAAAATATATTATATATGTATAATATACCCACAACACCTGGGTCACCAACTTACAACCCATTTGGAACTTCTAAACATTTTCAAGAAGTGTTGAAGTGATATTGCTGTCCCCTACAGCATTCAAATTTCATTTAAACCCAGTCCATTTACCTTAAATCAGGTACAGGCTCGTCACCCAAACCCAATTTTCATCCTTGTAAATGACTTTCCCGTAAAGACAAATAAAAAGAATCTTCAAAGGCGTTTACGTGAATTTTCAGGCTTCCTTATCGGTGCACTTAATCTGTACAGTCATCGTTACGCAACAAGTTTAAAATAGCACTTGTTCTGATACCTGACAACAAAAAAAGTAAGGCAATGGCATTCCATTCTTCTGTCGCGAGCTGCGCACCTGAACCCTGAATGAATAGAAACCTTAAAGACTATTCCAAAAAAAAGAAAAAAAAATTCTTCATCCCCTCGGGGGGTGGAGACGAAACCAAATAAAAAAAAGAAGAAGAAATTCTCCTTCCTTACTAAGGTACGAGACATCACCTTCATACCTGGATTGGTTTCTTTGCAAACGTACCATAATCCACTTTTTCTTTCATAAGACCACTTTTTATTTGGCAAAGAATTCTTTTTGAAACGCATGAATGATACCACCTGAACCGAATGTCTTTTGTACGAAATCCTTCATGTATGGATACCCGAAAAAAAACCTTTTGCAGGCACGAGGGGTGGAATATACCTGTGGAAAATATTTTGTTAAAGAGAAGAGAGAGAAGAATGAAGAAGACGACGGCTCAGGCTTTGATTGTTCAGGTTTGACAGGACAAAAGCGAAAGAGTTAATATTTTCATTGTTATAGTTGATTGAGTAGTTTTCACTTGGAACCTGAATAAGGGTTACAATATGAGAGGTAGGGGGACAGGTAGAAGATGCAAATATGAATAAACAGGTGGTCCAGGTACGCGGCCATAAATTTTTGGGAGGGATTGCGAAAAATATTTGTGTGTGTGTGTGCCTTTATTTATATTATTTATTAATCCTGATTTCTCATTCGAACTGGTAGGAGAATTTAAGTCGACATGACTGAAAATGATTTTTAGATCTGGTTCAAGCGTGCAACCATAAATTTTGTCAATTTCGACTCTTTTAAAGCCGACATTTTATGTGTCTGTCTGTATGTGAGTGTGTCGAAACGAGAAGACATTCTCTTCGCGTGCAGAAAGTTAGGATTTAAATTTTTTTTTCGTAGACTCACTGTCTGGGTCATCTTTCTACGTTGGTGGGTCAGTTAAGTTTGGTTTGGGAACTTTTTGTTTGTAGTCTCAATTTTATGGGTTTAACTTTAGTCATTTCCGGTTTATCTGAGCTTTTAGGTTTGTAGTTGAGAGGTCAAAGCCCCTGTGTAATAAAGATTTATTCCAATGGATTTAGTTGTGAGAACCTGGAGGTCCTAGCTCTGAGGTTCTTAGGAGGAGTAGCGTTTGGGTTGGTTGTATCCACTTCATTACAGTAGTCGCACATGACGATGTCTCTCTAGCCTATCCAAGTGTGTAAAATAAGATTAAAACGAAATTCCCTTGAAAGTGTGCAGTATTTATGAAATGAATTTTTGATGAGGGTTGAAATTTGCTCTCGGGTGTTTCTTTCAGACGACATTGTGATCTACTGCCTAGCTGGTGTCTTCCGAGAGGGGACAACCAATCGTAGAGGATTGAACAGTTGAATCTTTAAAAATGTGCGAAAGTGTATACGAGTGCTGTCTGGATATGATTTATTTGTTTTACACCGTAATTGTTCTTAAACCCAAGGACAAAAAAGAAGTCGATACATCATCATTATCATTTTGATACTATAAAATGATGGAGAAGACCTTGGTACGCATGGCAAGCAATCAATTCAAAAGGTTCATAAATCCAGTTCAAACTGTCAACACCATGTGTGAAACCCCGTGCACATGCACATTTCTAATCCCACCTATTTTGAATATATCCGGAAATAAACAGGAAAACATTAAAAATATCACCGAGGACAGGGGTGGAATACAAAACCTGTCGCTGTCGTCCCACCACAGCCGCACCAAAAACGTTCCTCATCATCCTCAATTGTTTCTATAAATATATACAATATAAATGAGAAAAGAATTTTGTTCAGAGTAAATAATGAAAGAAGGTAAATGAAAAGCCTAATTCTTATCGTAAGTCATTGTGCGTATTCCCTGCATTTTGATGGCGCGCGTCTACACCCTGGATCAAGGCAGGTGTGCTCTTCCGTCTTTCATCTCTCTCTCGACACATCTGCTTCAGCACACACAGCATCCCTAAATATCATCCCTTTTTTTTGTTCGTGTGTTTGTGCGGATCAAATGAGGCTTCCGATACCTGATAGTTTTAACGAACTTTTTTTGTGTTGTTGTTTAAAAAGTTTTACAGTCGTAAATAAGTCATTTTTGTTCTTTCTTTCTTTTTGCCGCGAAAAAAAAGGAAACCTTCAAGGTGTTCGAGAATTGGGGTTGGAAAAACTCGGTCGGCAGTTATTTTATTTGTTTAAAAAAGAAAGGAATTGTACAAAATGACTAACCGCCAAAATTGGGGTAACAATATCCTGGCCTTTCTTCTAATGCCGGGTGAGAGTTCTGGAGCACCGTCGTTGTGCATGATTACCCCGGATTCTGGATTCCCACCTGACTTAAGCATAAAGTTGTCGAATTCCCGCCATTTTTTTGGGATCTAGTAGTGAGAGCCTGGAGATCTTGGCACTGAAGTGTCCAGAAGGAGCATCCTTTGGGTTTGTGATCGGTGTTGTCCTCTTCATTGCAGTAGTCACACACGGTCATGTCTTTCTGTCATATCCAAGCTCGTAATATAAGAATAAACCTAAATCTTCTTGAAAGTGTGCAATATTTATGAAGTGAACTATCGAAGAAAATTTTGCAGTACTTATGAAACGAATCTCCCGTAGCTGTGCAGAATTTTTGAAATGAGTTGGCCCAGAAAATGTGCAGTATTTATGCAATAAATTCTTGTGAATCCTCTATGGCGGTGTGATGGAGGTGTGCAGTATTTTTGAAATGAATTATACAAGAAAATGTGCAATATTTATGAAATAAGTTATTCCAGAAAATTTACAGTAAATTACTCATGAAATTATTCTTCACTTCTCGATGAAAGTATCAATTTTCCAAGGCAGTTTGCCTCATTTTTGAAACGAATTATCCAGGAAAATGTGCAGTATTTTTGAAACGAATTCTTCAAAATAGTGTGCAATATTTATGAAAGGGAGTCTTATAAAATTAAATTTATTTTGCATAGTGTAAATGATTTTCTAACGTGTTCGGATAGAAATGTTGTTTGGTTGTAATTGGGCCCGCCAGGCATGCGGTTGGGAACACCTAGTATAAAGCAGGTACTGTCTACTGTCTGCTGTGACTTTTCCCACTTCGGAAACAGGAAAACGGATTCGAAAAGGTATATAGGACATCGTAGCAGGAATTGAGCTGATGGTTTTACTTTGACTCCACTTATGTAGACAGCCATTGAATGTTAACTTCACACTGTTCGGTCCGGAAAATCCAAATGGGCTCAAAAGGATTTTTGATGACGTCATCAAAACCTTAGTATGATGTTATTTTTGTCTCTCCTTCTGTTATTCTTGTCTTCTTGGATGATGAAACTACCGTCGGTTTTGCTCCATTTTTGTTAAATTTGTTTTTGTAACCTCTCGGCTTTGTCCCTGCTTCCATCTCTTCAATTTTTTTCGTTTACTTTAACATTTCCGGATGGTAGCGAAGGAGAAAGAAAACAAAAATTTTCTGTTCGATTAGCTAAAAAATCCATTTGAGTGGTGGATCGGGAGGTATAATGGCGGGGGTGAGTTGGGGGTGAAGGTCTTAAAAAATTTGCTCTGTTTTCTTATCCCTCTTAAGAAAGATTATGACAAACGCGTATTAAACACTACAGTCTGTGATTTTTGATGGAATGAGGACGGGGGGGGGGAAGTCGCAGCTGTTTTATTCCGTCAGGTGTGTTTGACAGTACAGCACACATCACATCAAATTGACTTGAAACCTGAGGCTATTGTTCCCTGTTTTCTTTCGCTTCAGATGATTTTTCTTTCCAGCCTCCCTTCCATCTTCTCTCTCCCTCCTTCTTTCTTTCCTTATTCGTATAAAACCGCAAGCTGTCTTAACTTCTCTCTCAGGTGTTTTGTCGGAGTTCTTTCAGCTTTCACCCAAACCTGGATCCTGGTAAACACGTCTTCCTCGCAATTGCTGTTTTCCTTTGTTATTTTGTTCTTTTCGTTTTCTCTGAGACATGTGCAGGATTCTGCTTCTTCTTTTTACCCTTCACATTTTTTTCTTACGCCTCCATCTTTCTCTCTTTCTCTCATTTCATCGCAATTTCTATTTTCTCCTTCTTTTTCTGTCTGACTCCTTTTATCTACTTCAAACTCTGCTTTTGTCTAAATTCACAGTTACTTCCTTAATTCGCGCTTCTGGGGCTATAACACAAATTTGTTACAATTCTCTCACCACATTACCAATTCTCCCCAGCTGTGTGCAATATTTATGAAATGAATTATCTAATAAAATGTGCAATATTTGTAAAAGACACCTTCTACACCAGTGTGCAATATTTATGAAAAAATTCTCTATGACAGTGCGCAGTGTTTATAAGATAAATTCCCCATAAAAGTGTGCATTATTTATGACACTAACCCTCCCATGAAGTGTGCAGTACTTATGAAATAAATACTTTCCATCTTTTTCAGAAATTCTTAGGTGATTGTGCAGAATTTCTGAAATGACTTATATTGAAAGTCGATACCAAACAGCCTACCTCCAAAAACATCTTCAAGATGGACGAAATGTTGGAACGAGGTAAGAGTAAGATTCTTTTATTGTTCCCAAAAGTTATACTTCAGGGGCGTAAACAGCCAAATGACTATCGGGAAAATCTCACAAAAAGTCAGCAAAAAATTTTTTTGTCATCTTTTATAAATGACCAGAGCTCTCCATCATCTCTCTCTCCTTGAAAGTCTGATGAAAATGATTTCTAAGCTCTTTTGTCTTGTTTCTCTTCCTCGTCAGCTTCTGTTCTTGTTCTTCTTACTGGTCAGTGTTAATATTACCTTCATTAATCCATCCTTGAGTCGTCTTTCTTGTCGACTTATGACCTGGGTTTCTCATTTTTTCTTGCCCGCTCCTTCTCTCTCTTTAATTTTAGGTTAACCAAAATATCATCCTACACATATTTCACTTTATGGTTTTATTTGTCTTTCATTCCCTGGTGTCTGACTCGTGGCAGCTTCCCAAAATGAGTGATTGGCTCTTCAATTAGCCTCTGTTCTCCCTTTTGACCTTGGCCGTTATTGCCCCACATTTCCTTTATTGTGATTTTTGTCTTTGAGTAATTGTGACCTTTGGTTACGTGGCGATGAGACCCTGGCATGCCTCTTCTTACCAAATCCTCTTCTCCTTTAGTAGAACAACGCGAATACTATCTTGACAGCTATGAGCACATCTACACCCATCGTTCCTATGACTGATCAAAAAATTCGATCGCTGTCAACACGGACTCGCTGTTCTTTCAACTTTCCTGTTTTATCTATCTCATCGCCCATTAGCAACAGTGGTTTGTGGCTTTTGGAAAATTGTTGGAAGGATACGACTGGGAGTTCAGTGTTGAGTAGAGACTAAGGTAACTGTTAGAAACTGTTAAAAGGACAAGAATGCTTGTAAGGAAGTATAGAGAATAGAAGACAAGATAGTGACTGAGTAGACTTGAGAAAACGAGGCAGAAGAAGCGCACACTTAATCAGAGTTTATTTCATAAATATTGCACACTTTCATTGAATATTTCAAATTCCAAACTTTTCACTAAGCGATTCTTTCATAAACGCTGCACAATGGTGTACAGTACTTATTTAAAGAATATTACACAAATTCTTGTAAATTTCGTTTCAAAAATATTGCACACTGCCACAGAGTATTCCTTTCAAAAATGTTTCACGTTTTTGAAACGAATACTCTGACGAAATGTTTTATTTCATAAATGCTGCACACATTCTTGTAAAATTCATTTCAAAAATATTGCACACTGTCATGGAATAGTCCTTTCAAAAATATTTCACGTTTTAGGAGGATTGGTTTCATAATTATTGCACACGTTCTTGTAGAATTCCTTTTAAAAATATTGCACAAATTGATGTAGAATTCATTTCAAAACTAATGCACACTTTCTTGTAGAACTCATCTCAAAAATATTGCGCACTTTTTGGTGAATTGGTTTCATAAATGTTGCACATTTTTTTTATAGAATTGGTTTCGTAAATACTGCACACTATCCTAGATTTCGGACCAAACTCTCAGCCACGTGGACGAATCTCTTAGAGTTTTTCACTTCCTTTCAAAATTTGAGTTCAGGGGCGTACGCAGGCAAAAGAATAACATCACTAACATCAAAAAGTTTTTATTGTTCGGGGGTGGTGCGTGTGGGGGATCAAATCCCAAAGTTGAAAAATGAAATTCACCGGTCAGTTTTTGTCGAAATGAATATGGGTATTGATGAAGATGCACCGGAAAAGAAGGCAATATATGATGAGTCAGAACCAGGTGGCAGGTTCAGTGATTAATCATGCCACAGATTGACATCCAACGCCCTCGACACAACACGCACACTTCTTTCTTCCCTTCTTTCCATCCACCCTCATTCAAGATTCGACATGTTTTTTGTTGTGTTCTCTTCTTCCTTGTCTTCCAAGTATTGTTTTATATTGGGTGGTCATCCTCACTGGTAATTTAATGATCTTTTCCTTTTTCTGACAGTTGGGTTAAACATGATCATCATCTTGTTTGGATAATAGATTCGTCAGATAACAAAATCTGTCTTTTTCGGTGAAAGATGTCGAACGCGTTATGCGAAACGCTCACCAAGATTCCGTCTCGATAATTTTTGGTTCCTTTCCAGTTTTTGGGACTGGATCTCTGTTTGAACAAGATCACGCACGCCAGGATTTCCTCGAACGCACGCGTTTACTATTTCTTAGAATCTATTGTTTCAAATTAGACTGACTGACGTGAAAAATGATTATGTTCGTGGCCTTTAATGCTACACTTTCGTTTCTGGTTTGTTGTTGTTATCATTACCATCATCATCATTATTATTACTTCTCACTTTTTTTGCTTAACTTTTTGCTCTTGCCACATAGATAATTTAACGAGATTGACTTAGCGAGTACTCAGAGTGGTAAACATTCTTAAACCGTAGCGAATCAAAAATTAATTTCAAGTAACCGTGAAAATTGCTATTATAAGCATCAAATAGAATCACGAAGCAGATGTTTTGTTTGGTACTCGGGACAGAAAGAGAGAGAGAGAGACGTAAGAAATGAATTACCTTTCTTGTGTACTCAATTGCTTCACTGTGCGTGTGTGAGAGGTGTGTTGCCGCTGTGTTTGCACCTTGTGTCACACATCAGGCCTCGAGCTTCACTCTGACGTCACTCATTTGCTGAAATTTTACTCTCTTTATGAAACTGCTGCTAGTGCCTTCTTCTCTCTCTCTCACTCTTTCTCTCTTTTTCTCTTGTTTCTGTTGTCTCTCTCTTCCCTTCTGTGTCTCTTTTAACTCCTTTTTTTTGCACCAGCAGGAGGGGGAAATACTTAATGCACACCTGATGACTTTCGTACATCTAGGTAGTGTCGAACTCCCCTTCCTTGAGGGTTTACCGACTAAACCCACCCTGACCGCTGCATCTTTGGGGCATTGAGGAGGTTCAGAGACCCCTGTGAGGCATTATTGTCCGGACTTCTGCCTCAGTTGAAATTTCCGTCGGTGTTTCACTGTCGGCCGAGTTTCTTGCGAGGTTGGCCTTGGCGCTCTCGCTCGTCGTAGTGTGTTCTTTTCATGACTTCCATGCAAAAATCGGAGAATGCTGTCCAGCTTTCGGGGTCTTTTATTATCCTTGCCACTATATTTGGAAGATGTAGTTGTTTTAGTCTCCCCTGAAGTATGTTCCTTTGTTGGCTCCATTTGTCGCAGTGGTTCAGCGTGTGTTCCCACGTGTCTTCGTTGCCTCTACTGCAGTGATCGCACCCACTGGTGTCCCGCTTTTTGATTCTGTGTTCACTCTCTCTCTGTCCATCCTGTCTGTGTCTCTTTTAATTCTCTCTTTCTCTCTATTTTTCTTTAATAAAGAAAGAAATCCTTGATAAGCTTTTGCAGTATCTACTACCGACGTACCTGAAAGTTAACGCCCACGAAAGGATTCTTCACATTAGCTTTGTCTGATCGTTATCACTTCACTTTTGTTACTAATAAATAACTTTTCATTCGAGCAAACCGGAAATTAATCGACGAGATTGTGGATTTCTTGTTGTCTGATTCCGATAAGGCTTTTAGCAACCTCAGATCCTGGGTGGTGGTGGTGGGAACAAGGGCGGAACATTAAGCAAGCACCCAAGAGTCGGCAAAACAGTCAGAACATCCACTTGTCACTCACGTCTCTCTCGATTTCTGTTTGTTTCCTCGACGTCCGATTCCTGTCTCACCGATTTTTTCTGCTTTTTATTTTTAACTATGACAATATATATATCAGTGTATAACTTTACTTCAAGGTACGGATTGTCACTTATCGGAAAACCTGTTTGCGACAAGTTGAGGACAAATATGAGACGCCAAAAGTTTCTTTGAAGTCTTGCGCAGTTTTAATCGTTGTCAGACGGTCAACATTTTGCTTTGATCTTTAGCCAATATCAAGAACCTTACTTCCGGTTTTTATATATACATATAAAAGAAATCAATTAATAAGGTGAGAAAAATTAATTGTTTCTGAAAATTTGACGGAAGATAGAGAGGAGGCGAGTGAAAAATTGGTCACGATCTGTCCAACAAAATTGTTGATTCCATTTTTTTGCTTCCTCCTTAGACTTATCTTGCCGCCATTTTTTAATTTTTGTTGCTTCAAAACTTCGACTTTAATCATACAAGTTCATGTGAATAAGTCAAATTCATATGCATAAATAATGCATCTCAGTTTGTGGCGCCTCCGGTTCTTATCTATTGCCGGTGTTATTTACAAGCAATTATTCAAGCGGTTTGCTCGAGGCGGTCCTATCTAAAGATGCCGCTGATGTGACTTGTCTTTTCTTAGATGTTACCTTTGTTGTTGAAAGGTGCGAGAGTGGAATCTGAAGGACGACGGGAAAGACAGAAAACAGAGTAGAAACTCGGCGGAGGGGTCACCATCCAGAGAAACTGTTATTGTGGTTGTAACCAGATTCTGAGAAACTATGACAGCTCTCTTCGTCCCACAAAACCAATCACAAGTTGCAACAGATAACGTCCCACAGTGACCCATGAGGACTTATAAAACTTTGACAGCCACGTGGGTTTATAGAACAAGGCCTATGTAGCACCAGCCCTAAAGAAAATAATCAAAGCCCATCGAAGACAGACGAAGGCGGCGACCCGGACAAGATTCCACACAACAGGTCAGAGGCGAACGTGTCACGGGGACCTCTTTGTCTCAATCCCAACCATCGGAATTCAGAAAAGTCCGATTTCGATTACTTCGGGGGTAAAAAAAAAGTTATTAATAACTCTTTGAACTATCGACCATCTATTCTCACCCTCTGCGTTCCATCATTTCAAGGCTTTTTCTCAGTCAAGGTCGAAACTATTAATCATCTTCATGTTAAGTAGATTCTAATCAAAGATCAATTTTTACAGCCGTCGGGGTGTTAATTGGATACAAAATGACCAACAGCAATGACAGTGGCTTCTTCGAACCCTTTTGTGTTTGTTGCTGTTTCATCGAGTTGAAGAGGTAGCTTAACAAGTGTACCCATCTCGGCGGTAAGTTTCTTCTTGACTCTGATTACAAAGCTAAGTAGAGGGTGTAGATTGGTCTCAACTACCTGGGGAAATTAGTTTCTGATAGGAGTAGTGGAGATTATTTTCTAACCGGAAGTGAATTGGTTGAATCTCATAACTTTCATGGTCTTCTCGAGGTTGTGCTCAACAACTCCAACTACTTTCTTCAAGTAGTTTTGCGAGTTCTTAATGAATCTCTCCAATGTTGATTGCTTTTAATCAGCATAATCGGGCTTGTACTATAGTTATAGTTATAGCTGAGTTTTAATCTCGTTTTTCATCCTTTTTGGGTATAACAGGATACGGGAGGAGGATTTGAACTCGCGACTATAACTTTTTAGTCTGGCACTTAATCATCACACCATACCTCCCTCGCGCTTGGACTATAAGCACGATTATAGTCTATCTTTGTACTATGAGCGCTACATACCTGGAAACTCACCAAAGAACTTCTCTTCCTCTTTCATCACCATCTTACTCATGATGGTTTCAAATGTTTTTCCAGCACTTCCCTCCCTACCGAGACAAAATGAACCAAAAAAAATTTCCACAGTTTTTTTAAAGAGAACAGTATGGTCGCGGGTTTTTCACTTAATGCCATTAACAATTATTTACAACATGTCCATATATGAAAGGGTTCCGAGAGACAGGTATCGGTAGAGGAAAAAAAAGTTGGCAAAGCCTATAAATAGCTATTATAAAGACTTAACGAAATAGATACGATATGAATTATAACGGATATTTAGCATTTAGTAGAAGTAGCATACCCCCATTTGGACAGTTGGAGTTTCAAAAGTTCGTGTTACCATTTAATAATTAGAGTTGCATGCGATCGGCGGGGGGGCATCCTAAAAAGACCTACCTGCAAGTCCATTCAGGGTCCACCTTTTTCTTTTTCCCTCTCTTTCCTTTCTCTCTCTCTCTCTCTATGCTTCTCCCTCCTCCCTAGAAACAAGGAAGAATTCGTGTTAATAGCTTGGTTTAAAGTATATTTATGTTATAAATAAACGTGGCAGCAGGACGCCTGTGTTGACCAATAAAACATAAAATGTATGTGAGAGAGAGATGAAGAAATTGAGAGGGAGGTAAGAAAAGGTATATAGAGAGGAATAGGATAGGAGTGAAAAGAGAGAGAGAGAGAAGTAAAAGAAGAAACAGGAAGGAAAAAGAGAAAATAATTTTAAGCTGTTGAATTGTTCAGTTTAAGAAGTTTCTTCAGTTTCATGGAAATTTGGAAGGAAAAAGCAAAGAATATCAAGGGAGAAAGCTTGTGGGTATTCATTACAATATTTTTATGTAGTTGATGATGTTATTCAAAAATTTTAAGCAGTTGATTTGTCAAGTTCAAGAGAGGAGGGTAAACAAAAGAAAGAAACATAGGAGAGTCCAAAGAGAAAAATGGATTGAGACAGTTAAAAAGAAAAAAAAAAGGAGAAAAAGAAAATGAAAGAAAAATAGACTAAGAAAAATGAAAAAGAAAGAGAAGAAAAATGTAAAAAGAAAGAAGAAAAATGAAAAAAAAAAGGAGGAAAAACAACAAAAAACGAAAAAACGTCTAGGATAGGGAACCAGAAGGAGGAAGATTGTAGCAAGAAAAAAAGAATAGAAAGAGATAAAAATAAAAAGAAAAAAGAAAGGTAAAAATGAGAGAGAAAAGGAAAAAGAACAAAAATGAAAAGAAAACACATCATAGGTTAGATAGAATAAGTTAAAGACAGAATTGGACTACAATAAGAGAAAGAATATGAAGCTAGAAAAGAGAAGGAAGAGAGAGAGACGGACAGAAGTAAAAAGGGAAAAATAAGAAGAAATAGAGTGAGGAAGGAAAGGGAAGACAGGAATACTAACAGTTTTGAGAAGAGAAAAGGAGTATATAGAGTCTAGAGCAGTGATGGGCAAAGTACGGCCCGGCGAGGGTTTATCACAGAATATTGTTAATACTGGTCCGCTGCAATTACATTTTTGCGGTCGAGAGGTTTAGAGGGGATTTTGCTGAGTACGTTAATAGATGCATAGTCTACAGAAGGAGCTAAACTACTCGCGTGGTTCATGTGTTGCAAATTTGTGGGGCCCTCTTACTTTAGTTTCTATTTTATGTGCGGCCCACCAAAAAATTCTAAAATTTAAATTGGCCCTTTGATTAAAAAAATTGTCCACCCAGGTATATAGAAAGAAAGAAAGAGAGCCAAAGAGAGGAAAAGATAGAGAGGAGAGGAAGGAAAAGCAAAAACAGTAAAAAGGAGGCAGAAGATACAGTCTAGAATAAAAGATGGAGAGAGAAGAAGACAGAAAGAGGAAAAGAGAAATAGAGGCAGAGACTTTAAATAAATTTAGAAAGGAATAACCGAAAGGATTGCGTTAGTTTTATTGAAATGGAACAAACCCAACGATACATTTCAGTGACAAATTAATTAATACTCATAAATACATAGATACATAAATCCTCTTTGAAAATTAATGTTTGTTAACAATGCAAGAACAAGTTTTTTGTCGGGTCTCAGCCCGGATAGGGTGCCTGCTCTTTTAGAGCTTTTCAAAATTTCTTGAATTCCTTCTGTAACATAATAAAAATTATTCTTTTCTCTTTTGCGAAACTCTTTCCCTTCTCTTCAGACATTTCCAACTTAAAAAATAATTTTAATAACTCTTCGCTGTTATTAAATATTTAATTAAATGAAAGGGAGGACGCTGAGAAAAATGGAAACTTACAAATCACCCGAAAATTAGGACCTGTAATTAACTCAGACAAAACAAATTTTTAATAATTAAAAGAAGCATAACAACGCATGTAACTTGAAACGTGACTTTGTCTGTACTGTACATTACACCTTAAATTTATTGTTTTCTCAAATTTGTAAATAAATAATTCGTTATTTTATGGTAAATTATGTATTAATAATAACCTGGGTGATCAAACTACTGTACAATATCATATATAGTGTGCTGGCTTTCGTCGCAAACGTTAAGAAGCCTGTTTGAAAGGATTTTTGATTCTTGAATTTTATTTCAGCACTCTGGGTCAGTAATTTGGTAGGTTTACTTGCTTTTACTTACTTCCGGTTTTTAGTATTTGAGTTTTAACCCCGTATTCCACCCCTGAGTAACTCATGGTGTGGTGAAGGGGTTGAACTCTAACGTATTACTTTGCTAGCTCGACACTTTGACCACCACACAAGGTTTTATTGTTGTTGTACTGTCTTTAAATTCTCCTGAAAGTTGTGACAGTTTTACCAAAACCTAAAAACTCGATGAGACAATTGGTTGTTAGTGCAACTGTTACGGTAAATAATTATCTAGAAGTGGAAGAATTTAGTCTCAAAAAAATGAGTGGAAGAGGAAGGAAAATGTGGTAACTCACTCTCTTTAACCTAACTGTAACCTAATTCTTTCCCCAGGAGTTTCGTTATATTAACCATCCCTCTGCATCTTAGAACTTTATTTAGTCGCAAGATGGGTTAGAAAAGTGGCGAATCTGTAACTCATGGGTCAGAAACTGTAATTCTGAAGAAGTTATGGTTGTAAGTCAAAAAGGAAACTTTAACCTTTCTAGAAGAACAACCTCGGAAAATTCTGTCAACTGTTATGTTAACAATTCTCCTAAACCTTGGGTCTTTATTCAGACATAAGATGGGGTAAACATATAACCCACAGGTTAGAAACTAACCCAAAAGGCTTGATAAATGACTCCCAATCAACGTTTCTGTCTTACTAAATCCTGAAGAAGTAATTTCAAAATTCAAAAAGACACCTTAAACCTTTTTAGAAGACTTTAACACGTTCACGCCAGTGGGCCACACTTGACTGTTTCGTGGGTCGGCTTGACCTATTACCAAGTTACCAAGTGGGTCACGATTAACGATCTTTTTTTTCTCTTGTGGGTATATCATGCATTTACCAGTTCTCTTTACCCGTTGATGTCACCACGCTTACTACCAATTGGTGTGCTGACTTCAGCCATTTTCACAAATTTGTCGCTAATGGTTGTAATCTCATCCCGCCCCACGAAAAAAAACGCAAATACTCGCCTCCATGTAAACGTGTTAGAGTACCTCCACTAACCTAGTGGGGATACCCAAAAGGGGTTTGCACCATTGAGTTAGAAGGTTGATCATAAACAAAACGTAACTTTTGAAATGAAGGACAGCCAAATACCAGTTTTGTCCAAAATTTTGACTTATCATGACAGCCTAGAACCGAAAACTGTTAACACATCACTACCTTGTACTCAAATCATTCACTGTTAGTCGTTATAACTCTGAAATTTTATTACACCTTGGGACAATTTTTTTTAATCATAAATTTTGTGTTATCATAACTCTCCCCCCGAGGCCACAGGATCTCTCATAGTACTGCTTCGCTTCCAGTCTCGAACTTCGATCACGATCACAAATTTCTGGTCACGGGCAAAAACCAGGAGGCAAAAATGGGAAAATAAAAAAATCTCGTTTATACTTCACGCATCGATTCCTTTGTAGATCCAACCAAAAGTAGCCATTATAATTATAAATAAATAAATAAATCTTGGATAATTGAGTCAAGGTCACTATTATGAAAATAAATCGTCCAAATAATTTGGTTAACCTAATGCGCAACCGCGATTCTTCCCTCCCGGACACAAATTTTTTATTTTTGGTAAAAAACCGCGTTTAGGCCCTCGCCAATTGTGTCTTCCCGAATTGCCCTGAGCTCTAACAAGAATTTATGTCAAGACAGTTAAGACACACATTTTGATTAGTGCCGCCTGTAATCAAACTTGTATCTCATTAATTTTTATCAGATATCAAACTTACTGTATAAATAACTACAACATAACAACACACCATTAACAGTTTCGTCGAGGATCTCACAGAAAACTGTACTCGGGAGGGAAACGACCAACTCTCATTGGCTGACTTTTGACCCAAAACTCATTGTCATCTAGTTCGACCTTGAAAATCGTTGACATGGGTGCATTAAGTGCATGATGCGCACGTGCAACGAAGGTTCCAAAGTGAAAGGTTCGATTGTTTTAAGGGCGTGATAGGTGGTAGGAGTTGTCCTGTTTCTTTCTGTCTGATTTTTTTTGCGTCAGCTTCCCCACTGATTCTGTCCACGGGTTTTCGAAGTGATTGCATCTAAAAGGTGAAACCTTAGAATGAGTCGACGTGGAACTAGATGAAGTTTTTCTCATGGAGAAATGTTACTGTTAATTAATTTTTCAAGAAATTTGACCTTGGAGTTGGGTGTTAGACTAGAAAAACTGATTTTCTCTCATTCTTTACTGTAACACTAGGAAATTAGATTGATAATGGAGAGAAAAGTTGGGCGGTTTGATGGAAATCGTTGTGAAAAAAATTATTCCTTGACTGTTAGTGAGATATTAAAAGAAAGATGGAGGTAAAGAGCTTTCAGGAACTTAGCCAACACTTCTCTTTTGTGATTTTTAATAGATAACAGTGTTACGACCCCGTCATAACGCCTTTACAACACCCCGACCTCTATTACGGGACACTAGACAGTAACAGTAGCCTGGACAGGTGAGTTACAACAGTTTGACAAGAATTTGATGGTTTTGGGAAAACTGTTTTCTGACATCTTTGAAATTTTACTCCTTGTTAGAAGAATTGGAGAGAGTTAACAACACCCCTTGGTGGTTAGCATCTGACAGGTTCGGCAAAAAGATGATGAACGGACTAGACCACGACAGCTAGGTAAAAGTAAGGTGAGGGAACCTGCAAACTAACATGACCAAAAACGGTCACAATTGAGGTTCTTAGAAAGTTAAATCGAAGGGTAGTACCGAGAAACTTGAAAGCTGAATGCGTGACGAAGACACAGAACCATAACATACAGGCTGTAGTTGAAAGTTGTAGTAACTTAATCTGAAGCTAGAAGGTAGAAATGACTAAAACCCAGAACGGAACTGCTAATGAAGTAGATAAAAGACGCAAAAGGTAGATGAACTTAGCCCTACTTCTCATCCTAGAAGATAATGTGGGTGGATCACATGACTGTGTCAGACATGAAACTACTCAGGGTGATGGTTTAAAGAGCGAAGGGTAGAAGACCCAGGCGTAGGTGTGAGGACATCATACAGTTAGACAGGAAGAGGAAAAGAAGATGGCGATGGCAATGTTAGACGAACTAGTAGGAGGAAAAGAAGACTCTTAAGGAGGACGATAACGACCCGAAATAGAATGATAGTTAGCAAGCAAGAAGCGAATCAATCGATCAATCAATCATCAATCATTCCGGCCAGGTTCTAGGAATTCCATCTTTCTCTGTTTCTGTTCCGTTCACTGCCACCGCGCTTTTTGTGCCACAACTTTCCACCGACTATCTCGTTTCTTTCTCTTCTCCCTCTCACCTTTTTAGGTACCTCAAAAAAGTCTTTCGCAACATTTCCAAATTTCCTTTCACGTCCACGCCTGGTTTTTTGCCGTCCTGAATAATGCGCGCAACATCGTAAACAAACCCAATTTATGGTGTTTCGTTTATCCTTCTTCAATTGCAGTCACCTGAAAGCATTTTCAACCGGAAACGAACCTCAATTTCCATTTGACTGGGTACAGTTTCCTCAAACTCTAACACCCGGAGGGGAAGGAAGTCTAAGAAGTATTCATGTCACTGCTGAACCACTAATTAAATCTGTATCAAGATCGAGAGGAAATGAAATAAAAAGACCATAAGTTCATTCCTTATAGGGAAAATTTAATTAATTGCTACCCGCGCACGCGCGCAGTCAAAAACGCAAGTCGCCTTATTATTGTTATGATCACAGTCAGTCGGTACAGCGTTCTTCTTTCATTTCTATCGTTGGCTCAACCAGAATCAGTAAAACAATAGAAGTTAGCTAGATATTCGAGATGGCATTAGTATAGACGTGAATTTAGGTTCAAGCACAGCTTTCTACCTTCTTCGATGACACTTTACATCGAAACTGATTATTTGATTCTTTATTTAGGTTTGTCATAGCCGAAATTTATGGTTGGCCAACCTTAGCGCGAATAAAATTTGAAGTTAGCGTTAAATTTATTTGTTTATGGCTCTCGGTATGGGGAATAAAAAAATTTTTATTTATTTATTAATTTAAAAGTCAATCGAAGTCTGATATTTTATTACAAATTAGTTAGGCTAAATGATTGCCGAATGTTAAAAGAAGTAATAAAAGAGATGACTAAACGGTTATTAATATTAATACAGTGGTAACAAGTCCGAAAATGTCAATGTCATGTCCTGTCTATGTGGTCGGCGCGTAAGAGAATGGAACTCGAGGAAGGAATCTTTGGTTTTTGATGGATTCAAGTGTATTGTAGGTGTCTTTGGCCTCTGGTTGTGTTACTGTATGAAAGAAGTACGGTTGAGTGTGGACTCATGGATGGATGAGATGGGTACGGAAATTACACACACTGGGTAGTAACAGCTTTGTCAACTTTAGTGGCTAAATCGTCAAGATAAAAATGAGACTGACTAGGCGGGAGAGGGAAGAAAGGAAGACAGGTGTAGGAAATTAATGTGTACAGAGTATAACTGAAATTTTCTTTTGCGGTGGGAGGAGAAGTGACCCAGAGTTTGGGCTATAAAGTGGGTGCTAAGTAAGACTGAGAGGGTAACCCTGGTCTCTGTTAATATTATTGGGATTTTGGTCAAATGAGTCCTTCACTACCCTTAATCCTGTACAGAATCGAGTGTCTGGATTGAGGGTGAGTTACCTCAAATTTTTTGAATTATCGAAAGTTCAACAGCAATCGTGGCTGATTGGCAATATTTCCAGTTTGGTGGATGACCAATATCGAATGGTGGTAGAAAAATCTTCCGGAGGTTCTGGTTAACTATTTACGATTGGCCTGACCTTAGGTTTGTGAAGGAGGAGACACCAGATGGGTCACCAAGATAGTCGTGTCTCCCCATCATTATACAAATCAGCTTCCTTTTTCCCTTTTCTTCAAACCCAGACATAACCCATCAGTCTGACGGAATCCCGGGAAGAGTCCTGGTGTTATTTCAGGTTCCTTGATATCTAGGTCGTAGGTTCCACTTATAGCAAGGCCCTTTCTCAGTTTCATGAGAAAACCCGACTACTACCCATTACTACTACCTCGTAGTAGTTTTCCTTCTCCTACGTACAATAAAAATTTTGGTTTTGAAGTTTCAAATTTCAGCTTCAATTTACAACCTCCCATCGCCCATCTATTCAACCAGTCTCCCTCCTCCATCACCACATAGCACTCTACTCACACACACCCCTCCTTTGTACCCAAACCTTTCACCATCTTCTTTGAAATAGGTTTGGGTCACTGAAGATGTCAGCAACTCGTTAGAACTAGTAATAAGACCCAAGAACGACCTTCAAAAATTTGAAATCCGTTTACACAGTCTTGGAAGTTGTTTTCCCAGACCTTCTAAAAGCTCGTTAAGCACAGGTTCTCGTCGGGGGTTAATCAAAACCAACAACATAACTACAACAATAACTAATAAAGTACATAAACAATTACATAGAAATAGTAATCAAGGACGAGAATTCCTAGAAGAGAGAAGAAAAAAAATTTTCTTCTTCTTTCGTACAACTTGGTTTCGAACTATTATCGATTAATTAAAACAAATTGGAAACTTTCAGTACCGTATGTAGTGATTTAATTGTAGATCCTTATCTACCTTCTTCCTTTCATCGGACATCTTAACGTACGAATTTATTTATGTTAGTTTGACAAGGTTTTGAGTCAGATCGGCCTACGGAGACCGTCAAAACGATGTGAAAGGCCACCTTGGTGGGCTTGAAAAAAATTTTTTTTTCTTTTTTGCGATTCATCTTGGCAAGTCGATGAAAATATCATGGCCACCTCAAAGCTTGTGGAAAACCTACAGACAGAGAGTGAGAGAGAGACGGACGCGGAGGTTTCTCACCCAGGAATTGGGTCAAGTTTGGTCAAATTTTTCGCCTCCGAGTCATTTTTCAACCTGTTTTTGTGTTTGGGTTTTAAAAATCCGTGCTAGAAATTTTTAGGCGCGTTACGAAAATGAGAGAGAAAAAAATAGTTAACTGACAGACACACCCATGGACCTAAAAAAAATTAAATTCTCTCTTTTTGTATCTATGCCTCACAGGTATTTTGTCTCGGTCCTGGAATCGAGGTATCGGGTATTATTCTGGTTTTGGCTTTTTGGGAGGAGGTTTTGGGCGTCCGGGGAGGGAAGGGGGGGCACGGATTGAACGAGTGGTGAATGCCCTAAAAAGGAATTAATTTTCTCCTTTCTCGTCGTGTGTCAGACTTTTCGAAGAAAAAAGTTCCAGTATAATAAACTTTTTGAATTATTATAGTTATGTAATGACGATTTCCTTTTTTATACTTTTTCTTGCAATTTCGGTTGTTTAGGGTTTTACATTTCGCCCGGTTTGTTTCCTGTTGTCTTGATACTTTCCTCCTCCTTCCTCTCTCTTCGATGTTCTTCCCTTTTGAAGAAGTGTGGAACTTGCCCTGAGGGATGTTTTGTCTGAATCATGGTCGATTAAGTCAGTAACCTAAGCAAAAGGATTCAGGAAACACTGTGAGTACCACACTTTAATGTAGATCTCAATTCATAATTACTGCACACATTCATGAGTTATTTTTTCATAAATACTGCACATTGTCATAGTGTATTCACTTTATATATAAATTCTTGCAGCCCAGGACAAACTCCAAACTACCCACGATGCCTGCAGCTTTTAGTCGAGACATTTGGACACAATAAGAGAAAAACTTTCTTGTTTTTCCAGAAATTTGACTTCAGGGGCGCAAACAGTCAAAAGAATAACATTAATAACCTTTCTTTTTGTGCGCTGTCATTCTGTTATTTGCTGCAGTAACAGTCTTCCTTTTTAGTCTGAGCTCTCTATAACACTCTCATTACCTCCACCATTAACACCATCACTGATGTTGCTGTTCTTTCTGTTTGGTCGGTACCGATTTGACAATTAAAACTTTGAACACTGCACTAACCAACAGGATCACGTTTCAGTAATAAATCTCTGAATTTGAACTATAATCCTATCGTTCCTGTCCAAAAAGTGGACGATAGATCTCCAGGGATCAAGCTTAATGAGTCAGATACTGTCACAAGTCTTATCCGGGCCCTTCCGGAACCAAATTTGCGTACGCCTTCAAACAAGTCTCGAGGTTAAGTGTCAAAAATGAGTGGATTGTCTTCCAGTTGTTGAGGAGTTTGATTGATGTCCATACACGACTTATATGGTGGTCCTTAGATAGAAGGTCTCTGTTTCAGTGTGGGGGCAGCACGCGGAGATGAAACACGGGCATTATGGCACGTGAACACCGTGTTGACCAACCAACCAATCAATTCAACTTGACGAATCCAACCAACGGCTCGTTTTGTGTTCTTCTAGGACGATTCGAGACTGGTTTCATTCTTTCGAAAGATTTCGTGACACCTTTGCCCCCGAGACAAATCAACACGCGGGGTCTTTGTCTTAAACACAATTGCTAAAAAAAAACGAAATTAATGACTTTTAAATTAGAGTGGTTTACGCTGGGCCGTTCGCGGTTTTGTGTGAAGCGAGCAATAACTGTTACGACTAACACATGAGGTGTCAGGTGAATTTTTAATGAGTAATTTTTGTTGACGCAATTTCTGGAGCGGCAAACATTTTTGTGTTGTAATTCCTCTCAGGAATGACCGACCGCAAAAAGGATGAACGAGGAGGAGGAGGGATGAAAACCTGAAAAGGAAAACTCGAAACAGTTTTTAAAAAAAAGCAATTAACACGAAACAAGAAGTTCTGTTTAGGTTCCTTTTTGAAGGCGATGATAAAACCAATAATTTAATAGACACACAGGTGGGCACGACTACCTTAAACGGCGGAGTGGTACCTGATTTCGAAAGCACCTTGTACGATTCGGAGATGGTAGCTAAATTAATTGTGTCGAATTCTGCACAAGGCCAGGGTCGACATTTTCTTGCTTTGCCATTTTCGTCTGTTCCTCATTTTTCGTCTTCTCGAGATTTCGAAATCTTTCTGTTCTCCAAACCCCCACCACTACCACCATCACCACCAACCATGCTCTCCCACCCACCCCGTCTTTTTCTTACCTCATCTCCTCTTTTCTCAGGTTCCGGTTCGAAAGTGGGCGTGTCTTCCTTTTTTTTATTTTATAATCTTGTCTATAAAGTTCCGGAAAATCAGAATGACTTTGGAAATTTGCATAGGCGCGCAGGGTCTCAAGTATGAAACGATTTTAATTTAGAGGCCGAATAGGATTGAAAGGCTTGAAATTATTGCTTGTAAGGGCCTAGCTTGTGTACCAGCGAATCAAATCGAATGTTATTGTGTGCAGAGGCGATTTAAGGACGTTTTTGAATTTTCTTTTTGTTTCAAATTAAAGTGAGAGGGAATCGAAGTTTTCTTGGAAATTTGGTGGTCGATGACACACAGAATATCTGGAATAATTGCGAGCTGGTGAGATTTTCCCGCCTGTTACTGGTAACATTAGTGATGTTCACTTTATGGTTGTCTACGCCCCTCAAATCAAATTTTTGCCCTGATGTTTCGTCCATGTTAAAACCTGTAGGTGTCTTCAATGGTAGAATTTGTATCAATAGAAAGTGAAAATAATTTCAAAAATTTTGCACACTTGTGTAGAGTATTCATTTCATAAATACTGCACACTGTTTTGGCCTATAGTTTCACAAATATTGCACACTTTTCAGAAGAATCCATTTCGAAATACTTCACATTTTAGTCATTTCATTCAAAAAATTTTTTGCCTGTAGCTTTCAATTGAGACGTTTTAAAGACGTGAAAGAATATTCTCTTATCCTCTCAAAAATCGAACTTCAGGGACGTAACCAGCCAAGAGGGTAACATTAATAACATCTTAAATGATAACAACTTCTTAACAAATTTTTAAAACTGTCGTTCTGTTGCCAGCGTTTTTTAGCCTCTAGTAACAGTCTTCATATTGTTGTTCCTTCTTTTACTGAGTTCTCTATAACTTCATCAAGTGTCATGCTCCTATCTAGTTCAGTCACGTGACTTGTTTTTTAATAGTAAACGATTAAAATTTAACGATTTAAATTATATCAGGTGAGGAGTTCAGTCAGTGAAGTTAGAAACAGTGAACAGTTAGCCATTAGAAGTCGTTTCCCGGTTTTCATCCAGTTTTCGCCCCCGCTTTGTTCTCATGACATTGTTTTCAAAGTCTTTCAACATTTTTAAAGCCTGAAGCTTGATGACCATGTTCTGCATCTATACGATACTAAAGTAGATAACAAACAAGATAAATTTTGTCGACGTGTCTGTTAAATAAATAAATAAGGTTAATAATGTGGGAAAAGAAAATTAAAAGTTGACTGCTCAGTACGATTGAAGAGAATATTGGCTTGGGAGATGAAAGAAAGCTCTCGGAAGTGTGTCAGAAGGTGATAAATATTCAGGTTTGATTGTACGTGTCAAAGGCCGTATTGATGACGTCATAAATGAAAAGGAAAGAACAACGGTAAGAAGATATCAAACAAGACAAACCTTCAAAAGCTGTAAATGGAGACGTTTTAATGACTCGAGAGTCATTGAGCCTGCTTCTGTCAAAAGTATTGCACACTCTCATGAAGGCTTTGCCTGTAACAAAAGCCTTTCAGAACTTTGTCTCATCTGTCAACAATGATTTTTGTCGGAAGCAAGAAATCTGACAACCCTGATATGAAAACAATTTTGGCCTCCGGTTTTCACTCCTAAAAAGGGCCGTCGAGACGGCGCTCCCTATAGTCCGCTCATCCCGCCGCCATCTTTTCTCAGATCTCATGTTTCCTGACTTTTCTCTGCCATCGCTTACATCACCTTCCTTGGCATTTTGATCGTCCTTTAACTCTTTCTGACACGTCCACGTGAGCAATACCAAGCCTTCGTTGGCACCGCGGGGTTAAGTTTTTTATTCCTTTCCTCGTTGACCACTCCTCTCACATGTTTCGTGTGTATGGTTATTAACTTTCCTCCTTTGGAAACGGTGTACCTGTTTGGTTTGGTCTTCCATCCAGAAGAATCAGCGATGAGGGGCTGGGGAAAAGGGATGAAGGATACTATAATCTAGTCGTCAGCATTCTTTTCTATGTTTTTTTATTTCAACGCTAATAAAGTGAGACTATTCAATTCCAGGTGATTTTTGAGACTTTTGTGGCTGTTACTATTAGTGTTAGTAGTGTTAGTCTTCTGACTATTATGGCCCAAAGTCAAATTTTTGACTTTCAAACCTCTCAACAACCTTGAAAGCTACAGACATAATCAGTGGTTGTGTTTGGTCTCGATCCGAACAGTTCGTTAATGAAAACATGAATGTAGTGACTACTCCACAAAGTGTGCATTATTTATGAAATGATTCCTGTAAAAAATCCTTCCCAATAAACTGTGCAAAATTTTTTAAAATTGATTCTCCAAAAAACTGGGCAAAATTTATGAAAAGATTCCTGTGGAAGAGTGAGCACTATTTTAAAATGAGTCCTTCATTAAAGTGTGCAATATTTTTGAAAATCAAGCCGCCAGGAAACTGTGCACCATTCTTGGTTTGAATCTTCCATGACAATGAGCAATATTTATGAAATGAATCCTCTGGAAGAGTGTGCACTATTTTTGGAATGAGTTCTTCATTAAAGTGTGCGTTTTTTTAAATAAATTTTTCAAGAAAATGTGCAACATCTTTGACAAGAATCCTACATGAGAATGTGCAACATTTATTTATTTAATAAATTTATGAATTCATCAAGAAATACTCTATAAAACTGTGCAATACTTTTGAAAGTAATCCTCTGAGAGTGTACAATATTCATGGAATAAATCGTCTCAGAAAGTGTAAACACTTACAATATAAATTCGCCAAGAAAGTTTGCAATGTTTTTAAAATGAATCTTTTAAGAAAATGTTCTAAATTCATACAACTGTGCAAAATTTATGAAACCAGTGCTTCAAAAATCTGTGCAATACTCACTATCATAAAACTGTGCAATATTTTTGAAAATAATTCTTTGGGAGTTTGTAATTTTTATTGAATAAATCCTTCTGGAGACTGTAAGCGCGTAGAATGTAAATTCTCGAACAAATTGTGCAATATTTATGAAATGAGTCTTTCAAGAAAGTGTTCAACATTTGTTACATGAATCCTGCATGAGAACGTGCAATATTTATAATGGCAAGAGATTCTCTCTAAAACTGTGCAATATTTATGAAACCAATGCTTCAAAAATCTGTGTAGCATTCACAGTTTGAATCTTCCACGAGAGTGTGCAATATTTATGAAACGAACTCTCCTTAAAATTGTGCAATATTTATGAAAAGCACAAGAGTACTCATGAAATCGTTTTCGACTCCGAACCGAGACCCAGAATCTCAAATACAGACGATTTCTCCAGCTTTCAATCTAAGCAAGATACGAGAAAACTGTTGCAGGGCTTCGAAAATTTTGACTTCAGGGCCGTAAACAGCCAAAATAATATCAACACCAACACCAATCACATTCTGTTTTGTTTTTCTCTGATAAGAAATAATAATAAGCCCATAACAAAGAACCGAAAACGAAATCTCGAGTCTTCGATTCCAACAAAAACAATTCAATCACACGGTTCCATGAAATATTTCAGGTGAAAGAAAACATAAACATGAACATAAACAGTTTTCAGTGGAATTCGGTTAAGAGTAATGCAAATGGCGGACATTAAAGAGTCATTAAAAAAAGAAAAGAGGAAGATTTTTGTCGACAACTAGCAAAAGGTCACGAGTCACTTTGATTTTTATTTTCTTTTGTCGAAATGTGACACGCGTCCGGGGAAAGAAAGAAAAATGCGGTTCGGGTGGTCCACGGCCCGTGGCCCGTTGACTCCTACTCTTGAAATTTTGTCACCTGTACGATCGTTGGATAAAAATTTTTCTGCCATTTTTTTATAAATATATACATTTGTCTGTTAATAAATTTTGTTGTTGTTGTTGTTGTGTTCAGGTTTTTATCTTTATTTTTATTATTTTTAAGGAGATGAGAAGTCGATAAGGAATGTAACAGGTTGTTGGGTGTTGTTGTTGTTTGAGAAGGAGGAGGAGAGGAGAGGAGATGTAGAAGAAAAATTGTTTTGGTGAGATTTGTTGTTTTTAAAAATTTCTTTTTTTTTGGTTTTGATGATTTGTCTTTTTTTGCGATTGTTGGAATAGTTGGTCCGTTTCTCGGTCAGTGTCCATCTTGGGTTGGTGTGATTTGGTATTCTCGGGGTGTAATCACCAAATCTGAACGGTAGATTGTTGCCGTAGATAAAAATTTGGATCTTTATGTGATTACTATTGGAAGTTTTTGGGTTATGGATAGAGGACGAGTTCCGTGTGTGGCCTGAGCTATACTCCTTGAATTCTTTCATCTTATTTTTTATATAGTAGATATATTAATATAACTATATTTTCACTTGGTATTGTTTCCTTTTCGAATTTGGGAAAAGTGCAAAAAAATTGTTTCTCACCTTGTCTAATTTTTCGCCCATGTCAAAACCTACAGACATGTTGGGTCGTTGAGAATTTTATCTCGACTCCATTAACTTAAGAAGGAAATGAATACTCCTTGTGTAAAATTTGTAAATTTACAAATAACAAATGTGAAATATTTATAAAATAACGTCTCAAGAGCGTGTGCAATATTTATGGAATAAATTCTCTTAGAAACCGTACAACGCTTTCAACATAAATTCTCCATAAAAGTGTGCGATATTTATGAAATGAATACTCCGTTGTAGTGCGCAATATTGGCAATACTATTTTGCCTGTAAAAATTATTGCACAATTTTTTGAGGACTTCTAAAAGTGTTGAGGAGTCCCCATTCATAAATATTGCACATTCAATTGGAAAGATTCAGATCGTGAGTGCTGCACAAATTTTCAAAGCACTGGTTTCATAAATGTTGCACACTTTTATGGGAAAATCATGAATTTTGAACATTTTCTTAAAAGACTCATTTCAAAAATATCGCTAGTCTTCTTGGCAAATTAATATTGTAAGCGTTTACAGTTTCCAAGAGGATTCATTTCATAAATACTGCACACTCTTAGAGGATTACTTAAAAATATTGCACACCTTTATAGAGAATCTCTTAAGAATCCATAAATATTGAACATTCTCGTGTAAAATTTGGGTCATAAACGATGTAAACTTTCTCAAAAGATTCGTTTCAAAAAAATTGCACGTTTAATCATTCATTTCATAAATTTTGCACAGTTCATAGATGTGTTTTAAATACTGCACACTGCCACGGAGTATTTATTTCATAAATAAATTTCTGGTCTCTCAAACTCTCAGTCACTGAGGATATCTTCATTTGAGAACTTGAGCAAGAAGTTCAGACGGTGTCAGGGTATAGTTTCTTGTCATGCTTAGGTGGTTGACTTCAAAGCCAAAACACGAAATAATATCACAACGGACAGTGACAGTAACAGTAACAGCCGCCAAGATCTCAAAACACCAATAATTTCGATTTTATTATGTTTTCGTAGTAATCGAGACAGTGAGAGTTATCGAACACTAAACTGATTCACAGCCGAATATACATAACCCATAAGTCTCATCACCGCAAAACTGTTTGTATCATCAGGGTGATTAGATAAGAGTTGTGGGTCAAAGTGGTCTCATAGAAAATTATTAATCTGAACCAAATAACAGATTTTAAAGGTTTAAATCAGAATAGGATGTCTAACTGTGAATGAACTCTAATTCACCGCTAGTGATGACGTTACGACAGTGGTTTCGACCCAAAACCTACTGAAAGAACTTTGACGGGTCTGACAGTTCCAAAAAACAGTTGAAAATAATTTCGAAACGAGCCAGAATCACCAACAAAAAAATCCCCAAGCAGTAGCTAGAAGATCTCGATCAGGTTCTTGGTGTTAGGTTCTCAAACGCACTCACCAAAACCGTTAAAAAAATTTTTTTAAGTAGAAACGACCACAGACACACAAGCACATCACCAATTACTCAAAACCTAGAAACTGGAGAAAGATGGGCGAAACCAGATTTTAGTTAATGACATAACCGCCCACCTGATGTCCATCGTTGAAACCTGTTCAGAGCTCGCAAATCAAACAAACCGGAGGAAAGATAATCTCGGAGAGAAAGCACAAAGATTTTCCGCGCCATATTTCTACGAAACGAGATGATCACGTGATCGGAGGATATAGGCAGTGGAATAAGGGCTCAATCGACAACAACTCTGACATTCCCTTTGACACGGTGCCATTCCCATATAGAAGGTAACAGGTACCGGCGAGAGAGAAAGTCGTTCGCGGTTCGCTCGAAATATTATCTAATCTCGTCCTCAATGATAAAATATATTGTTTAAACAAATTGCTGTCTTATTTATTTATTTATTATATTTCATAACCGAAAAATTAAAAAGAAAGAAAAAAAAGTCTGACATTTCTCTCGAGAGTGAATTTATCACCTGGGTCTCGTGAAATTGACCAATGGAGGAGGTCATGGATGAATTGTTTCTCTATTTTTGCCATAGAAATCTGGCGAAAATTTCTTCATTTTCGATTGTTAAGAGGAAAAAAAATCATTTCCATGGGTTTTTCCCTTTTCTTTGAGGGTGGGGGTGGAGGGGGTGGTCGTGGTTTCAAATAAAAATTTCGGTTTTAATTGTGTTCGCTTTGACTGGCTTTAGTGAGTCACGATCTGTTGGACACGTTTCTGTGCTTGTAACAAAAAATGAAAAAAGAGGTTTTGTATCAGCATCAATCCTTCTCGTAACACTAACAGCGTTTTTAAATCCGATTAAACGAAATAGAAAGTATTAGTCTTACCCTAAAACCGATGAAGTGTTAGTTTGGATGTTGAAGGCCTACGGAGATAATTCGAATCTTCAATCAAAGTGCAGTAACTGTACTAATCATAACAATTAACTAACTTTCTGGTTGTTAAGTTGGCATGTTGTAAGAAACTCTCATAAACAAAATGAGTATGAATAGAACCTTCTAAATTGGTGGTGGCTAACCTATAAACCATGTGTCACAGGTGGTTGTACGAAATTTTTTTACTGTTTAGTTTCTGCTGAATGCAAAATGTTAGCAAGAAGTACAGAAGTGTTCCTGAATAAGAAGTGATGAATAGTTACAGTTATCTACACCCATAATGATACAACAAACATGGTTTGTATGAAGGCAAGAACTTCGTATATTGTGAATAGATCTAATTAAAGATTCAAAGATCTGACAACAACAGCTGCCAACATTACCACTTTGAGGACGACAACTCTTGTTTGGACTTGTTAGGCTTTCTGTCGCTGTAGATCATCCATTGTGAGAACTTTCATTGAACATTGGACGCAGGATGCGCTTTCTGTTAACTTGCAGTTTCCAGTTGAGCCAACACTAATGAAGATAATGATGTCGCTGTAGCCGCCCTTTATGGCATCTTTGTCTGATGCAAGACTTAAGACTTGCAATTCTTGGAGCTGGATGTGTTCAAACATGGTCAGGGAACTGTTCGACAGAAACTGTAACTTCCGGTGTACCAAGAAATACCATTGTCAATAGAGGTCAGAAGAGCTCGCCCTTGAAGGGCCCGGTAACTTGACTAGAACGGACCAGAACCAACTACCAACACAGGTCGGCAACAAACACCTTGAGGGTGGTTAAAGGAAGTAGAGAAAGCCCTAAAACTGCTGGAAGTTTGGAGCTGGAAAAACGTTCCCAGGGACCGAAAGAGATGGGGACGAGTCACTGTGAAGACCAAAGCTCTCAAAGAGCTGTAATGCCAGTGGAAAAAAGTTTCTTCCGGCATCGCTACCAACTTAGAAAGTGTTGTTCGACAGCATACAGCAGATAAACAAAAAATCAGATCACAAGTCTCACGTCAGAGATGGATAAGAGTGCAATTTGGTGACGTCACATGTCAATTTAAACTACACCCAGAGAAGAAGGTCCAAAGTGTTATCGATTTGTAACCGCTACTGACTTCCTTCATCTAGTTTTCACAAACTGTACTAATGACAAGTCTCTCAGATATTTCTGGTCCTAAATTAACAAAAACCGACAAAAACAAAACAACCAACCGTATACGACATGTAGACATGTAGGACAACACACTGACCAACGATAAAACCTTAAACCTAATATCTTGCTTAGAACCTTATAGCTTAGCCTCACTACGTTCTTCGATTTGTATCCTAATTAAATATTTCCAAAAACAAAAAAAAATTCTCAAAATGAGATTGCCTTGACTGTGATGACCTTTGTCCGTCCGTCCAAATAAAATTCCTCCTGCTATAAAATTTTTATTTTTATTAATCCACAACCGAAACTTGTCAGGCACAACTAATTTTGACTTTTTTCTTTCTTCTTTTTTCTTTAGAGATTTAAGGTTCCACCGTGATGAGTCACCGCCATTTTATTGAGTTCTCATAGTTAATCTCAGAACTTTGTGTCAGCGCATATCCAACTGGAAATTATTCATGAAAATAATATTTCAAAGAGAAAAAAAGTTTGTATGAATGCGTTCGTACGGACATAAAAAGAAAAGTAAGGTAATGTATGCAGTCGTAAAAATTGTTTTTTATACAGAAAAAGATTTCGTGTAGGCCCTCCTCCTTTTTCTTTTTCCTCTTCATCTTTCTTTTATAATTAATTCTAAGGTGACCGTTGTGTGTTCTCCCTCTCTTTGTGACAGCAGCGCCCTTGTCAGACTGTTTTTATGTCTGAGTTTTGTTTGAGTCGTATTTTTGGGAATAATTATATCGGATCCACTATCCAAAGTGTCTTAATTGGACAGTGATCGGCAATAGAAGACTTAACATGTTTCAGATATTTTGAGTGACATAATATGATAAAATACATAATAATATATAACTAATATCCCTTTCTCAAACTTTGCCGGTCCTGATGGTCAACTCTAAGATCGACTGAATGTGCCTCCGACATTGTCTAAGGTTGACTAACATTGACTCAGATCGACTCATTTTGGATTTGGAATTTCTTATTTAATTAAAGTGAAATCCTTTGTCAGCAATCATAGACTTGGTCCTTTCTAATCGGGCCTATCCTCGTCAAAACAGAAAGTTAGCAGTACGCTACATTTACAGTCTTGTTGATGATGACGTTTGACTGAACCTGTTGTAAGACAAAATTGCTGACCACTGCAGATAGTATGAGACAACTGGCCGTAGACACTAAGCAAAATTGTCGTGGAGTGTGCCAGGGTGAAAATCGACAAAAGGTGACGTCATATCCCTGTTACCCATTAGTTTTGACAAACTTCTCGAGGTAGTACCACCTACATATAGTCGACAGCCAGCTATGCATGCTATACTTTGACTTATGAATGTCACTAATGCTTTATTTCCGCTGTTTCCAACTTAAACATAGACACTTATTTAATATAAGTTCTACGTACCCTATGCATTTAGAGTTTGGATGTTGTTTTCTGTTCGAAGCCTGATCTTTCACCATGCTACCACCTAATTCATTGCCATTTGGTCATGAGACTTGTTACACACCGGCAAATTAGGTTTACCAACTCAAA
Source organism: Columbicola columbae (assembly GCA_016920875.1). Lineage (NCBI taxonomy): Eukaryota > Metazoa > Arthropoda > Insecta > Psocodea > Philopteridae > Columbicola > Columbicola columbae. Next base: position 14,558,063 of record JADMLL010000005.1, read on the forward strand.
CTACATACAGAAAAAGGTTTGATGAATCGTTTGTTACTCCCATCGTCTATGTTTCAAATTCACTTTGTCATGAGGATAGTTCTCAAAGTCCTCCAGATTTGTCTAGGTTCAGAGCTTTTCTGATCACATATAGAAGATGTAGACCATTATACCGGTTTTCATTAATCCTGGTTGTGCATTACTTTTGAAAAATTCTGAGTTGAGTTAGAATCGATTTTTCATCCATGGATGTGAAAGGGGGCTCAAAATCACAACCATAACTTCGCTGGTAAGGCCCTTTGACCACTTAACCCCAAGTCTCCCACTACAGTAGATAATAAAAATGACAAAATTATTTCATCTACCGTTTAAAGAATCCGTAAAGGAAACAAAGGAAAGTAAAATAGTATATAGACAAAAGAAAAACTGAAAGAATAGATAAAATTATCTAAAACAAACATAAAAAGCTCTCGAAAGCCTTTATAAGCAGTTAAAAGCTGTGTATATAGAAATCTAGTCAAGTAATCGGCACCAAATAGAAGAATCAAAGAGCTAAGACACCGGACGGAGTCAAGTATCTTTCATCTTCCTCTATTCCCATCTAAATGTGTGTCCACATTTATGCAATCTAGTCACGTGACCCTGTCCAGAGTATTACTCATGAATGCAGCATCCCATGTGTTCAAGGCAAAACATAAGTTTACAACCAAAATTTAACTTAAACAGCTAACCGGAAATAGCTCATTAATCAACGCAATATCAATAAGAAAGGTGAGAGGGGAAGAGGGCAACAACATTCGAAAGTAGATTTTATTTATAATATAAATTTGTATAAATAAATTTTTTTTTAAACGTGTAAAAGATAATCTATATGGAATGAAAAATTCGAAGGACTTTTGAATCACACCTTTCCGAAGAACTCGATCTGATTAAGACCATATGATTGCATTTTCCTTTTCTTATCAGATAATTATTACACAAAATCATGCATATTAATCATTCTTAAGCCCTTTTTCAGATTTTTATAATAATTCCTTTTTTTCTTTACAGTTCGCTGAAATCTAGAAAATCGCGTTTATGGGGGTCACGTGTCTTAGATAGATACAGACTGGGGGTGGGGAAGGTGATTGATAAATCTAGGTGTTGGTGGGAGGACAGTATCAAGGCTGTGACGGATGACTGGGTAGAACAGCCACGAGATGGATTAGATCTTGGTGTAGGGACAGCTTTGGTTGGAATCGTATGGTTGTTGACTAGGAGATAAAACTGTTCGGAAGCTTCGATGGATCTTATATCAAGAATCCATGCAGCACTAACATTATAGTCACATAAGAAAAAGTGGTAGCACAACTCTCATTTGTGAATTTATAGGCTGTAGTTAGAGGTGAAAGGTCAAAAATTCAAAAGCTCATTCTAGAAGGACGTAAATTGTAAAATCTTAATCAGAAAGCGAACGAAAGAGAGCAGACGATAACGAAAGCTTTGAAGCTCAAGTGTAGTACAGTAAAAAGACAAGCATATTAGAGTTAGGTGATGAAAGCTCTAAAGCTTACAACCGCAAAACTTATAAACGAGAGGATGTGCGATGCTTTGCAATACTATTAGCTCTCCAACAGTCAGAGACAGTTTCCAGCGATTACCAAAGCTATACTCTTCAACCTTAGGCAATTTGTCTACCACAGCTTCCGAACCTAATCCAGAAGGATTTGATTCGAGCAGACATATCCTGGGTGGTATTGTTCTCCGGCGAATGAGCATCACCCATCCCAGAAGGTATTAATAAACTTTTCTTATCTGGATTCTCAAGGCCGCCGTCGACGACGACGCCGGCGCGGTCACCGCCGCCAAGAGCCTCACATTCTTCTCCTCCCGTGCAATACATAATCTCCCAATTATGCGCAACAACAACCTGTACCTGTAATTATTATCTATCATTGATTCCTATATCTGTTTCCGATTTAATTAGTTTTTCGGCGGGAAAGGGGGACACGGGGACGGGAAGCGAGATCAAATTGAATTATTCACGGGCGTTCGGGAGCATTTCCTCTCCTCTTCTCCACTACCCACCAATCTGAACTACCTCTCCCTTGCTACCTTCCTTGGGCTAATGATTAAGGTAACGCATGATTGATCATACTCGAGCAAAATTATAACCAAGTAATTTAGGAGTAATTAACTCATTTTTAAATGTCTCGGCTATAAAGTTTCAGGCAAACCCTTTATTTGGTTAAAAATATAATTGCAGGCAGAAATTTCTTGAAGGTAAATTTTTTGGGAGGAGTGGGGGGGAGTAGGGAAATGAAAACGGAGTTTTTTGAAGGTCGTCGTGCAAAACGCTCAAAGGGTAATATGGTACGGACGGAAGGCGGGAGGTACGGTACCTGGAAACGGTGCTATAGATTTGGTTGCTATATAGCGACGCTCTTTTTGGTTTTATGTGCTTCAAAACATACTCGCTCGTACTTACTGTTGGGCTTTAGAGCTTTCAGGGGATTTTCCTTTTGTTTTGCTTTTTTATCGTGTTTGTTCCCTTCCCCCGATGAGCTTTTGAGCTTTCACCATATGACTGTGTAAAATACACCATTCTGAGCACTACCCCTGAAATCCGAAGAGTTGCTTTTAATGGTTTTGTCTTTGAACAGAAAGACCTTTTCCCTTCTCGCCTTTTTACCTTCGGATTTTGTTCTAACATGATCTTGACAGTACCGTCGTCGTCGATTAAAAATGGCCGCAGAAAGTTAGGCTCATCGGAAACATCAAAATCATGTAATTGAAATTTCTCGATCCATTTTCTAGAAGTGCTATGAGAAACTGTATTGTCATTCAACTACCTGGGTAGATTATCCACTCCTTCTGTATCATTTCTATTGGAATTCATGTAAAATACAGTGGCGGAAATGAACTTTAAATCGGTTAATCAGTCAATCTGTTCTTAGTTAACATGAATCATGTTTGTTTTAGTTTATTTTCTAGCTCAGTCTGTATACAGTCAGTGATAATACGAGAGAACCAGAAAAGCGTCAGATGAATATACGTAAACGTGTTCAAACTTGTTGTAACATTATCAGACAGAACTTCCCGGTAGACCTAATTCATAACACGCATAAGCATAACTTGAAGTTGTACATAAATGGGAGCAGAAATTGGGTTAACACTCATGTTTGAAAGCAAAAAAAACGTTAAAAAAATTATTTCTGACTCGATCGCCTGCAACTCTTTCCAAGTTTCCCAACAACTATAACAACAACAACAACAACAATCATGAATGCAGTCTCCGTTTGAAGGAGATTTAGCGGCTGCATTCAAATTTACATAATAATTTCGTTGTGCGCAGGTGTAATGCAGGGGTGCAGAAAAAACAAGTTTTCTTTTTTTCCAAAATGTCGTTTTCTGCGTCCCTCCGAGGCAGGAGAGCAAGTCTCTCTCTCTCTCTCTCTAGCTGGCCGACAATGCAGCCGAAACCTTCTTGAAGCCATGGTTTCCGGTCGTTTTCCACACCTAACGTCTTTTTATGTGTTTGCGCTAGCGCGCGCGTGCCCAAAGGCCAAATTAATTAGCACGTTGTTGAATCCTTGGCCTGGACCGGGATTCCGCCTTCTGAACGTTGGTGGGAGTGTCTGATAAGTTTTGCAGGCGACGGCTGATGAAAATGAACTTGAAGTTTCTTTTCCACCTTTTTTTGTTGCTGTGGAGGACTCCTTGGGGGCGGTTCGAGTAAAGAAATTATTTTTTTCTATAATTAGAAATTTCAGGATTGTGACTGATGAACTTTCCACAAGCCGGGCTTTAGTGTCGTTTGATTGTGGTTGGCTGCTGAAAAATTTTTATTTGCCTTTCTGGTGGCTTCGGTAAAGTGGTTTTATAGTTTTTGTTTTAACTTTATGGAGGGTTTTTATTGTTTAATTGCTTTGAGATTGCTTTTATGTGTTTCCTATGTTCAAGTCTGAGTTTAGTATTATGAAATGGATTTCGTCTGTGAGTGAGTTACGTGTCTCGATTGTTTTTGGTTTGTTAGAAAAATCTTTGGCGGTTTAGCTTAGAGCCTTGGTTAACAAGCTTTTGCCTTCCCGGGCCAAATTTACATTGTGATCATTGGGACTGGACCACACGACTTTCCAAGGGTACAGACCACCCTCAGGACATCATCTGCATGTTCATCTGTCAGTCTGTTTCTGCATATTGCCTCACAAAAATGTATTGAGTCAAACAATGTTAGCAATTTCCGAGCACATACTCGAACATTTTCGTACTGGTGACACTATGTGTTCAGAATTCAGACTTAAGAACGAGCAATCGACCTGTCACAAATTTTCATCCAATTGGTTTCCACTGAGCCACTCAATAGAGTTTGCTGGGCAGCAGTTCGAGTATCAAGGGCTTAAATCCTGATATTTTGGGTCATTTGGGTCACAAAAGCTAGTGACACGACTTCGAAAGGGCAGAAGAAGGGTGTAGCGAAAAGGAGAGAAATAATAGCACTTTATACAAGCTTTAATTTAAAACAAAAACTCAACCAAATTTAGTTTGGTCTGACCAAGACGAATTGCAAGAGCCATCGAAGTAACATTATTCCAGTATTCGTTCCAGGAGACTTCGATAAGGTGTAGAAACGTACCTAAATAAATGAAATAAATAAAAATCCACCGCTGATAAGATTTATGAGAAATGACCAACCTAAAATCGTCCATTTCGACAAAAACAACCACAACAACACACATGAGCTCGTTATGAGGTAAAAAGCAAACTTTCCAAAGGCGAAAGCCCAACATTTTCTCTCTTCTCCTGCCACCACCGCCATCCCTCTCCCCCTCAGTCCCTCAAAAATTTGATTTATTTAAGGATGAAGTAGTCACTCGAGAGCAACAAGACTTTATCTGAAATATCTGATGACGTCAAGGCTATGGGATTAAGAGAGTTGTAAATTTTAATTACAGGCACGATTCGACTTAATACTCGATTCGAAAATATAAAATATAAGGCACAAGTCGTCGAGCAAGCGGGACGATTAGGTACCAATCTTGCGTAACTCTGCCCTCCATCCCACCCCCTCTCCCGTCTCCTCTTGTCCTCTCTCCCGCCGACGCACTATCACGGACTCTTCCACGCATTTAATTACTTGATGATGGATGATCGGATTTGAAGTTTCGTCGTCGGGTCTTGAAGTCGCCGGAAGTCAGCGGGGTGTTAAGTCCCCGTAAGTTAAGTCCAAACGAGTCTCGCTTTTGGAATAAATCCTGCTTCTTGTTTTTCTAGAGTTAGTGGCAAAGTCTGGTTATTAGTGACTTAATAGGAGACGATATGGAGAGAGAAAGGGGTGTTAGAAAACCATCTTCAAGGTTTCTTTTGGTTTAATAACTCATCTTGGTCAACGCTTTTGTTTGGTAACCCATCCTCATCTTCTTTTTCGGTTTGATAGACCCTCTTAGTTGTTGTTTGAATTTAATGCATCTGGGGTCATTTCTTTTGGGTTATTAACCCATCTTCGTCGTCTGTTTCAATGTGGTAACCCATTTTGATTTTCTCATTTCTCTCTGTTTTGTAGTCCTTCTGGTCATAATTCAGCTTGTTAACCTATCTTCGCCAACTCTTTCATTGTAGTAACCCATTTTAATCATTTCTATTAGTTGAGTAACCCATTCTGGGTTTTGTAACCTCTCTTGGTTGTTTTCATTGGTCTTGTAACACATTTTCAACCATCTGTTTCAGTTTTGAACCTATTTTGACCGTCTCTATTACTTGAGTAAGACATCTTGATCGTTTGTTTCTTTTTGCTAACCCATTTTTGTCGTCTCTTTGGCTTGATAATCGATCTTTGAAAGTGAAATAATATTTCACTGCAAAAGCACAATTTCTTTGGATGATGGTATGGCAGTCCAACGGTACTCATCTCTCTCGTTACCATGAAAATCGACTACAACTCACCACAACGTAGAAAAAGTATATCCAAAAGTAGTTTATCACGTAATACATACTAAGAGGTTTTGGATTTTTGGACAAAAAAAAGAAATAAAACCTGAAAAACCTTTACTTCCTCCTTTGTAGAAAATTTCAAGGTCTCACCTAGCAAAAGTTGGAGCTTCCTCCCAAAGTGGGAATCGGAGGAAAAAGTTTATTTCAAATTTTGACCAAATTTGTTCCTAATATTTAAAATTTTTTTAAACCCATTTTTTGCTCGAGATGTTACTTAGATAAAAACTATTAATTATATATCATTTGGAAGGTGTTTTCGACGAATTTAGACGCTACGCTCGCGTTCGTTCATTTTTGGGATTTTCTCGAGAGTCCAAAGCAATTATCATGGAAGAGTGAGTTAAACATTCTTCAGGAGATGCATATTGTCTGCTCACTTTTGGTTAAATGTCACGAAATCAATGAAAAGCCTTGACCCAAACCTTTTGAAACGCTCGAGTAGGATATGAAAAAGTCCTGTCATGTGATGTGACCCATTGTAGTGGGGCTTAGAACTTTCTCCTGGATTCTTAAACCAAAAAACCGACCAAAAATGGGTTACAAAACAGTTAGAGATGTTCCAGACTGGAATAAAAGGTAAAGGAGGCAAAGAAGATGGGTTAGAAACTCAATAGACGGACAAAATGGGTTAGAAAACTACCAGAGATGTTCTTAAATGAGTTAAAAGTTTAAAGGAAACAATTGAGATGAATTAACAACCTAAAAGAGAAGCCTTTGCCTTCTCTTTTAGGCAAAAATGGGTTATAAAGCAGTGAGACGACCAAAAATGGGTTAAAACTAAAATGGGTTAACGAACCAAAGATGAGTTAACAAATCAATAGAAGTGGCCAAGATGGGTTACAAAACTCCAAGAGATGTCCGAAAAGGGGTTAACAGGCCAAAGGTAGTGACTAAGATGGACTAACAACCCAATAGAGGTGGCAAAGATGGGTTGCAAAAGCAGCGAGACGACCAAAAATGGGTTATCAAACAGAAAGATATGACCAAGCTGTTTAACTTAATTGACAGAGACAATCAGAATGGGTTCAAAACTACAAGGGATGTCCCAAAATGGGTTAGCAGACCAAAGATGTCTAAGATGGGTCAACAACTCAAAAGCGACGACAGAGATGGGTTAGGAATCAGAAAGAAATGAGCAAGAAGTCTCACTCAACTGGTAAAGACGATCAAAATGGGTTCAAAACTATAACAATTGGTTGAGACTTGGTTAGAAGACCAGAAGAGGCTTAGATTCTCTCCGCCAGCCAAAAGCCTAACAAAGTCACTCCTAATCTTCCAAATCTTAGACCAAGGCGGCGTCACAATCCCAGACATTAGTGCAACCAGTAATTAAGAGGATAGATAGTAGTCTAGAACCACTTCACAAGTTATCTAAGCTCCGATTGCGACTAGAAAAACAAGGCTTAGACTAGATCGGTGTCTCGTATGTGCGCGTCGTCTTCTTTATTAGTGGTTTACCACTTTGCCGACAGGTACGTAGTCGACAGTCAGGCCAAATGCCAAGCCCTGCTGATGAGAAGGACCCCCTGGGGGTAGGGTAGGGGGGGCCTTGGGAGGCTTATTTCACAACGGTTCGAAAAATCCAATCACCGACAACGAGGAGGGGGGACATTTTTTCTTAATTTATTTAAAATTTATTTTGTTCATAAATTAATTTAGGTTTCCTTTCTTTTTTATTTATAGTTTAATAATTTTTTTTTCCGATAAATTTAATAGCGCTAGATGTCACCCAGTGACATTTTGCCAGTTGGCCACAAAACGAAAACTTATTAATTGCATAAGACCAATTGAATTTGAAGCTGTTTACGATGAAGTGACTCCCGCGCGACAAAGCCAGGGTTAACTGCATTCTCTTTGATGTATCATCCGTCATGGAACTCTTTGAGTGCGTTTGAGGAGAGAGGAGTAGGAGTGGAGGGCTTTGCAAAGTCTCCAGCCTACTAACTCACATCATCAACATGAAAACACAACAAAAAAATTTGTAAATATTTCAACGTTGACTCAAATCCTCGATGGTACTCGGGTCTGAAAGAAATCATTTCGATGTGTAGCCCCCATGAGCTGAATAATTTGAGGATAATTTATTACACAACCGAGGAGAGACGATTTGGAATTTAAAACACACAAAATATAGGCGTAATTAATTTGAAATAATTTACATAGCTAATGAATGTCTGCGAGTGAGTGAATGTGTTTCTGTGTGTATTCGTAAGAGCGGTTTATTCCAAACATTCTTTGAAATTATAATTTTTAATCCGATTTCCGATCATGCTCAAATAAAAAACAAGCAAGCAGACAAACAGACGAAATTGCACAAAACAAACATTGAAAAATGGCGATATTTTGAATGGATGCTCGCCAACTAATTCGAAAAACAATTTCAACAAATGAAACTGAAAAGAAAAAAATTCAAAACTGATATTTTTGGGGCTTTTCCGGCAGTTTCAAAACAAGTAAGGCTTTTGAGGAGGAGATAAGGATGCTTAGAAATAACTTTCACTAAGGACGCTGTTCCGCTATGTTCCGCCATTGCACTATGAAAATTACAGCATTCATACTTTGAATTTTCCATGAGAATGTGCATATTTATGAAATGAGAACTCCGTGAAAGTTTGTTGTGAAATGACCGGTTCGTGACGCTGTGCAATATTTATGAAATAATTCTTTAAGGAAATTGTACAGCACGCAACTCCAAGCCGAGACCAGAAACTCAACCACTGAAGACGCCAGCAGCTTTCAAAGGAAGCGAGATGTTTGGACGAAGTCAAAGTAAATCCTCACGTTCACTCAAACATTCTAACTTGAGAGGAGTAAGAGCCAGAATAATAACATTAGTAACAGTATTGGTAGCAGTCGCCAAAATCTCCAAATCTCCAATTACTCTATGGAGGAGTTATTTTTAAAGTGGTTTGGCCAAATTTTTCTTCGACTGGAATCCTTAACAGATGACAGAAACAGATCTCTGACTAGGGTCTCGATCGAACTTCCGTGTTCTTCCTAATCACTGACTAAACAGGCGTAACAGTCGAGAATATCTCTCGAGCTACCAAACCGGTTTATCGAAAATTCGGAAAACTGCTTTATGATGAAGGGTTTATGATCAATAAATCAGAGCTGCTAACTATGACATGATTATGATGTCGAGGCCGCAATCCTTCTCCATATTAGTACACTTAATTTTCGGGCTATCACGTCCTTTGGCTTTAAAATTTGGCAAAAGGAAAGTTTTTTGCTGTTCTCCGCCAGAGGTTTCGCCAGCTGATTCTTTTAAAAATAACAATCTTAGTATAAACAACTATATTTGCTGACCTTATATATACGAAAAGGGCCGTCCACTCTTTTCAGTACTTTACGACTTCACTTCAACTTATTGCTACACTCCCTGCTTGGTTATAGCGATCCCTATAAAATAACGAAAGGTGCGGACAATTAGGCTTTAACTACAGTTATATTTTAGATCTGTTACAAACTCAATCAATAATATAAATTCGAAAATGTAGCGCCTAAATTTTGGCCCTTTTTAACATTTTGTAGAAAGCTTAGAAAGCTCCCAAACAGAGGAGTGTCGCCAAGTAAGAGAGTGTAGCTGTAAAGTACTGGACACATATTTGTATACTGTATATATAAGATTAGACTGCTAGACATATTTATCTACCTCCATTTGAAAGCAAATTAGTATTGTTAGTTTCCAAACTTTAGAATAATTCGTCAGTCACATACATAGCAGAAAATCTTACTCATCACTTGTAGTTCTCATTTCTGACCTACTAACCCGTTATCTTGATGTCCTATTCGTAGGTCAGCTGTATATATGTTCAAACAACTAATTAAAGCCATTCCAATGTCTTATTTAAGGGATATAATCTATTGTTATATATACAAATGTACACAAGGTTAATGATTTCTTCGGATAGGTGTGCAATATTTATGAAATGACTACTCTACAAGTAAGTCTCTTAAGTAATTTGTTCAATGTTAACGATATTAATCGTTTAATAAAGTGTGCAGTTTTCCAAGAAATGAATTTTCCAAAAAAGTGTGCAACATTTATGATATGAACCATTCACGTGCAATATTTATAAAATGCATTTTCTGGAAGACTGTGCGTTATTTATGAAATGAATCCGCCATTACAGTGTGAAAATTATTTTTGAAATAGCTCATTCAGGAAATTGGGTAGCATTCATACTTAGAATTTTCAATGAGAATTTGCAATATTTATAAAATGGATTGTCTATGTAACTGTGCAGTATTTATGAAATAAAACCTCTTGAAGAGTTGTAATATTTATGAACAAAAAAAAACGTTTGAGAAAGCGTGCAATAGTTATGAAAAAAATCCTTCAGGGGAGAGTGCAAAATGAGAGTTTATTTATGAAATGACTGCTCTATAAAGTGTGCAAAATTCATGAAATGAACCCTTCAGGAATTTGTGCAACGTTAAAGATATAATTCGTCTCATTAAAGTGTGCAGCATTTTTGAAATGAATTTTTCAAGAAAGTGTGCAATATTTATGAAACAAAATCCCCCTAAATGTGTGGAATATTTACGATGAGACATTTATGTCAGCTTTTAAGCCAAAGTTTCATAACCTGCAAAACTCAAAAACACGAAATTCGTACACACAAAGGAGCGAGTTTCCAGGTCAAAAGTGAAACAATTTTTCAATCTCTCTCTCTCTTTTGCAAAATCTATGTCGAAAAGAAGTCAAATCTCTTTTGATTCGCTTCTTGAATTGATTGCGGAATGAGAGAGAATTAGACTGACGCTTTTGTTTAAACAATATATCAAAGGAACTGAGAAAAGAATGGAAAACAATCGAGCTGACAATCTCTCGGATGCTGTGAGCCGATTCTCCTTTTCTCATTTGATTAGAGTAACAATGTAATAAGATGTAGAATTAATAGCGTAATTGCGTAACACATTAACAAGAGCCGGGCCAATAAATAACGTTAATAAAGGTAATCATTTGGTTTATTAATATTATATTATATCAAACACGGACGCGATTTTTGAGAGAGAGAGTAGGCGGGAGGGAGGAGAAGGAGGTGAGAGGTAGTAGATAATTGCAAACAACACAAGATGATGAAGTGGTCCATAACACTTGTTCGTTTCAAATGCTACTTACGAAAAGACTACTAACCCTCGAAAGTAGTGATGGTGAACCTTTCTGAGGACTGGGTCAAATTTTTACAACCATAGTAGGTGGGTCAGTGACGACGTCATAGATTTGAGTACAAGGTATTGATGTGCTAACTGTTTTGAGTTCTAGGTTATCTTGATAACCGAAATTTGGAAGAAAATTGGTGTTTGGTTGTCCTCGAACTTAAAAGATTTGTTTTGTTTACAACCCTACTACCCAACGATGGCAAATCTTTGGCAAGATGTGGGTTCAGTTTTGTTCAGAATTTTTTCAACAGTAGAGTTAGTGGTGATACTGTCAAACTGGAGGAGAGTATGTAGTAGGAAGGATGAAGAATAGGAAATCCTTCAAAGATTTGTCGGAGCCATATTTCGTTCTTCTGTTTAGTTACCCATCTTGGTGGTCTCGTTCGTTTGGTTACTCTTCTCTTCGTCCCATATCTTTGGTAACCCATCTTGAAAGTCTTTTCAGTTTGGTATCTCATCTTTTACCGTCTCTATCACGATATAGGCTTCCAGAAGTCCGGTGACCTAGCATGTCAAACCCCTTAACGGTTAAAAGACTGATTCAAGTTCGTGCTAAAAGCTTTTTAAAAATGAAAACGTAGTCTAAAGAAAGATGTACAAACGAGAAAACTTCCCTCAAAAAAAAAATTTTTAGACATCGAGGATAACGAGTCAGAAAACGAAGTAGACTAATAAGAAAAAAGCCAAAGAAAGAAAAGTTAACACTAATTGAAGAAGAAGAAGAAGAACTCGAGTGTCAAGGAGGAATTCAAAGAATGAATTCGGCAAAATTAGTGAACCTTTCCTAATTTAGAGCACTCTTGATGATGAAGATTACGTCGATGAGGCAAAAGGAAAGGTCCATTTAATAAGAGAGCGTGATCCTGGATAGTGACAGGTCTTTCGTCGGACCTGCCATCAAGTCCAATTCATCATGAAAAAATTTATTACCGTCGGAATTGTTGTTGTGGTTGTTGTGTTGTGTGTGCGCCTAGGTACCTTGTTGGTATTTTGGGTAGACGGTCCGAAAGGAATGCAGACCGAGAGAACTGATTTAAATTTCATGTTTGAACGTTTCTGGGTTACTGCCTCGCGAACCATTTTCATTTCGTTTTTTTTTGCGATGTTGGCACCGCTTTTGAAATATATATGCAGTATCTCGGCTCCCCCTTCGACCACGACCTCCTCCCTTCAGAGCGAAATTATTCCTACAACCAACTCAATGCAGTCTTGTTCTTCCACTTCTTACACAACGATTCAGTGTTGCCATAATTTAAAAATGCTCTTATGACAGCACCTACAACTGAGAATCGTACCTGAAAATTTTCGTGCTTTCTGTGTTCACATGAAGTCTTGATCACCTTGTGATTATGTTTCGCACAGAGTCAGAGCTCTGATACGGATCATTTTGGGGTGACTGATGGTAGCTTGGGTGTACAAGTGATTGTTAAGACTATTGAGGTGTGCGGTAAAGGAGTTGAGGGGTGAAAACCTGATTAAGACCTGGTGATTATGTTCCCTCTTCTCATCAGTGACTTTGTCATTTTAATGTCAATGACTTGGCTCTTGTCTTAGGGTTGAACAACTTCTGATGGTGGGTAGCACCTAGAACATCCTTCGTGCTTTATTTTTCATTGGTTTCTTCCCTTCTACCGCCCTATAGAACCAGAATTTTCTTTCTTAGTTAGACTTTCTTCTTACTTAGACCCGCTTTCACTATTTCTTAACACAACAAAAGAAATCACACATATCTTTCCTACCTCACCTCACACTGTTCCGGATTTGCTTTGACTTCGTTCAGACATCTCGCTTACTTTGAAAGCTGCTGGTGTCTTCAGTGGTTGAGCTTTTGGTCTCTGCTTATGAGCGCTGTACACTTTCCTTAAAGATTTATTTCATAAATATTGCACAGCGCCACGAACCGGTCATTTCACAACAAACTTTCACGGAGTTCTCATTATGGAAGATTCCGATGACAAGAATGTGTTAGTCTGGTGGATAAGCTATTCTAAAAAAAAATTTGCATCCTTCGGTGAGAGATTCATTTCATAAATAATGCACACCTACTGAGAGATTTTCTTTCATAAATATTGCACATTTTTTTAGAGGGGTTTTTTCATAAATACTGCACAATTCAAAGAGAATCCATTTCATAAATATCATTTACCAAGTAACTCTTCAAACCAACTCAAAAAAATAAAACTTTTCGTGTTTCAGTTTTAAAAGTGAACTGTCTACTGTTACCACCGAGGAGAACCAGCAATACCGTAACACCAGAAACTAACCGGAAACAGAAAAACTTACCATCAACCATCAGATTCATTAATTATTGAGACTTCACAAAGCAGTTTTCTCGAACAATCGATTCCATTCACCCCCTTCCTTCTACCTTCTTTAATAATCATCACGAAAGTAATACTACGTTGATAAGCTGCTCTTACATAACTCATCTTCTGCTTCAAGTCAATCTGGAAAGAGATCGTTCTTGCTCTCACCCCGAAAAACAAAAATTTTTAATTTTAATTTAGGCATTTCGTAAATTATGACATTTCTAACGAGTACGCTTCGGTATTACGCTTGCCCACATTCTCAATCTACAATTCGAAAAGATAAAAATAAAAAGAAAGAAAGAAAGAAAGAAAAGAGAAAAAAATTCAAATGGCATTAATAGTTTGTACAATTCATCCAGCTCTGCAATTAGCACGTTGAAAGCGTTATCTAATCATAATCATTAGTCTCCCGAGCGCTAACAGATAATTACTCGAAGAAGAAAAAGGCAAAAGTAAGGAGGCTAGCAGACAACCAGACAAGCAAAACCGAGGAGGAGAAGAAGAAGAATTAACCTGCTGCGGATTCATTATACTAACGGTTCTTATTATAATGAAGTCGATATTGTTTCGCGATCTTGATGCTGTCAGATTTCGAGTCCGAATCCCCTCCCAACCACCACCACAACCACCGTCTTGATCATCACCATCACTGGTGAGGAGGAAAGTGAACTCAAGATCATTGACATCAAGGAGTGGGGGAGGTGGGGGGAAGAGGCAAGCCCAAATATTCTTAAGAAGCTCTTCCTTTTCAAAGTGGTCCAGAGAAGATGCTGGGAGGGAGAGGAGAATCTCCGCTATCGAGACCATTAGAGACTAATCTAATGAATCAATATTTTTCTTTTTTTTATTGACTCTACATTAACGGAATAGCTGGGAGCGAGATTTGTTTATACTTTTATAATTTATTATAAATTAATTCAAATGCAACTGGATTTATGCGCAGAATTACTTTCGAATTTTTAATTTGGTTTATTTAATCTCCGGTGTGTGGTGTGTTGTCCGAGTGCTTAACTTGCGAAGGCCGTGTTTTGAGTGTTCAATTTCCTCTCCACCCCACCCCACCCCCCTCTGATGCAATATATGAATTCACGATTGTGGGTGACTTTGCCTTAGGCCAAATAATTATTAAGCCCGATCAAGGTTGCGAGTTGAAGAAAAAAAATTTTTTTCTTGTCTGCTTGCGGACTCCTTCTTCTCTTATTTCCCAGACGGTGAGGACGACTTTGGTTATACTAATCGTTGTAATTATCCTTGTTTATAAAGAAGCCATTGTTTTTTTTTTCATCTTCCTCTCCCGAGTTGGCCTGATAACTGAGATACACTTTTTTGTTTTGTTTCTAGAGACACCCAAGTTTTGAGTCTTTCTCGTTTCCCTCAAGGTCTCGAAGCCTTGATTTACGGGTAAAAGTCAACTGACATTTTCCAAATCACGAACTCGGAACAGAACATACAAATAAAAAAAATTTTTCAAATCGCCTTCGGTGATAAAAATTTCAAACGATAAAGTGGATTAAGGAAGAATTAGACCCGATACACAACGTCCTTGCAAGGCCAAGCGGTGGATTTAACTTTTTGGCGGCCATTATGGTAAATTACTCGATTCCTTGCGTTGGACCCGTGAAAAACGTTTTTTATGCGATTGAGTTGGTGGTGCCATGTCGTAAAATGTCGATCCTGTTTGACTTCCTGAAGAAGTAATAGGAGGGAGAGGAGGATATCCTCTTTGGGTGTTATCATTCTCATCCAGCAGAAGTCAACAGCTATTTACGATACTGTATTCACACGTCATTTTTCTAATGGAAGATTCCTGTCAAGAATGTGTCAGTTTGGTGAAGGAGCTATTCCGAAAAAATTGCACCCTTCAATGGAGTATTTATTTCATAAATGATGCAAGAAAACCTCTAAGAGAGTGTGCACTATTCTCTCAGAGGTTTTTTTTCATAAATATTGCACACTCCTCCAAAGATTTCGTTTCACAAACACTGCACAGTTTTATAGAGAATACATTCTCAAGGAAGATTCAAAGTATGAAAGTAGCAAAGTCACCTGATGGACCTATTCCAAAATAAATTTTCAATTTTAACGGAGTATTCATTTCATAAATATTGTCAGTCTTTCAGAGGTTTATTTTTCATAAATATTGCACATTTTCGTAGATATTTTGTTTCATAAATATTCCATACTGTCTCAGAAGTTTTTTTCGCAAAAATTGCACGCTTCCTTAGAGGTTTTCTTCCACAAATGTTGCACACTCTCTCAGAGGTTTCCTATCAAAAATATTCCAGAGGATTCATTTCAAAAGTACTGCACACTGTAATGAAGGAATAATACCGTAAATGTTATACGGATTGATCCTAAAGGGTTCGTTTCATAAATATGGCACATTCTCTCAGAAATTGAAACTCTTTCAGAGGGGTTTTTCATAAATATTGCACACTCTCCGGAGGTTTCATTTCATAAATACAGCACAGCTTTTTAGAGAATCCATTTCATAAATAAAATTTATGAAAAATTTATGAAATAATCCTCTACACAAAACAAAAAAACTTTTGACTGCACAATGTTACCACTGAGAAGAACCAACACCGTAACACCAGAAACTATCCGGAAACAGAAATCCTTAACGTTCAGGTCCGTTAATTACCATCCGTCTCTAAGAGAGACATCAAGTAGTTGGTCTGGCTTTAAAGGAGCTGTATATCTAAGGAAAGACGTCTTAGCTCCAGAAGTAAGACAAGCGGATTTGGCTCGTGGTACAGTCTTTAGGATGGAATAGGGTAAAGGAGAGTAAGCAAAGAGAAGAGGGAATATAGAAGAGAGAAAAGAGAATAAAGGAAGGCATGAAAATGGCGACAATAAGAGTATAAGATGGCATAGAGAGGAAAAAGAAAACAGGGCAGAGAGAAGAGAGAAGAAGATGAAAGTAGTACTGTAACTTATGAAATAGCGGTCCATTTTTACAGATATGACGTTAGTATATAACCATAGCAAGGGACATAATTAATATTATTAACACTATTAAATCGCAAACTATAAAAAAAAAATTTCCGTGTTTTATGGATTTTAGTTTCGTGGCACGTGTTCACGTGTTTTTATCTTTATTCTCGTTTTATTTGTGGCGTTTCGAGGGATTCGGTTTAAAGAGCTAAAAGCTCGTGAAATGAAATTTACACCGGGTGTAGGATTTCGCCATTTTGTTCGTGTTGACATTAGTAAAAAAATTATGTTCATTAGCTGGAGAAAGGATGAGATTACCTTTGCTTTTGTTTTCATTTCTTTGTGACAGATTGTTCTCCTCACGTTGGCTTTTAGAATTTGTTTCTGTTACTAAGAGACATTTCGAAACCAAAAAATTTTATATCCCCTGCTAACTACCACCCATCTCTAGCTTGAGAGACCAATTAGTTGTTCGGTCGATATAGGAGGTTTGGTGTGAGATAGAGACCATCTCCGTAACCCCGGGGGCGGATGGAAAAGTAGGAGAGAGAAAAAGAAGAGAATAGTGAGGTAGCAGAAGAGAGACTGAGGGGAGAAGGGAAAGAGTAGACAGATAGATAATGAAACCGAAGACAAATAAATAAATTTTTATTAATTACGAATTTGTTTTTAATTCTAGGCGTTCGGAGCTTTTCTGGACATCACTCGAACCTAAAACACCTTCCTACAAGTGGTAAGCTTTTATTTATTTGTTTATAATTAGGGATTTATTTATTGACGTTGAATACGCCTCTGATATCTAGGCAAATTAAAAATTATTTATTAAGATTTTCGAGCCCGCCTACAGAGGGGGCGAGTCATATAAATAAATAAATAAATAAATAAACCAACGAGCTAATAAACAAATCAAAATTTATGTTTGAACAGGGACAGGAAGGGAAGGAGGGGAAAAGAAACGGTTTTTGCAAAATCCCCGGAAACGATTTTACCTCAATCCGCACCTGTTTGAAATCACGTCCAAAGAAGAATGATGTATTAGATAATTAATTACTGTATTTATGTTATATGTTAGTCATGACGAGACTTTCACAGTCTAATGTAACGTATGATGGTTTTAATTCACGTCACGTGTGTTTCTCGTCTTATCTTCTCATTACGATGTGTAAAGACGATCAAGATGAGTTACCAAACTGAAAAGACGATCATAAATGGGTTACCGAACCAAACAGGCGGTCAAGGTGGGTTGCCGAACCGAAAAAAAATGTCAAGAATGAGTTATCCAAGAGATGAGGCAGAGAGAAGAATAACCAAACCCATAAGACGACTAAGATGAGTCACTAAATTGAAGGAGGTAACCCAAAATGGGTTACCAAGCCAAAGAGACGGTCAGAATGGGTTGCTAAATCGAAGAAGGTAACGAAAATGGGTTACCAAAGAGATGGGACGAAGAGAAAAGTAACCAAAACATAAAGACAGTCAAGATGGGTCACTAAGTTGAAAGAAACGCTCAAAAAATGAGTTACCAGGTCAAAAAACCATCAAACGGGTCACCTAACTGAAAAAGACGGTTGGAAATAAGGTAGCAGACCAATCAATCTATCAATAATGCGTGACTAAACCATGAAAGACGTTTAAGATTGGTTTGGAAGCCGAAAGAAATGTTCAAAACTGCTTTACAAAAGCGAAACACGATCTACCAATCCAAACCAACAGCTAAGATGGTCTAAAACTCAAAAAAATGACCCAAAATGAGTTTTACTAAACTGAAAAACGGTCAAAAATCGGTTAGCAACTCAAACAGATGATCAAAATGGGTTGCCCCATCTCAGAGATGAGACGAATAGAAGAGTAACCAAACCAATTAGACTACCACCAAGATGGGTCACTAATTTAAAAGAGACGACCAAAAATGAATTCCCAAACCAGAGACCATCAAATAGGTCACCTAACTGAAAAAGACGGTTGGAAATAGGTTAGTGAACCAATAATGCGGGGCCCAACAAGAGAGCCGTCCATCTTCTGGATTACTCTTTCCATCTTCTCTTTGCAAATGATTAGAATTTCAGATTTCGTTCTGTTAAGATTAAGACAAGTGAGTTATCGTGATCTAGTGAATGCGGTAGTCACTCTCGAACAGGTGGTTCCCGACACCCAAACATCTCCACCCAAATCGAAAGCGATCACTTCAAAACCGGTAAAAAAAATCACGTAAGTAGACCTTGCAAGGTCACCACCTGTCAATAGGTCCGTGAGAACTTCAAGTTCAAGAAAGTCAACACCGGAGGAATTAATAAGAGAACAAGACTTGTGTGGCATTTCAGCTCAAACCAAACCGAACTATTTCTCAACGTCTAATTAACCCTTCCAGAGAATTGTCCTCGGGATGAAGAGGTGCTGTCACCCCATGTCTACGTTAACCTTTCATCTTTCCCAGGCGAAACCGAGACCACTTCTAACAGTAAAAAAACCGATTCAGAAAAAAAATCAAAATGGCAACTCAAGGGCAGTATTATTTGCCAAGGTCTCGACTTAATCGCAGGATTTCTTTGTCAACATGATCGACAAAAAATGAGAAAAAACGGTTAAAACGGTAAAAACCATTTTCGCGGTTTTTATCCCCAACACACAAAAACGTTAAAAATCGGAAGCAGGTGATGACACAAACCCAAAATTTTCGTTTTTTTGGAGGTTTTCCCTGTGCCCCAGATATGGCTCACCTTAATCATTATTCACGGGTCGTATTAATCCCCTGAAATTTCCGTTTTTTCATAAAAATTCCTCGCAAAAAATATATCGACAGGATTTTAAAGGTTACACAACAAAAAAGGGGAGAGGTCATAAAAAAAGTTTCGGGAACACAATGAAAGAGAACCGAAATTCCCGCCATAAACCTGGTTCCAGGTAAATTTTTTTGGGTTCCAAGGGAAGGAAGAGGAGGGGTGCAATGGGGATGGAGAACAAAAGAATATTTCTGTTTGTAATTGTTATAAAACTTGCTCTATTTACATTTTTTTTGTGAGCAGCTGTCGGATTTCTGTTTGAATCAGGAAAACGGGGAAAAGGTATGCAGACCACTTTTTTTTTGGCAGTGAGGTACCTCGACGGGGTAATTAAAAACTATTCAACAAATCAAAGTTTTTTGTTTATTAAAAAAATTTTTTTATTGTTATTAATAATTAATTTAAAAGAGCAACGGAATTTTCTGTTGGGTGCTAGATGGTTGAGCTCGGTGGGGTTGGTCATGTCGCGCCTTTTTTCGGTTGGTGACCTGGGAGGGCAGAAGCCGGTCTTGGAATGGGTTTCAAAGTCGATTTCACATACCCTGTTAGTGTTTGAGAAGAACGAACTGGAGGTTTTGTCTACTAAATCGATGTGAGCATCTTTAGCAGACTGAATAACCTCTCTTTTATACCTGCGAAGAGGGATGAAATGACGACAGTGCTTTCAACAGTAGTCAGTCAGATTTGCGAAGAACATGATTAACAGAGGCTTTAGTTTAGATGTTGATGCCATCTCTTCTACTACCAATAGGAGTAATGTCGCAATCGAGGACAATGGTAGTATGGTAGTTCCATCATCCTGTGGCTCGCTAGTTATAGTTATTCTGGTGGAGCAGTCCTCATTCTGATGAAGATGTCCACATCGGTTTGGTAGATGTTCAGTTCATGTTTTTGTTAAACACTTCAGTCAAAGCAAGCGGTAATGACAACAGACATGATGTGTGAAAGACGTAATAGAGTTCGTTCCTAGCTGTTCTGCTGTAAGAAGTGATGAGGAGTATTGTCGAGACGTAAAATAAAAACTTATGACGTAATATTTCGGCTCTACTTCTACTCATATATTCTTCTAGAACCACAACTTAGTTGTTCATCAAACCCACAAAACCACTTCTCCCATTTCCCAAAAGACGCACACCAACCATTTCGGTCCAGGACCGCCGGGGGAACGACACACACACACACACAAAACAAGATTCTGATTGATGGCGCAAAACCCAACGCAGTTCTCTTTATCCATCTCATCCCAGGGTCCCCGTTACGACTTAAAACAAGTAGTGATAACCACCCTAAGCGGTGATTAAACCCGACAACAACTTCTTGCGACACCTGAAACTCTCACGGTCACATCTTGGCCACAAAGGCCCTCTTTACACAATCCAACTTCTTTGTTGCACCGAATCCCGAACTGGGTAACAACTAATTGTAATCCCGAAGTAATTTTTCTTGTCTCGGCCGTTTGCAAGATCGTCGGAGTGTGTTGCCTCTTCCACTTTTGCTTAGAAGGAGGAAGGAGGACCGGGGAAGGGAGGGAGGGAATCAACAACAAGATTATCCTACCAAACGTAAAACTCGTTTTTTATCAGTTTTTTTGAGTTACGTGAGAAGCGAAGAGCAAGATTCCCAACAACATCCGCGAGACTGATTTAACAGGTGTAAAACGAACAACGGTTTTAATAACTTTTTAGCCAAATAAGTGTGAGAGTGCGGCGCGTTGTATATGTGTGTCTGTGTGTAAGACAGGTTGAAGGTCTTGGTAAACCTGCTAAATAATTACTTGAACAGAACGTCGGATTAATAAAAAAAAAATGGAAACGAAGAAAGGAAAACAAATTAAGACCCTTATTCCTCTTAATTGGTTGGAAGAAACAGAAAGCAAAAAATGTTTTTTTTTTCTCCGCGCGTTGTCTGAGTTATGGTTGTTGCGTGAAGTTCAGAAAAGCGGAAAAGTTCAGGACTTAAACAGACAAACAGACAGGCGGAAGGACGAGCGGGCGGACCTTGAAGAGGAGGAGAAAACCAATTTTTTCGAAATTTATGCTTTTTATGTTTTTGCTTTGTTCAATAACTTAATTTGAATTGGTTGTTTTTGCCTGATTTTTCTATTCATTTATTTCTTTCTCCTTCTTTCTTCCTTTCTTTTTGTTTGAATTGTCACGTCGTGCTTTCATCATCCAAATCACTATACGTTTTCGGGAATCAAATGAACAACTAGCCAAGTCCTCGATCTGAAGTGTTGTTTAACTAAACACTATTCAAACTTATGAACAAACTTCATTCAGACTTACCACTTCCCATTACATGACAAATCAACGCCGAAAAGACCACAGAGAGATAATAGAGTAGGTCAGGGAGTTTCTGCTGCCTAGGAAGCATTGTCTTCGAAGGTGGAGGCTCCGAGGACGTAGAAGGTGACCGGGTATCCAATCTACAGTGAACAACAGGTTCTTGAGAATGGTAGTGGGAGTAAGGTCGCCCAATTTCATCTCCAATGAAGAACTATGGCTCCGAATACACCAGAAGCCTTTGAAAACACAAGTGAGGGCGAGGAAAGGGAGGTGGATTGGTCACATTCTTTACCGAGGATAAGACCAGATCCCAAAGCAAACCCTCAAGTGGAATCGCCAAGTAAAGAGGAAGACCAAGGAAGACTTGGAGGCAAACAGTCGAAGAGGAGCTGGATGCAGCAGAAAGAACTGAGCTGTAGCAAAGAAAAAGCCCTCAACCGAGTCCAGCGGCGGACTCTTGTAGACGTTCTATGCACCCCAGAGGCGTAAAAGGAGTTACTATCACATTATAAACCTTTTTGGAGTCTTCTGTCACTCGAAAAATCTCAACTACTTCGATTTTTGCTATCTATTTTCCTAAAAACCCGCGACATTTGTAACTTATTTAAGGCACAGCCGACTTTTCCACCTTAAACCCACCACTTTTGTTTATCAAACACCAACAGTAACAATAACAGTCTTGTTTTACCCGACAAAACCATCCATAAAAATCCAATAAACTGGAAACCGTAACAAAAAAGGAATAACTTTGTATTTAAAAATTTGAAATACGATTTGGAACCTTATAAAACCGCATAACTTCAAAATTAACTTAAATTCCCACTAAAAACTTATAAAACGAAAATCTATTATACATAAAATAATTTCAAAATATTAACCTAAAACCGCATTGAAAAGTATAATCTTTAATAAATTTGGATTAATTTTTATGTTTATAGGAAAGCTCATCCTCATAAGAAAGGATTGTCATGGGTGATGAGTTAAGAATCTTACTCAGTTATCTTTAGCACTGATAAATATTCTTAACGAGTGAAATCAAAATATTTTATAGACTTACAGTATATACGCGAGTTAAGTGGGAAAGTTTTGGTGCAGTGTACGAAGCCCCCGACTGGAGAAGTTGTCAGTTCGAGTCCTCTCCCACATCCTGTTATACTCAATCCTGAAAAACGGGATTAAAACTCAAATTTAGATGTTTGTGATTTATCTAAATAAGCTTTATCTTGTCTTTTTAATGTTACTGTAGGAAAACAGGTCTTGATGGGACTCGAGGATAAAATTTTCATGATGATATACTGATCCATTTGGTATAATAGTCGTAAAAGCTCAAAATTTAAGAGTGTGACAAGAGTGCCACTACCCTCTGGATTGTATTCAAAGTAAAAACCATATGTACAGGACAGTAGAAACTCAGACAGGAAGAGAAACTGCTATCAGAAATCAAGTGAAACGGATACCAGGAAAAGCTTAACAAGGCAAACTCTGGCTTAATTAATTTATGAACCGCCTGAAGGCAGGCCACATCCTCCATTACGCGTCGTGTTGGGCGTCGTTCAGTCAAAGCCTACCATAAAAATCCAAAACTCGAGTTGATGTGTTCGACGGGAGTATTTGGCAAGGGTGTGCCTGGATTCTTTCGGGAACGAAACACCCACTCGAGCGGAATCGAAATAGAGAACGCCACAGCTTAATGAACCGCCCCACGATGATACATCATTTTTTAAAACAAGAAAACACACAAAACATTAGACCACCTAGATGAAAGACAATAGAAATAGGAGAAGGCAATTTATACACAACAACCCTCTGATTGAAAGGGATGATCCGTCAGCTGTGTTTGTTAGGCCTTGCGACAGCCTTACACTTGTAGGCAGCTGTATATATATCATCCACCACCACCACCGACTGGGCGTCATTCTTCAAGGACGTTTGTGGTAGTACACGAAACCAAACAGAATTTCTTTCTTAATGAATTTGAGAAGGAAAATAAAAAAGGAATGACAACGGGTCGCCATGATTGATAACTCGAATACTAATAAAAGAAAGAAAGAAAAAATTCGATAATACAGTTTGGAATTTCGATTCATATGAACTATTTCTCACATGGTATTAAAAGATGAGACGTGACGGAGCATGCGCAAATCAGATCGAACTAAGTTTAAACAAAGCTCGAGGGAGGTAATGTTCTCCCATTCTCAGGCTGCTCAGACTTTTTTTTATATTCATGTCGAGCCTTTTCCCAACCAAATAATCTTTTTTGTTTGAAGGTAAGGTTAGGAACACTCCTCATTATGAGGTTGAATGACGCAGGTTTTTTATTTATTTATTTTTTATTTAGGCTCGGAGAATGAAGAGGAGGAGGTGTCTCCGAATCAATGAAACTGTGAAGCTTTTTCATAAAGCTATCCCTGCAAAAAAGCTTTGAAAGGAGTCTGTCTGTACTGTTTTCAGGTGTGGGAGAAGTGTAGAGTTTGCTTCTTTTATATTCATTTCCGTTCGTGGGTGTTGTTTTGTTCTTTTCCGGTCTCTAAGACTTGCTTTATGTAAAAAAAATTTTGATAGAGAGCTTTCTGACTCTAGTTCACACGGTTCTAAGTTGTTTGTGTTATTAATTAGAGCTTTTCTAACATAACACTATGATTTTATGTTGTTTTTGAGTTTCTTCCAAGACTAACTGGCTTATAAACAACCTTTTTTAGTTTTGATACTGTTTTTTACCCACAACAATATAACGTACAAGAAATACAACAATACAACGTACATTACAACGGTACAATACAACGTGAAAGAAAGCTCGAATCCACAAAGATAACTTCTCTAGCGGAGCGCTTTGATCACTACACTACTGGCCTTTCATTTACGTAAAACTAACTCATCACTACCACAACACTTCTCTGATCTAACCCACGACTCTATAGAGGTAATCCTACAACCGCCAGGATGTGACAGGCGTTTGATGGTTTCTATAAACCAAAAAGAAGTCGATGAATATGTCAGACAAGGACAGCCATGTGCAAAGAACTAACTAAAGAACTCCGAGCTGATGTTACCACTACCCTCTCCCAAAGTTGTGTAAACATTTCCAAGCAACTCCAAGGTTAGTCAACTCCCTGGACTTGATGCTACCTCCAACCAAACAGCGTCATAGCTTGGAGCAACTGTTCGTCTATTTCCTCCCCAAAACAGACTGTCTACCACTATAGATGACTATTCTTTGTTTCAGCTACCGGTCTCTAATCTCTTTCATCATTTTCAGAAAGAACAACTTTATTTACCTCCCACCCTTGGGTAGTTTTGGATGGGTTAAGGGTTCCGTTCATGTCATTAACCGTCAAACAAACATGAGTAATTTTGGTTGAACAATATCCGTGTCATCACGGGTCTCTCAACAGACACAAAAAAATTTTTTCAATAGAAAGAAGTCGTGACGCAAATCGACGATCATTTCCGATAAAAGAAGAAATAGAAATGGCCGTGTGGAGGTTCATTAAATGCGTGCGGGATGACAGATGATGAGCCGAGATAAAGGATTTTGATGGACTAAACACAAAGACGGTAAAAATGTCAACTGACAATGTTGTCAACGGAGACGTCATCGCGGAGGGAAGTATGTCAACTGGAACTCATGTCAAAAGACCGATTCGAAAAATTACTCATGTTTCACACGTACGTTTCCAATCTTTCTTCTTCTTTTCTATGTGTGAAAGCGATCGCACCTAGGTACATGTGAGAAACAAATTTCACTCAAAAGGCCTTCGCATAGATGAATGGATGGGTGGGTGGGTATCAAATTGGCGACACTCGACTTTCTAAAAATTTCAATGACAGAAGAAGAATTTTAAGAATTAATTTTTGCAAAGAAGGGAGAGATAGCGGGGAGGGGGTCAAAGGTGACAGGCATCAACGTAACAGGTTTGAGGTTTGATGATTCATAACCAGAAAGAAAATATTTGAAATCAGATTGTCTTATCGGGCTTTCGTTTTCTCAAACTGTTACTTGTTCTAACATCTGAGCTATCGTTCATCCTACTTTGACTATACTATAAAAAATATAGTTAGGGCTTGATAAAACCTTTTTAGCGCGATGTTTGTCATTATCTCTCGCTTAAAATGAGACCGAGAAGTTGTCGAAAATTTATAAAAAGCTATTTGGTGTATAATTGTTTGTAAAACAAGCAGAGTGAGTAGGTGACCAAAAAGGTTTCCGATCACTGTACTGAGCTTTCTAGAACTGTTCGAGAAGTGAAACCTTAATTTGGCTCATCTCGTCTCTTGTCATCTTGACTTCTGTAACCACACCTCGGTTTAAGTGGTGATCAGAGGGTTTTGCAACCAACTTTGACTAAACTGCCATCACAGCAATGTGTAGTTATTAAAACTAAAAGAAACTTAAACAGTTCTAAGCTGAGAATACGCACAGCCAACAGTGATGCTGTAGAGAAGTCTAGTACTTGAGAAAAGTCCATTGTCCAAGCCCAAGGACTGGAGAAGAGAGATGAATGGTTTAGTCAGGCTAAAAGAATGAGATAGGAGAGGAGAGAAGAAGTTTTACAAGTGATGGAAAGGTAAAACAGAAGAAATGGTATGAAGAGAAAGCAGCAGATAAACAAATTTTGGTATACCGGATATACTGTCAAAAAAAGACTTCCCAATTTGTTGTCCATAGCAGAGAAATGAATCCCTTCAAACAGTACAACACCAGTGTTGCATAGCAGTAGCTCTCAGTTTGCTGAAGGTGTTCACGGACGTTAGATGAACGAAGCGACCAACTGTTTAATTATCAAATAGTAACAGTTATAGTGTATTAGTGTTGGTGTTTGCGTTACTGATACAGTTGAAATTTGTGAGGGGTAGATTAGAAGGAGGAGAGGACAGAACTTTAGGAAACAGAAGAGAGGAAGTGTATCGAAGAAAGAAATTTAGTCATCTTTAATGGTTTAAGACAAAATAAATGAGCCAACATCAGCAACAACTTTGGTGAAGTTGAAGAAATTGTTCTAAAGACGTCAACAAAATCTTCAAGTGAAGCAATCACGACAACTCTGAATTGGAAACCAAAAAGAAAAAAGGTAATTGAAACAAACAAAAACTACAGGTTGAACGAGTCACCTTGCAAACTAGCCGAAAACAAACATTTTGAAGAGGAGAGAATGAGCAGGAGCAACCTGTTTGAAAGGAACGTTGCGCAAGTTTAAGCCCCATCGAAAGGAAAGAAAAGCAGAAGATGAAAAGAAGAAAAAAACTTCTTTGCATAATTCCAGCTATTACAAAACTCTCCAACATTTCCTTTTGTTTCACCCCAAGTTTCCTCCTGACTTCTCGAAACTGGTTTTCAGCTCTCCGAGTAGTACATATAGAAATCAGAGACCCGTTTCTACTCTCCTCCCCCTCTTTCTACTCCTCCGCACTCTGTTTTACGACAGCGGATTTCATTATGCAAGTTATGTCATGTCAAATACCAATTTTGGGAGTCCCTCAGTTTGTAAGTTGGTTAGGGTATCCAAAAGCTAACTGAGATCGAGTTTTTGAATAGTAGGGTATTCTAATGGATGTGCGGATTGCTTTCTAGCCTTCCTACTTCGTCGTCTTAGAAAACGGACGAGATGTCGAGGAAGCAGATAAGAAGTAGATAATACTGTGATTGGGGGTGATACAGTGATAATTTCAATAGAAGAAGAGGAAGATGTCGTAGAACTTACACTTGTGTTTAGTTATGACACTTCTCATGAGGCTGTAGTGATACAAGACATAAATACAGAGACTTTTGACTTAGGCTTGCGAAAAGAAAAAAAATGGCCGCGGAAGTTGCTTCAAAGGTTATAAACAAATAATTTTTAATTTGTGAGACCTTCAGCGAGTTCATAGGCATAGGTTCAGGGTTTATAAATAAAAACGTCACATATGGCCAGATGAACACCTGGTGCGTTCAGATCTTATTGAAAGCTGCACACACACACACACTCGCTCACTTACAAAAAGGTAGTTTGGATACATGATTCACCTCTCTTTCATACTGAAACTCATTTCCTTTGTAATGAGTTCTTTTACATTGTAATTAAGCGACACATTTGTATGTTGGAGACGATTTGTGAATTTTAAAACTAAAAATTAGCATGATTTTGACCCAACGGGTTGCCAACCAAGTTTTAGCAAATTTTTGGGGGAGCGGGGATGATGGCGACACCAAAATGAAACGCCTCTTTGATTGTAGTTATTTATTTATTACCATAATACAAGGGTTCCCAATCTTTTTACACTTAAGAGCATATTTTGTATTACCGGCCAGATGGCAGACACTACTTACATTGTTAGTGTAAATTTATACTTTGATATAATACAAAGACAATTATAATATGATACGGTTTTAAGCATGCGCAAAAGCAGGGAGATTTGTAGTGCTCGGAAAAATGCCACACTTGAGGAACGGAAGATACGATAACTCCTTTAGTGCTCTAATAGCATACTGCGCTCTACAATTTGATTACAATGTAATGACAGTTTCATAATAAAAGTGTGCATTACTTATGAAAAGGATTTTATCAAAAAACTTGTGCACAATCTATGAAATGAATCACCAATCACAGTGTGCACTATTTACGAAACCAAATCCTCTCAAATTGTAAAATGAAATCTCCTCGAAAACGTGAATTATTCACAGTAGTGTGCAATATTTTTGGAACGAAATGTCTTTAAACGCGTCTAATATTTACAAAATGAAATATATTTGCATGAGGCAAATAACGGATAACAGCGGGCACGCGTAAAACGGTCCGTGGGCGCCTTGGTGCCCTCCGGCATAGAGTTGGAGACCCCCGATCTAATGATCTTGTTGTTGGTCATCGGTTTAATTTAATTAATAAATATTATTAATGTTATGTAATATGTACATAAGAAAGTGAGTGTTGTGTATGTGTAGCGGACTGTGAAAACTCACAAACGGATGAATTAATTCGACTAAAACATGTCACCTTTTATTTTTTTCGAGAATCTAACCCATTTAATGATTTTAGGAGATGTGTATTTTTATTTTAAGTGTATACGTAAATAATTCATCTTAGGATGGTTTTAAAAACTGTATAATCAGGTTGGTTTGTTTTTACATTTATTTATTTATTTGGGAAATTATTATTGATGGGACGCACTTGAAATATTGTTAGTGTCGTCTCTTAATGTTGTTTTATATGTATGGTGTGTTTGGTTGAACTCGGTTTATGCGTTTTGGAGTTATGCGAGTACAAAAATACAACCAAACAAGTCGCATATTTTAGCTTAGACTAAAGCATCTAGAGTTTCGGATTTGTAACTGTTTTGCGGGGTTTTAGAAATAGGTTGAAGGATTTCCATCTGGATCGTGGAACTTGAAAACCTGGGACAAAAGCCAAATTCCGGATTCTCGCACCTTTCCAAAATAAAAGAAAATTAATTTCCCCATTTTTGTGGACAGCATCCGAAATGTTTCCAAACGACCTCCCAAAGCGTGAAACCTTTTCCATTGTCACTCAAGTGGGTGTTCAGGTCCTGGGCATCATTAAACCTATTGAAAGGCTCACAGCGTCAATTTTTAACGGTGTTGGATTTTTCAAGTAACGGTCGACAGGGACTGCACAAAACCTTCCCCCATCCTCCTTCTCTTCCTTTTCACATTTGGGATTTCGGTGGGCAGATTGTAATCACAGAATAGATTTTTGTGCCGAAAGGTAAGGAAGCCTAGCAGCTGCCACGTGCCGTTGGCACAACCCCCTTCTTAGCACACCATCCCCTAGCACACATCCTTTCCAACGGATGCTACATCATCTCCTGTCTAAGTGGTCTTTGAAAAATCATGCTATTTTTGTGCAATATGTCCTTTTCAGCTTATCATCCATTATTCCTTTTTTATTATTGTTATGGTTATTAATCTGGTATTTTTCGGAACGCTTTTTCCCTTTTTTTTTGTTGTCCGAAGACTTGATTTTCGTCTTATTTATTTCCAGTTTTTTTTTGTGAGCGGACAAACTCACCTTGCATGTTGGACACCGTCCCCATCGTCCCTTTAATATCAAACTGGTTTTCGTCAATAGGATCCCCAAGAGTCGGGGATGGTTTTGTGCTTACCTATAACCGGTTTCCCGTGTTCTGGGTTCTATTGGAATGAAGTTATTTAACTTCATCTGGGTTTCTTAAGGTGCAGGTAACCGAACATAATTTTTTTCTTCTGATGTTCTTCACCTAAAGTGAATGTTTCCTTTTTGAAAATTTCTTGTATACGATTGCGTAAAAGCCATCACGAATGTTAATTATAAAAAAACGAGCTGTTGTGGTTGAGGTTCGAACCTGTTCTAGCTCAACTCAATTTCCGGGCTAATATGAGTGATTCATAAATTTTTGCACAAGTTTTTGATAATTTTTTTTCATAACTAATGCACACTTTTATTCAAAAATTGTAACGTGAATATTGAACTTTCTGGATTTGGTTTCATAAATAAGGCACACTTTAATAAGTGCTGTCTTCTTGTATCTAAGATAAGTAAAAACGCATCAGGATGTGCTGACTATGATTTAGATGCCAGTCATCCATAACGGAATCAACCCCCAAAGAGAATCCACATTTCAACTATTTCTTCCGGAATCCTTTGATCCGCACCCTATGGAAGCAGATTTAAAGACAGTTTTTGAAATCTTTTGTTTATATATTAAACAAAAAAAATTTCTATTAACCCTCAAAAAAACTTTTGCGTGTCGTAATAATTAAACAAATGAGCGGACGACGAGGTTTTCACCTTTTCATGGCTGCTTTTGAAATAACCGGATGCAAAGGGTTGCGTCTCCATTTCCGTCCAGTTTAACCTTTTTCTTTCCTTTTTCAAAATAACAGGTTAACCCTTTTTCAGAATTTTTAATTTCCCGCCTTTTATTCAAATCTCGTTTGGGTTTTCTTTCATCCTCCAATTTTTTTTGTCATCGTTTTCTTTAAAGGAGTGTCAAAGGCTGAAGAGGAAACGAAATTAAGGGTTGCGTTTGAGTGGTGCGCGTTTTTAATCCTCTACTTGCTTCGTTTTCTTTCTTTTTTTGGTCTTTTTTATTCCTATAGGTCCGAGAGAGAAGGGATGGCGGGGGGATGAAACACCAAACCTCTTTGAGTGTTTAGTGGTCAAAAGGGGTAAACTTCACCCGGGCAGATGTTTTGAAAGAGTTAATGAAATTAGGTTGGAAGGGGGTGTGAAAGAACTATTAATTGATGATAATCTCCTTGAGGAGAGTGTTCTTATGGATAAGGAATTGAATGGTAATGTGTTGAAGGAGTCACAATGAGGTAACAAAAAGTTGATGGTAAATCTTGTTCTTAGACTGACTTCTTGAACGGATGAGTGTCTGAACGGAATCACTCTACGATAATTATGTTTGTGGTTCTCGTCGATTCCAGGTGTATTGGCTCTGTTGTTATTGTTATGTGTAGTGGTAATAGGCTTTACGATTGGTCCACTCATTTGAGCAATCGAATGTCATCATACAACCAGACAAGCCATCGACAATCAAAGCCAGTTTCTCTAAATACGGCTGTAGTGTCTACCGCCTGATGTCGTCATTTTATTCAAAGAAATCCGTCGCCATTTGGTGTAAATGAGGTCCAGCATATTTATCTCCCGAAAATTAAACGAAGGAAGTAAATCACTGTTACTGCTACTTCTCCGATAATTCTTTGGTGTGGAACAGATTACGTAACTGAATGCCACTGAATTCTAAGAGAGAATGAAAGAAAGTCAAACCACAAAGAACCAGCAGCATCCGAACTGTTGAAGAATGACTCCACAATAGGGTCCATCCGGTTCTATAAGTTGTCAAAGAGAAAGACTTCCCAACAAACCATTCTTCTTTTTTCTCTCTTCACTGGTTTGGCGTCAGAGAAACTAGACCACAACCGGAGTAGATGAAGAGTGAAATTAGGTCGACACGAATCAAAAAAAAAATTCCTCAGACGCATCAAAACGCATCATTCAATTGAAGAAATCCAACAACAACAACAATAACAACAAAAATTATCTTTTGTCTGATATGACCTCGCATCTCACGAGATGACTTAAACAAAAAAGAAAAACGGGTCTGCGACCTGCGGCGGTTATGCAAGGGCAATGCGATAAGAAAGTGAAAGAGAAAACACGAAGAAAGAGGAGAGAGAACCGAATCCGTACGTCGGAAAACCACTCAAGTAATCACGTCAATAGAAAGCCTAGATACAAGAGAAAAAAAAAGTTCGAAACGCTTTAAAAAAGACAAAAAAAAATCAAAATCATCCAGATAATTATCTAAATTCCATCAACAATAAAGATCAAAACGAAAGAGAGCTAGACAAAACATACAAAACCGTGGACCATTGAGCACCATAAAACACCTGTCCCAACACATCCCCACTCTTTCATAGTAAAGTACCGTAATTTTTGGGGTTGCTTTCACAACAAATGAACATCAGTTATGGTTGTTGAGTTTGTTAGAGACTGACAGTAGGTCTTGGTGTGTTGGTGTTTATGTTCTTTGAGCTTTCGAGCGAGAGGTTTGTACCATGGGGTGTTCCCGAAGATGCTGTTGAGGGTTTGACTGATTGATGATGCTGTCGGGTTGTGTTTATTAAGCTGTTGGTTTTAATTTTCAGGTTTGATATACGATCCTGTCTTAAGGCGCTGAATTTGAGACAAGTTTGGTTAAAACCTGATAATAGATGAAAGGCTCAATTTATAGGCCTGATAGGATTCGGCCTGATTAAAGCAAAACCCCTCCGAAAGGCAAGTGGGCGGTGAAATAGTAATCTTCACTCAATCACTATAATAAAAACAAACACCGACACCACAATCATTCACACACTACACTCGTAGCTTGATCACTGTGAACAAGACTAAAACCATCTCTCTAAAATCTCCTATGGGAAAAAACACTCCGATTGGTGAATCGTACCCCTAACAAGTGGAAGCGGATTGGCTGGCGAGCACGTGCGGTAGGCACCTGGTCCTCTGGACTATTAGCTCTGGTGCAGCTACCAGAATCTCAGATGAGGCTTAGGTGCCGAGCGGATTGGTTCGTGGGGGAGTACACACGGTTTTTCTCTTATTCCCTTCATCTTTCACCGTTTTTTTGTATATACTAACTTTTCTTTCGTGTTACGAAGACGCAATCGCGCAGCTGCAACCCGATATTGCACGCCTGGAATTTTAGTGCACCAGATATTCGGTGGAGAGAGATCAGTTATCCTTTGACCTCCGATGGAGTAGGTCATTTTTCATTTTTGTTTTTCGTCGGAACGTTTTCTCGTAGTGTTTTTTGGTGTTTTGTGTTAGTGCTAACTTTTTTTTTCTTTTAATTTACATTTTGAATTTTTTTTTTGAAACTGCGATCAGACCCCAAAAAAATTTTTTTGGGAGAACACAAAATGAGTGAAAATAATTTTTGGACATTTTTGTGAAAACTTTTTAAATTATTTATCAAAAAATTTTTTTTTGTCTTCAATTTTGGAATTTTATCTCTCAACATCATCAGAACATCAGCCAACATGTCTGCCGATATTTTAGAACGTGGAATATTACCGAAATCAATGTTGCTGAAGAAATACAGTCACTGTCCTCTGAAAAAGAGACCGTTTCTGTTTAAGGACGATACGTCGACCGAAACCAAAGGTAAAAAATTTTTTTTGCTTCTTTTTGGTGTTGGTTCATCCTCAATTTTTGGTGTCTATTGTCATTTCCGTTTCTCTTGCTTACAACCGCCTTCGACTAAAAAAAAGGTGAAGAAGAAGAAAGAAATATTGTCAACTTTCTATTTTTCACTTCGAAATTAATGTTTCACGTAACGAGCGGGTTTATTTTATTGTTATTATCGTGTTCCTCCTGAGAAATTTATTTTTATGGATCGTAGAAATTTAAGAAAGGAAAAATATATAGCCTACATTTTATTAGCTTCGGTCTGGGACCACAATAAATTTTGTTTAAATCCATTTTTCACTAAAAATTTTTCTTTCATTTTTTGCCAGGGTGTATAAAAGTCATTTATTATTTATTAATTTCTGCTCGTATATTAAGTTTTTTTGCATTTGGCTTTTTGATGTGCCTGTTTTGTCGCTGAAAATTTAAATTTTTTCTCGATTGTCCTTCCAGAAGTTGAGTTTTAACTTTTTAACTTTTCTGGTTTGGGATT
Source organism: Columbicola columbae (assembly GCA_016920875.1). NCBI lineage: Eukaryota > Metazoa > Arthropoda > Insecta > Psocodea > Philopteridae > Columbicola > Columbicola columbae. Next base: position 14,591,651 of record JADMLL010000005.1, read on the forward strand.
TATTGTTAAGAGGTGTTGTTCACACTTCCTACTGATGAATTTTATTTTTAAGCTAAGCTTAAATTTTTGTCTTTATACCAATTTCCTCCTGTATACAGTATTATATATATCAGGGGTGTCCGAGATAAACATCTTTGTGACTTAATCAATATCTCCGACCTAAAGTTAAAATAAATAGAAATGTGAATTAGAAAGGAAACCAGCTTACAAAATTATAATATACTTTACTTATAAACTACACGGATCATTTTAAACCATAAATTAACTTTATATATATGTATTACAATATACTTAATTACAAATTACAAATATTTGTTTCTATGAACATTGATCTTTTTTTTGCGGCTCTCCTAAAGTTAAGAATTTTATTTGGCTCATGCTAGCTATTGCGTTTGAAGGAGCTAAAATATATTATAAATCTATATTAATTTGATATATTTCATTTATAACAAATTTTAAATGACAATAATGATAAAAAATACCAATAGATCTTGAATCTTTCACTGGATCAGAGTGTTCGTTTTGTTAAATATCACACGAACACTATTATTTAACATCATTCAATACTAACATTTATACTTATACTTAATATTCATAAATTTAAAGATAAAGGCTGAAATGTTCTTCCATTCATTATGACGTTTTAGGGGCAAAATTGTAAAAGCTGTTTGGTATCTTTCTCTTAACAGACTCCAGTCGCTACGATCAAACAATATATGAGTACACAGTCAATATCTCTAGAGTTACAGTTTAAACAAATTATACTGTCTATTATGGATAATTTACATAAAAATTGTGCAGAGTTATCGTGGCCGGAAAAAATTTGACTATAAGTGGTAGTTAATTGTGTTTTAGCGCTAAATCTATCTAAAACGGAGAGGAAAGTTTTAAAGGTTGTGCGACCTAAGACTATATTGATTAGGTTATATACAGTATACAATGAATAACATTTAAAATAGCGATAAGAAATTAAATAGTGAAAGAAATACCCAATCAGGACTGATTATAGGGCAAAAGCCTCTTCTATAGGTTTCTGTTTTCTGCTCCCATTTAGGTCCAGAGAAATTTTCTAGATCATCTTCCCATATTCTCTTCCGACAGCTTTTTTCCGAAGTCTTAACTCGGGAGTCCAATGACTAAGATCCTTGGTTCATCTTTTGTCTAGTTTCTGTCGTGAAGAAAAATTTGATAGTAGGTCTGTTTCGATTTTCTTCTTAGTTACAAATAACTTTAATCTCCATTCTGGAACTATTTATTTATTATTAAATTCTGTTATAGCGAAATAAATAAACATATTTATTCAATAGATAAACACATAAATAAATAAACGGATTTGGTGAGTGTGCTTGATACTAATATATTCTATTTGAAAGAGTTTACGATCATCTCTCACATAGTAAATGCTGAGGGCAAGAAGTTGACACCTTTTGGTTTAGATTTTGTGAAAAAAATATTTTTGAACTGTAGTGAGATGTATTAATTAATCGTTTATCTATTTATATTTGTTAACAATCAATTCTTCTTGTTTGAATTGTTTTTATAAGTCGCGAATTTCGCAGTAGAAGTATAAATATCTCGTCTTTTACTTGTCAAATATTTTAGCTGGTGGTAAGATGATTGTATGGGCTATATTTTCGTTTTGGTCGTCGATGGACTATATTTTTTCAACACCATGTCTGTTCGGGTTTCTCAAGATGATAGTGTCTGCAGGTTGATTGGGTATCAGCTTGTTTTTCCTAATTTTTATAAAATTTTTCGTTGGTTCCTGCTGAAATATAGTTTTTGGTGTGAACAGTCTATCTACTGACAGTAACCTACATGAGTTGTGAGCCAAAAACTATATTCAATTAAATATCAATACAACACAGTTTCCTTTGAGTACATAACCCAAAAATTGAAATTGGTATAATGACAATCGATTTTAACATTCACTTAAATATCAAATCTACTTCCGGTGTATAGATAATTAAATTTAACGTTTTTGATTCGCCATAATATGTTAATTGACTTAGTACTATTGTGATTATTCTGTATTTTATTCTCCTTCGACTTTATTTTTGATATACCGTCTTATACATCTCTATTTCTGTCTCAAATGGATTCTTAACGCACTTATACTTCATTCAGTCCTGGGGCTTAGACACCGACTTGGTCCTTAAACAAAACCCTAAAACGTAGACAAACCATTCTTGTCTTGGAGTTGAAGGCAGGTAACAGCTAGCTAGGAGATAAATAAAATGATAATAATAACTTATACGATATATAAATTCATCTAACCTTTTAATATACATTAGACGTAGGGTTGTACGCATTTATTCGCTCAAAGATCCATGTTACGTTTTAATACGCCACCGAATAGATTGAAACTTAAGAGTTACGAATATAAAAAAAATTTTCAGTATATTTGGTGAACTTTTTCAAATGTTAATATAAATTCTCTTATATATCTACTTAAATAATTATAATATTGTATTTTTCGAAAGAATGATTTTCTTCTTTTCGAAAAATTATATACAGTTTAGCTTTTCTGTCTTTCAGTATCAAAATGAGAACGTCATTCCCGTTATAAAACAATTTAAATTATAATTCAGAATTTTAATTAGTTTAGTTTGTTAATTGGTCGATGTTTGTAATTTAATTGTTTGAAGAAGCGGAAGGAGAAAAATTCTTTTGAAAACTATAACAGGACTAAAAAAATGGTCCGTAGGTATAATTTTTATACCAACAACAAGAGATAAAGAAATTTTCTGACTATATCTTTATATAATAGTCATAATTAATTAATCAAATTAAATTTGAAATCTGCGGGAAAGCTAAAACCGATAATTTATTTAAAGTTGGTGTTAATTTATGTAATTTGCAAATAATTGATTTAAATAAGCGATTATTACAACAACTCTCGATCATATAGTTGGGCTTGAGGCTTAAAATTGAGAAAAAAATTTTTTGTAGGGGTGGGGTGGGGGTTTATAAATTTCTTTTGGGAATTTAGTTTGTGGGTTAAGCTTTAATAGATTTAAAAGTGCGAGAGTGTAGTTGTGCCTAATTTGAAAAGCTTTCGATTCTTTTGACACTGAATTCCTCGAACATACTATTCCTTTGGTGAATACTAAAAATACGCAACAATCACGATTTTAATATATATTATCACTATAATTTTGAGTATTAATCCTAGTTTTCACTGTTGGCGGTAGCAGGATGTGGGAGAGGGCACATGACCAAAATTCTTTAGTTAGGCGCTTTGAGTACTACACCATGTTTAGTAGAATCACAGTTTCTAGTAGTTTACCACGAGAATTTAAGTTTCTGACCTACAATATGGTTTTTCTCTTATTTTTAAAACCAGTTTTCGTGACAAAGGTAATTTTGGGAGGCCTTTAACGAAAATTTTTTTCTGCTGTTGCTGCTTTTCCCGGCTATGGCAGTGCGCCACCGTAACTAATTATAAATCTAAGCTGATACCTACCACAATTTTAGTAGATGGTATCAGTATAATACAGATTCGTTGGGCTTCACAACCCAAAAGTTGAGATTGTTAAAATGAGTACCGTTTAGTTTTTAACACTCACACGAATATCAAATCTATTTCCTCAGGACTAGTGTATAGATAATTAAATTTAAATAAATTAAAATTTATTAAATTTGAGAATTTTTGATTCGCTAACTGTTGGCATAATTAGATTAAAACTAAAACTAAATTTTCGTTCCAAAAGCCAAATCTCTAGGGTATATAGTCAAGAACGAAGCTATACAGCCACGAAAATTTAATTTTATGACGTTTATATGAGGTTCTTCCGACCAAATCTTTCAAATTTCATTTGCTTGAAATCACCACGAGTGAGTCATAGATAAATTTCCCATTTTTACGTAAAAGGGAGGAAAAAGGTAACAAAAGGTGTAAACAAACACGATTTTCATTTTCACTTTCGCTCGTGAGAAACAATCAGCGGCAGTCAATCGATTTTTCTCGCCAGATAACGCGAGAAAGAAAAACGAGGAGAGAAATAAATAATATAAATAAAGAAAAAACACCGAAAACGAGATTCTGAGTTATCGATAAATCGATATTTTGTAAGAAATCGAATCGATAAGTCTGTTTCCCCTTCTCCCGAAACAAGAATTTTGTAACTCGAGTGGAAAAGGATGTCAAAGTCAGGTTCACGTCGAACCTTGGCCGACAGTTTTTATTTTATTTTTATCTATTTGGATGAGTTTTCGACTCCTCAAATTTTTTAGGGTATAACAGGATACGGGAGGAGGATTTGAACTCGCGACTATAACTTCTTAGTCTGGTACTTAATCACTACGCCACTGACATTTCAGTATCCCAGAAATTAGGCTGTGGTATGTTTATTTATACTAAAACCAATAATCCAACCAATTTTGTCAACATGGTAGCCTCTCAAATTTTGGTTTGAAATGTTTTCGCTCATCTCTGAGTTCATCTACTCTTATTTCTCTTCCCCATTTTACCTTCTTGTGTTCTTATATCCACGTCTAGTCCTGTTCAAAAATCGTTTTGTGACGTATTAGTCTATAAATCAGAGGTCCTAAGAACTGAAATTTAGGCCAAAGCGGCAAATTTATACTAATCCTCGTCCAGGTACTAAAATTATTTTACTCAAAAATGGTGATGTCTAAATAACCCAGTAATGGAGACTATCTGCAGCAGAAATTTGACCTGACTGGTAGGGTCCTACCTCGTTAGATCATTCCTTAGACGTTGACATTCCTTTAGGTCTATTAATTAATTTTATACTTTTACTAGATTTAAAGTTCTCACTGACATGTTTTGTTGGCTCTGTATAACTTGATTCTTTACAAATTATGTAGTCTAGTAGTCGAAAGGTAGAAAACGGAATTAAAATACACTACAAACGTCTAGATGAATAAACTACAATGCTGGAACTAGATTTTGTGAAAAATAAAATTTTATAACTTTATATATCATACTCAAAAAAAGCTGTAAATCAATTCGTTTATTGTGGTCTGTTGACCTACAGATAGACCAATATGACGTGAGAGAGTATACCTCCCTCACTTCACACCTTTTCAAAAATTCCTCCGCTTTCAATTACACCTCGAAGACTCGAATCCGTTAGCCAGGAGATGAAAGAGAGAAAGAATAATGAACGGGTTGGGGAGAAGGGAGGTAGAGGGGGGGCCTAACCTGTCAGTTAATCCTCGAGCAATAAATCACCGACCTGCAGGTATTAATTTTTTAATTGGCAAAAAAAGAAAGAACGGTGTTCTCTCTTAAAACCATTTTCGAAAAATAAGTTGAGAACCAGAACCGAAACCAAGGAAGACCACCTTGGAAATGAAAAAGGGACCAGAAGTCCTAAATTAGCATATAGTGAGAGCCCCGCGCACGGGCACACGAAAGCCAAAAAAAAGGGAAAGGGGGGCATTAAAGCCAAACCTGCTATTATCGTGTCATCGGATTGTAAAGGGAAAATATTTAACAAATTAACCTAACTCCTGAGGAATTTTTTTTGTAAAATCTCCCGAGGAAGGGCCCCAATGTAGGCGTAACCTTCCGCCATTTTTTATTCCCTTTTTATTTTTAATTAAATTACTCATTAGCTCACAAAACAGTCTTGGTCGTGGAACAAAAATTTTTCTTTTTTTTTGTTGTGTGGTGTTGTTGTTGTTGTTGAATGATAATCCACGAAGTCTTCATGTAGTTGACTTCTCGCGGGGCTGTTAATCTGTCCCCCAGGGCCATCACGTTCAAAACCCGGGATTACTGTACTCTCAGAGGTTGGCATCCTGAAACACAAGTGGCGGAGAAGAAAGATGTGTGCGTATCACTTGCTGTTAACTTTTTTTTTCTTCTTTTATCCGCGAGCAACGTGGATGTCACGGCTCTCTATCCTCTTATCAACTACTGACTTATTTTTTTGTCTATCTACCTCTCTCTTCTCTCTCTTTTAACCGTCAATACTGCTTAATTTATCTTAGACATGACTTTCTACCTGCGAATCCATTTAGAGACGATCTGATATCGATTTTAGTTCTTTCTTTTGATTATAATCTGCGAACAATAGACCTCTTTTAAGGTGCGTTACGAAGGAAGTTATCTATTCGTTTTATGATTTTTTTATTAGCTAATTTCATTTAGGTTAGGTTTTCTTTTTAACTAGATAATAGAGTCGTAATTTCTGTGTCTGTGTTTTTAATTTTTGAATTTTCCTTTGTCTGTTTCAGTGTCCGTCGACAATTCCGAGCCGGAAAATTTAAGCACAAAACCTCAGGATCTCAGTGTCGCCAATTTGAAATCGACATCGCCCCCTCCCGGACTCATACCCATGACTAAGAAATTGTCTATAACTTTGTCCGAGAGGTTGGAAGCTCCGGAGCCGGCGCGAGAAAGATCTCACACGACTGCTTTCGTAGTTCCTCAACGTGACACCAGCAAACCCAGCGGAGGAGTTTTGGAACCTTTGAACCTGAACACGCCGGTGGAACCTTCCCATCCGATTGCGTATCGACCGACTCCTCATTATCCACCGAATTATATACCATTTGCTTATCACTACCCACCTCACGATCTTTATCATCAGTATCATCCTTCTATGTATCCTATTCAACCGGCGAGGATTCACCATCAGGATCCACTCTCGCCGTACCCTCAGAGGAGTCATGTTCACCTCCTTTGTATCCGTCGCCGGTGAGACCAGTGCCGTCTCTTGCGAGACCCACCGATAAGTTATACATTCCGTATTCTAGCTCAGATCATTGTGGACTTTCTCCAACTTCTTCGACTTCTTCGAGATCTCCTCCTCCTGCGACGCCGGAGGATTTGTCCTCACCGGGTAGCGTTGCGAGTACGGGAAGTGTCGGAAGTGGGGGCATGGGGTGCGGAAAGAGGAGAAAGGAAACGGCGCCTCGTTACCAGTGTCCGGACTGTAACAAATCTTATTCGACTTATTCGGGACTTTCGAAACACCAACAGTTTCACTGTGCCGCCAACGAAGCCTCGCAAGCGAAGAAGTCCTTCAGTTGTAAATTCTGTGAAAAAGTTTACGTTTCGTTAGGTGCTCTTAAAATGCATATAAGAACTCACACGTTACCTTGCAAGTGCACCGTGTGCGGTAAAGCATTTTCACGGCCTTGGCTCCTACAAGGACACGTGCGGACTCACACCGGTGAAAAACCATTTTCGTGCCAGCACTGCGGACGAGCTTTCGCGGATAGATCCAATCTGAGAGCTCACCTCCAAACACATTCGGACGTGAAAAAATATTCGTGCACGACTTGCAGCAAGACTTTCTCGAGGATGTCACTGTTGACGAAACACGCGGACGGAGGGTGTCCCGGACTGGCACCTCAACACGAGATGCTGTACCAACAACACCACGGGATTTCTGACATCCTTTCGGAGAAACTTCACCGGTGACCACTAGACGAAGGAGTTAGATGGAAACTAATCCAACAAGAAGCGTAGTAATGGGATGCCCCGCGGGGCCCATTCAGCAATTTTTTTACACAGACCCAGTTCCTCTCGTGGGCAGCTTTGTTTACATTTTTTTATTTTAGAAAATTGAGCTATTTTCTTTCTTTTTTTGTCAAAATTGAGCCATTACTTGCCATTTTGCACCAAGTTCATGTTTTTCTTTTATAAAATTGATTGATAATGAATGGTGTCGGAACCCCTCGAGTTGAAATTTATGTCAAAGGGTCAATCCATAAGTTTAGGAGATGTATAGCCCCCCACCAAACCACCTCCAAATGGTGATGATGATATAGACACCAATTTCCCAAATTCATTTCCGGTTTTTTGACTAATCCCAACCACACCTCCACCACTTCGATAGCATAACAAGATTTCAAATCAACTTGTACATCATCCAAACTTATGGATCGGTCCTCTTTCCCGTTTCCTCAGTGGTTTAGTTACCCGGAATATAATTCAGAGTTGTTAAACGTAATAAACGCTCTGCTCCAGTTTAAATACGCAGACAACCACAACAACAACAAACTCGTTTTGGTTCCAACACAAAAAATATTTTATTGTGCTCGCGATTTTCTTCTTCTTCTTCACATGACCGAACCTGAGATTAATGTTTTCTCAGGTGTCCGAACGAAACAATTTTTTTCTTCTTTGCTGTCACGGCCGAAAAATAATAAACAATATTTGGTTCAAAAGGGAGGAATGTAATAAATCTCTCCTCCCTGACTGGCAAGCTTCCCTGCAATTTTCGAAAAATTTTTGTAGTTGGAACCATTTACGAAACAAACAAACAAAAACAAACAAAATTTTTCTTTTCTCTCTCTTATTCTATATTTAAGAGCGCCAACATGATTATTAATTACAGATAATTATCTTAGATATTGGGTCTAAATGATTTTTAATTAATTACTGCGTCGGTTGTGATTGACATAATCGCGGACAGAAGTGAGAGAGAGAGAGACAGAGGGCTGGAGGACAAATTTATAAAAAACCACCTGATCGGTGATCCGAAGAGTATTTTGTAGACTCAAATTCGGGAGGATTTTAAAATTAAAGCTAAAGACCTAGGAACGGAAAGTGTCTCATTTTCGGGGACATTTTTCGCGCCAAAATTCAAATTCCCGTTCTTAGGACAGGAAATGTTTTTTATTTGACTGCAGTTTGCTTTAAATTTGGTTCTTGTGATTTTCGCTCGAGGCTTTATTAATTTATCGATTTTGTCCTCTCTCTTTCTTAGCTTTACTGCTGATTATTGGCAACCCTGCTGCCTTCCCTCTCTCTCTATTTAAAAAAGAAAGAAATCCACAAGTCCGCAAATTTATTTTTGTACATAGTCATTAATCCCTTGTAAGCAATTTATGGACCAGTGCTGTATTTAATTTATTTAATTAATTAATTTATTTATTATATGTCGAGGTTTAGAGCTTATGACAGGGAGGAACGAAGACAGATTTTCGAGCTTGACTCTAGTCCGTGCATTTTCATCTTGTCACAGCTTCCCTGATGAGTTTTTTGCTTGTCCTACATCCTCTCCATCTATTTCAGATATCTTCTCTCAGGTTTTGTTTTGTTTGTTCGAATTTCTGATTTTTTGTGGTGGATGGGAGAAAGAAGGAAACCAGGTCGCGATGGTACGAGACTCTTTTTGTTTTTGTGTTGACTTTGTTTCGTGGTGACCTCCCACTTGTTTTGCATGTTACGGTTTCTTTTATTTTTTTTCTCTCCTCAACCCGATCACGATTTCTCCGTGAAATTTTTTTTTCTCTAGGTTCGAGACCGTTTTATGGTAACAAAAAAACCTGAAATAGACAAAAAAAAGATCGAAAAACGATTTTAGAGAGCTAGTTCGAAAATTCTTTTCCCCCATTTTCCTTCTTTTCCTTTCTTTTTTGTATTTTACCGGTTATCGAATTCTCAGAATCGAAATCAGGCTTGTGATACAGTTATACCGTAATAATATAAATTATTGTTTTCAGTTTTGGTGACCCAGACAACCAAAAACTTTAGAAAAAAAATCAATTTGGGTTGAGTTATAGTCTAAACCAAAAACTCAGAAATTCGTACACACAGGAAAATACTAAAAATAATAAAAACTAAGCAGAGGAGGAGGAGAAGGAGTGGAGATCACTTTTCTAAGTGAGCTCTACACCTCCTCCACACTTAGAAACTTTGTAGAGACCTTTCAGACCTTTTTGCGGGGATAGCTTTATGAAAAAGCTTTACACCTTTATCACGTTGGACAGTTCCAGCTGTTTGGTGGCTAGTATATTGTATCAAGCACAATATTGGTACAAGTATATCGTAATGTAGCAACAGAAGCATGAAAACAAAGAGTATCTATCAATTCTCTCCCCGCAAAATTAATTCTGCAGGTAGAACCTTCAAAGTCCTATGAGAATTCGTTCTGTACTGGAACCAAATTTTAGTTTCTTCGTTCTATTCCTTATTTTTCGAGTATAAATAATTAGTCTGTCATTCTTTAGTTCATAATTATCTACAAAACCTGTTTATGATATCACGGGAGAGCTCTCGAAAGTGTCGGAGTAGAGTCTTGCTAACTATTGTAGACGAAATCATTGCTGTGCTCTTATTAAATGAGAGAGAGGGAGAAGGGAAATTTTCAATATACAGTGATCACTGCCTCAATTTTTTCACAAAAATAAATAAATAAATAAGAACTAATTAATAAAAATCAAATCAACGATTTTACCAAGATTACTTCTACTAGTCCTGGATTAATTGAGAACAAAAGGTGCCATTCCAAAGCGCCATCGTCCTATAAACAGCCAAGTGCCTTACAAGACTGAAATTTTTTTATATATTAATTAACAAGAAACAAAATAAATAATCTATTAATAAATAAAAACAAAAAAAAATCAAACCAATCGTACCTGAACCAAAACCTATTTGAAATGATTTTTATAATCAGGTACGAGATTGGAGTTGCTTTTCCAGTAATCCTCCCAAATCCCTAACTCACCTCATTCAAAGCTCCCCAAAAAGCTTTATCAAAACCGTACTTCCCGTCCGCACTTCACTTCCCATGACCAATGGGAACCAATGGGACCCTCATACCTTAAGGTACAAGGTAGGAGGAAGAGGAAAAGGAACTCCAAACCCGATTCATAGTCATAAAAAAATTTAATTTTTAAGTTTTTGTCTCGAGTATTGTATTTAATTTTATTTTTAAGGTTTCCTTTTTGCTTTTATGTTTTCAGACAGTAATTTCTGTAGCCTGTATTTCTTTTGTTGTAAATTATTTATTTATGTGAGACTATGGAGTTTCCATGAGAAAAAAATAATTTTTTTGATGGACTCCGCGATTTTTTCCTTTTTGGAAGATTTAAATTTTCTTTTTTGTCTTGTGTCTCTAAAACGATTTTCTTCTTTTTTATATTTATACATAAATCTTGTCTGATTTTAAGCTAGTCACTGTTTATTAGGTAACAAAGAGAAAAAAATAATTAATTAATAATTAAGTAAATCAGAATTTTTTTCTCGTTTGTTGTGCCTATATTTTGTACAGCATCAAGAAATTTTTTTGTCGTGTACAGTGCCTTAGATATATTATATTATATATTATTTTAAGAAGAGTTTTATACTACTTTGTAATAAAAAAGAATTGTTTTTTTAATTGTTGTTTTTGTTTTTGTTGAGAACCTTTTTCTGGGGATTTTAGAAACTGTTGTTCTTGGGTATGGTACGTGGGGTGTTAGTATATACAATGCGCGGCTTGTTTGTGTGAGCGTTTGTGTCTTATTTAATTGTCTGGGAGATGATTTGTGGTTCTATTATACAGTTAGGTCTAATTTCCAATTGTAGGTTTGGCGCGGGGTAAAATTTTGTTGGGAGCTTTTCATTCGTAAGATTTGAGGAGTATACTAATGAGCTCATACCTTTTGTGATTGATGGAAGAAGTCAGGTTTGGATTGTATGACTGAAAGAATTTACTGAAACGCATGATGTGAGGCTTTAGAAAAGTTAAAGAAATTGTCCGAAGGAAATAGAATCTTATGTGAAAATAAAAAATCTGGGATTTAGACACCATCTACTCCGTAGAAGATGAAAAATGCTGTTGAAGTTTCTTACCAAACCTGTAGAGACTGTTTGGTTTGGTGGGAGAATCGAAAGACTGTCGCAGATTTTTTTTATTCATCCCTTTTACTGTTTGGTGTCCAGAAGATCGGATAGACTTTCTGGATATACTGAAAGAAACTTCTTTTCAAAATTGACGGGTGCTTGTACAGAAGATTTCACACAGATTCTCAAGAGTTTGATAAAACGAAATCCGAAATAGAGCCTGAAGAAGAAAACAGACCTCAACAGAATGCTACGAGACCTTAAATGAAACCAAATCAAATTCATGTGTTAGGCTGTAAAGACAGTTGAGTCTCAACAAAAATATTCCAAAGAAGTCACACCAAATTATCGTAATCAGCGATTTGTCAAGGAGATAAAGAACAAATTCAGAGATGCTGATGACCAGTTTGAACCATTTCCACCGCCGACAACAATTCAAGAACTTCTATCAAACGCAACTTCCCAATCCTTAGTATAAAAGTCCGGGATAGCGAACAACGCTGTGCAAAAAAAGAAAGCAGGAAGTCAGAGAAAAACGAAAATAGCAAAGCCATTGTTACAAAGATTGGCAACGGCCCTGCCAGACACAAACACACATCAGGTACCCAGTCATTCGGACCTTTTCCCATTCAGTCAATTTCAACACCCAAGACATCAATACCTTCAAGGTCAGGATATTCAGCCGACGGAGAATGCAATCGAAGATCATTATTCTTCCGGGCACAGCATTTTTCAAACGGTATTCAGGCTTGTAAAGGAACTCAGGGCCGTAACGCATGTCACATCAACTTCATCAATATGGATGAGATTACTTCTCAAACATTCCAGCCTGAAAGGGAAGAAAAGAAAAGAGAGAGAACCTTTTTTATGAAAAAGGACCTGTTTCCTCAACTTTTGATCCGTGACATAATCGATAATAAGGCAATTACTCAAATTGAAAAGAAGGAAACGAGATTCTTAGTTGGAAGTCGTCTTGATTTCTGGGCTATTACGTCAGTTAATAAATTTAGGACAATGCTTGGACCCAGCTTTGACCGAACGTTTCGCCAAAGTTTGCGACCTCTTGATGGTCTTGAGTGACCAAAGTAATGTTTAGCTTGTGCATCTCACATTCTGATCTGCTTGAAAGTCGTGATTAGCCTAATAGCTAAGGAATCAGGGCTACAAACGATAAATGAGATTTTTATTATGATTTGGGTGGCTAAATTATTTAAATCGTCCAAATTTGCGATGCTAATTTGCTAATTGTCATAATGTCTGTCAAAGTTTATAGTTCTCTTGAGTTGTGAGATGTATTAGTCAAAAATTTAAAACTGGTTGTTGTTGTTGTTGTATTCCAGACACTGAAGACATGGTAAAGTCAAAACAGTCTGCCAAAAGACAACATAAAGCAGGCCCATCCTTCCAAATTTTTAACCAAGTGACATGACATCGATAACCTCATCAGATTAGCCTATATTATGGTAAGCAGTTTCAATTCTCCGTTAGTAGCTTTGCCCCATTCGAATATTATTGAAAAACCAGGTTGGTAGCTCAAATAGAATTTGGGCTGTTATGCAGGATCCTCAAAAATTTGGAAGTAGGTGCTTAGTCAGCTTCCTATATGCTGGTGAAGATTTATGAAACTTAACAATTGGTAAGCTATATTGCAAACCACTCTAAGTTGAAGAACTCCCTACCGGCGTTGTTGTTCGGTGTCCTGAAGATCGGATACTCTTTCTGGATGTATTGTAAAGGGTGTCATCATTGCTCCTCTTTCAAATTAGCCTCTACAGCTCTAGTTTCGCTTGTTGAAATTCCTCGAGCTGTTGGGCGAGTTTCGGTTCGATTTCTTCAGTTGTAAAGTCTGAACTTTGATACTCTCGGTTATATTACTTCAGTTTTCTGATCTCCTCAGTTCTTTTAGAGTTTCATGCTGAACGGTTCTCTGATTTGCTCAGTTGTGTCTTGTTAAGTTCAAAGTTCTTTTGAAACTCTTTCTAAATGTGACCGTTTAGAACAGGTAGAGATGTCGAAGAGCTCACAAAGGAAGTCATCTGAGAACAGCCAGAAGAAGATGGCAACTTAGAAGAAGCCATCAACTTAACCCATCTTAACTTTATGGGAAAGTTTTGACCTGTAAGTTAGAAACTAACCCACAAGAGCTTTTGAAATGACCCACGTCTTGAATTTTTTGCTTATTATATCCTCTCACAGGGAGTAGGAGTTATAAGACAAAGAAGAAACCTCTTTCTAGGAGATTTTAGTAGTAAAAACCAATCATGGGTCACATTTGCTGCCAGTTCTAGAAAGTGGGGTTGGAATAACAGCCGAAAAAAGAAAACAAACCCATGGGTTAGGTTCTACAGACCCAAACAACTTGTGCCTAGTCTCAACAAAAATATTTCACAAAACTTACACAAATTTATTGTAATTAGAGATGTGTCAAGAAGATAAAGAACAAACTCACGAGATGCTGATGATCAATCTGAACCATTTCCACCCTCAAAACCTAAGCCTATCTCCAGAAGACTTTAAAAGTGAAAACTAATCAAACTAGTGTTTATGTTATCAAATCTTCTATTCGATCCAAATTTATTGGTTTAATCAAATCCTCCTCCTCCTTCGGAAGTGACATCACCCACTTAGTGACCCACTTGCTGGTGTAGACCAAAATTTCACCCACATCCCAATCAAACTTTGCCATAGCTATCCTACATCCACCAAAATCATTCTCAACACCAACCGCAAATGTCGGAGGCTCCGAAGAGGAATTCCATTCGTACCTTTCATATATCTTCAGCAGCGCGGATACGCATGATTAATAGGAAAAGCCATAATCCATTTAACAGTGATCAATGACGTGATCATGGATACCAACTATAATTTTATGAGTTTGGTGGGCTTCTATCTTCCTCTCTCTCTGCACCAACTAAAATCCCGTTAAAATGTTTTCTTCTTTTCTTCTAGAGAGAGGAAAAAAAAGTTCGTGGAATGTATTATCTCCCCTTTTATATATAGTAACCGGATATTTATTTATTTATTTATTTATGTAAAAGAAAAGTAGATTTATTGCGTTTGAAATTTCCAAAATTTTCAGAGCTAATCCAGTGAATAATAGGCGGTTGCGGTTATGACATCGTTTAATTACTGCGGTTCGTTCGCTCAGTTCCAATTTTCCGTTTTCTTTTTTGTTGTTGTCAGGTTCAGGTTTTTTTTTTGTAAATTTTTTGTGAACTGGTTGATTAATCGCCGGGTCAAAGATTTTTATTCTCATGTGCGGAAAGCGGCGAGGAGAGATGGTGGCGGCGGCGGTGAGAGAAGGAGGAGATGGTGGTGATCCGTTAGAAGGGCGGGACACCAAAGACATCCAGTAAGTATTCTGGTTTTTGTTCTTTTTCGATTTGTTAGGTTCCAGGTTTCCCGCCTCCCCTCCATCCACCCGCTGAGTGTTTAACAAAGTATTTCTTCTTCTTGAAAGATAGGTGCTGGGTTATTTTGGGAGTGAAGGTTTATGCGGAGATGGGAAACCAGAGGATGAGACGGTTTTACGGACTCGATGGTAGTTTTGAAGCTTTGCCTTCTGTCTCAAGTTCGCAATTGGGATGGATACCTTAAAATGAGGTGGTTTAAACATTTTTATTTTCTGTTTCGACCATTTTTATACTCTCTTCGCCCTCCTATATCCTCATCGTGAATTATTCTAATTTCTGTTGACAAAGCTCTGTCGGTTTCAACGCTGGTTTTCCCAGAAACCTGGCTTTTGTGTCTTTATTGCAGAGAGATGGTTTCGTAAATAATGCACATCTCATTGTAGAAACCCATTTCATAAATATAGCACACTTATTAGCAATCAGATCTTATGTTCAGTTCAGTATTTAAGTGCTGTGCTGTTGTAGGTCTCTGAGTGACCCCTAGTTGCTTTAGGTCTTCCTTTCCCTTCAGGAACAATATTGACGTTGTCTTCTTCTTTAGTAGCACTGAAATATCCTGTTGGTCAGCCTTCCAGGATTCATTCTGGTGATATGTTGTTGAAGGCTACCTTTATATAGAACTCAACAGCGCCGTTCTTTAAAATTGTTGTTCTGTGTCTGTTCTACCTTCCATACCTTTCATCCGTTAGGCTTGGTGTCGACACCCACCTAAGTTTTACGCATTTCTGTATGAGTTTCCCTTTCAATTTTCCGTTTTGCGTAACTTCAGGTTTATTTTACGTCCCTCAACCAGAGGACAGTTTGACCATATCATAGAAGACCTCCAAATTCATGATAAACATGTCGAAAAGAATGAACGACGTTTGAACGAAACGCCTCTAAAGAAGAGAAAGGAACAACACCAATTTGGAAACCCGAAAATGGATTTTCCGGAAAATTTCGGACATCACACACTCGCACTGAAATAATCGACCTCGAAGCTGAGCTAAAAGACATCAGGAAGACCATCGTTGCTACCAAGACTTGACTATCTATCTTTCGGGGCCAAATGTCGATTTTTCTAACATCAGGTGAAGGTTTTGATAGACCCAATTTGAACAAAGCTTTTCTTTATTTGGCCGACGTCGTCATTGTTCGATTTCGTATTCTCTTTCCTTTGTCAGGTTGGTAACAGTGCGATCGTTGTTCTCTCTCTCACTTTCTGTCTTCCTCCGTCAACTTTTGATTTTTCCTTGTTTTAAGTTTGTTCTTTTGATATGTTGTCTGTCGTTTGTTTGTTGGCAAAGTAAAGGTGAGTTTGTGTCCTTGATGCTTTGTGTGAGTTTGAGATGGTATTATGGGTCCAGAAGGGTTGAGTTAAACTTTTTTTCTTCTTAATTGCAGCCTGGTGTGACGTTGAGCATGACTGTCCTGGATCTCTGTCTTACACGTACGTTGGTTGTGTCGTTTTCTTTGTTATAGCAATCGAGTATTGGGTTGGGTCTGAGAGTCATTGAGGCTAAAAAAGGTTATAAGTAACATCAGAAGAGATACTGAAACGAAACCAAAGAGAACACACTTGAAGTGGAAATGAGAAATCTGAAAAGAAACATCAGTGGTAACGATAAACATCAACAGTAAGAACATAGTAACTGAAAAATTAGGTTCAGTGTGCCTCCTTTAGTAGCCACTCATTTTAATACCTCTGGGAGCGATTTGTAACTCGATTTACCACCCCCACAAGCTATTTGTTCATAATTTCCCAAAACACTTCCACCCCCGATCACACACAAACACCGGAAGTAACTTCCAGCATCCGCATTCAACTTCCAAAAACAGGTGGTCTTTGTACAACAAAACAAAAACATTTTCTCACATCACTCCCAACCGAATTCACGTGAGCCGGGGGTGAAAACGGATATGAGAAAATGCGGAAACTCGTTCATGACATTTCGGATCATGGGAGACGGTAGCAGGTGATCGAAAGGAATTCTCTCTGTTAGGCATTTTGACAAGTTGCTTAGCAACCGGTTCAATGAGAATTAGTTTTCTTTTTGAATGGCGGTTGCCATTTCCGACTAAAAGCGAAGACAACACACTCAGAGAGGATTTCAAAATTATTTCGTTAATGGTCTCCTGCCCCCGTCCGCCCGCTCGACTCGACTTTCACACTAACCATCTTTGATACCAATTTAATCCCGGGGTCATAAATTAATTAACAACAATTATTTTTATTCAATTATTATTGGCAGTTGCAAAATAGGAGGTTTTTAAGTAACGTGCTAATGGGGTTTTATCGGAATGGAATCCCGAAATTTATGAGCCGCTAAAATCGAAATGGAGGTACCGATACTCGAGTTTTGGGTTCGGGCGCGTCCGCCGGATAGATGGATACGTGATGATGACGGAGAGGAAAATGTCAGGTTACTTTATTGATAAGCGTCGTAAAATGAGAAGTACAATGATAATTAACTATACTACCCAAAAATATTTAGCTGTCCGTACACGGGTACCGCTGATTTGAATAAAAAAGTTCACGGACGCCGTTGCCCTGGGTTTGGAGTGTCTTCGAAGGTCATCGATTGAGTGGATGGTTTTAGTTTTTAAGGAAAAGAACTGTTAGCGGTGAAATATTCGTGCGTAATTTGATAGCACACAAGAGGTATTCGTATATGTTACTTGTATATGTTATATTATCTTGTGGTTAGTAAATTTTTCTTCAGTTCAATCTAATAATCCGTACCACATACCAGAACCAGTACCACGACAAATGAAACATAACACTAAGTGTTACTGTTTGTAACTTAAACTGTTTTCCACATGATCGTTGTTGACATCTTCAGGAAACTGAGGAGCTACTGTCACGCAACCTTGCTTTATACTTGCTACCATCCTATACACTTATATACAGAAGGGAAATTCATCCTTCCAAACCTCCTCAGTTTGCTGAAGGTGCCCACAGCGGTAGGTGAATGCGGTTTTTTGTGGTTAGCAGTTAAGTCTAATTTCCCAAGTTTAGAGTAACAGTTACAGTATTGTGTTTGTACTGTATGCTGTGAAACAGTCCACGGTATTTGACCCCAAAGTTTTAAATAAATTGTATAGCATTATGGCATTCGCAAAAGTCTAAGAATAATGTCTAGTTCTTCACAGAACTTTATGTTTTCCATTTGTCTTGTCTTAGCGCCGGTCCTGAAACCTCGAAAAAATCATTCCTTCCTTCTTTTATTAATAATCTTCTGCCCTCTCCGATTACAATCTTTCTGCTTTCAAGATGATTTAATTTTTTGACGTTTATGAATGAATCTCGAGAGTCGGAACCTGGTGCCACAAAAAACCGTAAGAAGAATGGTTTTCCGCGTCGAACAACTGGCGAACCTTAAAGAAAAAAAAACTCTCCGGATATAAAGTGGAAAGGAACAAGTGGACGATAACAGGTGGAATACGAAGAGCCCCCAAGGCAGAATACCCAAAAAGACAAGGTTGCACCTTCTTGGGTCTTGTTGTTTCGGGCAGATAAACCTCAGAAATTAACACCGCCATTACCTCGTTAGCTGTTTTGGGTTTCTTTCTTGAGCCTTTGCACCAGTTTCTCTGTTTTTTTACGACCTCTTTGACGAGTCAATCATTCTTCCTCTGTTGTTGTACTGGTGGTGTATTTAAAGTATTACGAGGAGGCTGAACCAAGATGGTGGCTGCAAAATTGAAGGTCTTATCTTGAATTCTTTGTTTCTTTCCAGACAGCAAGTCAAAAAGATGAAAAAACTTCTTCCTAAAGTTGGGATAAGCAGTTTGATTAACTCATTTATGCCGACTTAGCCCTTATTGGAACGGAAGTTGAGGGACAGGATACTCAAAGATGTCGCACAATTTCTGATCATTCCAGTGGCTGGTGGTGGCTCAAGATAATGAGTTCAAGACTTTCGATTCAGGTGAGAGTGGTAGTCTGATAAAGACAATTCGAGTTCGTTTCAAAAGTAATGCACACAGACGATTAAAGACAGTTATGAGAATGCCACTTGACTACTCAAGGCTCTACCCGCTAACACTTATTCGTAGGGATTCCAGTGCCAGGTGTCCAACCCTTAGTATGGTGTACCAAAGGGTAGAAAACGAGATTAAAACTCACTACAACTCAACTATTTCTGTATGCAGTTAAGTCTACATCTTGAAAAGACTACCGCATATCAATAGGTCAGAATTGGTCAGAAATGTCTTCAACGGATTGTTAGTTGCAATTTTTGGACACTTGAACCAGAATTTTGGTAAGGAAATCAAGGTCACGAAAACTGAAACGAGTCAGATTAATGTCTTCCCCTGAAACCAGTCCTGAAACGTCACCATATTGGCAAACCTTTGACCTAGGTATGGGTAACCATCCTCATGTTGAGTTTAAACGTCGTAACATCCCAGAATCGAGGGCTACCAAAAAATGTATAGAGTTCCTCAAAGGTGGGCTGTCTTCACCAACTGGTCAGAAACCACCAAATTTATCACCCGGTCTTAATTTATTGTCTAAAACAAAGACTCGAATTTGAGACGATACGGATGCTTAACCGCAAAAGGCCAATCAGAAACGGCTCACATATTGTATGTAAATCACCTGTCACATTCTTTGAAAGAATCTCAAGAAACGAAGCAAACACACGCCAACTTTGGATTAATCCGTTTCGTTGGACTTTGTCACGTGACGTGGTTGGCCTGTTTCCAGTTTGGGAAATGATTTGCGTTGCCTTACCTCACCTCATCATTCCCACAGTTAGATAGGTGTCCGGGTCAACAAAACGATACAACTCAATCCTCTGCTGAACTAGAAGATGTTCGTTTCCTTCTCGGTGTCCAGGATGTTAGCACAGACGCGGTCGCTTTCTTTCTTTCGTCGTCACCACCAAAGTGTTTACCCTTTGAGATAAGACCCAAGATACGACTTTGAAAAACCGGATACGTGATTCAGAGAATTTGTTTTAGCATGCTCACTTCACCCAAATCCGTTATCGCAATTGTGTTTCTATTCATCGTTTGTTGTGTGTGAGTGTGTTTGTGTGATTCTTCTTCTCTTTTTGTGTGAGAGAGAGAGAGAGGGACTTTAAAATAATAAAAAATAGGTTATTAACATTTATTTTTATAACATCCATAACATTTATTCCAAGTGTTTTTCCCATAAATGAGATGCGGTATTTAACTGTTTCCGCCTTCGCAGAATGAGAATTGAAACACTTGACATAAACACAAGAGTAGCGACTAATTCAAAGCATTCAACTGAAAATGATGTCACAACTTATATTTGTTAAAAGAAAAGATGAAAGCAATCAAAAGGATCTATACTAAGTGAAGAAAATGAGTGTAAGCTAAGACCGTGTCGACCCACCCACCTGCCTACCTTGCCTGCCTGCCAGATGGGCACCGACCTTTGTGAACAGGTCTTGGTTGACTCTTTTCGGCTGAGGTTTTGTTCTCGTTTCTTCTGATGATTGGTTCTGTGATGAGCTTCCGGATTTACCGGCTCAGGTGCGGTACTTGTGTGTCTCCTCAACGACCTTGATTTCTTTTGCTCCATCATCAGGACCGATTTCCCTTGACTAGATTCCAAATGATCGCTATTGATTCCCTCCTTTTATGTCAGATTATACAGATAAAGCTGACAGGATTGACAATTTTCTTATGTGATCCCGTTCTGAAGAAGACAGGAAGCGGCAGGAATTTGAAAACCCAGAGTCGTGTAAGACGAAAGTCTCTTCTTGAAGAGTTGGGTTACTTTGTAGAATATGGCTCTGGTTATAGTTTATAGCTTACATAAAATATGGGTTAGAAATATAGCTTATAGTTTATAGCATAGGTTAATGCTGTATGTTTCGGTTTTTGGAGCAAATTTATGGGACATATTCTTCGTCAATGAAGAACTTCTTCCTCTTCTTCTTTTTTTTCTACCCTTCTTTTGTCTTGAGAAGTTGGTAAACCTCTAGTTTAATCCTGAGGCCTTGTGCCTCCCTTCCATGTAACTCCTCACACCAGACCTAATAACTATTACTCTCTTGTACTCGGGAACAAGTGTGGATAACTGGGCAAAAAGATTTCAAGAAAAATTCAAAAGACAGTCCGATACACAAAACCGATATGCAAAGATTCATTTTCAAGGCTATTTCTTCACGTCTAGTGTGTCAGTCTGTTTCACAAACTACCAACCTTCTAAAACAAAACAAAAAAAGAAAGAATTTGAAAAAGTCCGATAAAGAGGCCGTGAGGAGGAAATCCACCGGGGAGGCCAAAGATCACGTTAACACCTCAACACGGCGCTCGTAGATAATCCATAACGAATTCCACGGATGTTTTCGGCGCTAATTTTTCCCTTTTTTATCTGATTAACATTTTTAATGAAAGAATTAATTGGATGGAAAACAGGAGGAGGAGGTGAGAATATCAAATTGGGAAACGTTTGACCTTTGCTACAATTCGAAATACATTTGTCACCCTCACCTCCTACTATCACCAGAAGTTCTTCAGAACTTTCTTCCAGATCAACATTGTACCGTTTAACCGCTCTCTTCCAACTTTTTACACCAAATTGGCGGACTTCATCTCTCTCTCAAGTGTTATTCGCTCTTTCTTCTCTTCTGTCTTCTTTTTGTTTGTTTGTTTGTTTTTCAACATCCTCGAATTGGTTGTTGTTGGTTTTTTTGTCCTTGTTTTCTTTTTGTTATTTTTCGAGTTTCTTTAAAAAGCGACTTTTCAAGTGTTTTGTTGTCTTATTTTTGTTTCCCCGCCCTTTTGTCTTGCACCTGTTTATATTATTCCTCTTCTTGTATTGATTTAAAGAAAAGCGAATCCATCCCACGTTGGTGGAGACCACTCGTGAATCCCACAATCCCATTAGGTCGCCCTCGCAGAGTGACCTCTTGTGGCCAAAAAAAGCACCTGCGAACTTTTTCTTCTCTCCTTCAAATCCTCTAACTCTCTCTCTCTCTCTTTTACTTCCAATCTTTTAATTCTGATTTTCTAAACAATCAAGATGAAGTGCTTACTCGGTGGCCAGCGGTGGGCTTTAGTGGAATGTAGGAGTTGGTGGATGTGGGAGTAGTGAGGTGGGAGAGGGGTTGTTTGTTTTTGAAAGAAAAATTCCAGATGAAAGGTATAAAAAGATTTAATCTACCCACCTGGTTTGGTTGTGTCTGTTTCACCTGCGAAGACACGCCACGGTAGTCACCCGAGTTTCCTGTCAATCTTACTCTCGAACAAGGTAAATCGCTATCAAGGACTCGACCTCTCTTGCTGAAGGTTGAGCCTCGGAGGAGGAAAGTAATTCCTTTCTAACTTCTTCTAAGCCTTGGATTAGTAGACAACCCGCTACCAGGTATCGAACCTAAACGGAAATATGCAACTGTATGCAGTCGGAATGTGATGCAACGCTGCCGATACACAAAAGGGAAATGTATCCGCATGCGTACTTGAATTTCACGAGATTTCTTTATAATTCTCCGGCCTATGTTTAGTTTATAAGGATGTAACACCTACCTAAATTCCTCTACCTGCGGTTGTACTCAAATTACTTCCTGAAAGCTCTTTGAAGTTTTTTTCTAACGTTCAGAATAAAATAAGAAGAAGTCGTAGAAATTCATTAGTGTTTTAAGTGTTACGTAAGCGGACAATCAGGTTAAATTGATTTTTGATTATGTGCCATCTGCGCCGGATTTGATTGATCAAAAATTTCACCTACTCAAGCCATTAGGATGCCATTCGAAACATCTCCGACTTCGTTTTCGGTATAAAATGCCGTCTATCGATTTAGTCTTGAGAAGTAGTATGTTCGTCTCTTCTTTTCCAAGATCGTGACCAATTATCAGTGACCACCTTACCGCCGAGGATTAATTATTTACATTATTAATGTTACTACTTACGACTTCTAGAGTTTTGGTGCGGTAACTTTGCCAAAATTCAAGACCAAACTGTGGTACTCATGTAAATGATACCGGCACACAGAGATTTATACAACGCCTAGGCATTGTGCAGAATTTAGGATTTCAAACTTTGTAGGTAAAATAACCAAGTAAATCGCTTTTCCAGATTTGATTTTGATTTTGTGTCTTCTATTTTAAACAGAATCAGATGGAAACAGTTTGGTGTTCAAATTCGCCTCTTGTATGGCCTGAGTAGAGTCTTGTCCCCTAAGATTTTCTATGACCGAGAGCAGAAAACTATGTATAACTACTTCCGCTTCCCGTTGGTGACTTCAATCTCACATCGCATCACCATCGTAAGCAATGTCAGAGGATCTTAAACTTCGAGGTTGTCAGTACACGACACTGTTCTATCACACTACTCATTTTGAGGTTGTAGTTGTGAGTAGGTAGGTTACAGGCGGGTGGGTAACTTTCTACAGCCTTTGAGAAAGGTGTTACTCTGTTGTGACCATCCTCGAAAATTCTAGAAATTCCTGTTACCAAGTTATTCGCGATTGAACATCCGTAAGGTTTGTTTTAGAGCCGTATTAACTCCACTCACTACACAAATTTCTGAGAAGTTGAAGTATACTTAGCCCTGATTGTGTAACAGTTTCAAAAAGCAAGATAGGAGGTCTCTAAGTCAGAAAACTCACACCACTCGCCATTTGTAAGAAACCGGAAGTCAAAACGACTAATAACGGTTTTGCCAAATTTACAACATTCTGGTGTGAGTATTTGAAAACCACCTCCCAAAAGAATAAAAACTTAACAAAAGAACCTTGTGGCAGATCCATTGGATCGACTTCTAAAACCTGAGACTTCATCACTGTTAACGAACCGATGACCTCTTGGGGTCGCCGTGTAGGAGCGGTCTCTCTCTCTCTCCTGCTTTCATCTAGTGTCGATCCTAGGAAACCTGTCACGTGAGCACGGACGAAAAGAAAACACGTTTTTCCCCTTCGACCAGGTTTTGTGCAAAAACCCGGATAAAGAGGTATCTCAACTGTCACAGGTTTACAACCTCAAGACTCTCTCACCTGCTGCGATTTAAACGTAACAGGTTCAGGTTGGGTTCTCGGGGGTCTCCGCGATATGCTGACAACAATCCGTCTTGGTGGATCAAAAGAAGTTGTGTTGGTAACATGTGAACAATGTTGAGACTGCTAGTCTTCTTAGTGTGCCACGAGACCCGATGGTAAATTATTTTTTGTTCTTGTTTTTAAATTTCTTTGATTAGGTTCGAGTGACCTTCATTGGCGCCTTCCTCGGTTCCCGGCTGCTGCGACAGGTGGCCGAATTCAACTTTTTTTGGTTTTTTAAAACAATTCTTTAAATTCTTCTTTAAAAGATGTTTGAAAATTGTTTTGTTTTGGAAGAAGGGAAATAGAGTGAGATCCCACCCGATTGGGCTGTTCCTTTATTCTCAACCGACCTGATGCCGGTCTCATTAGGCCTAATTAAAGCGTCAAGCAACGTTTCAAAATGTCTGACAGTGGTCATTTCCACTGAATGAATTGTCCATTATCATTGTGATTTAATAATAAAATTAACGAGAGAAGTAATTTGCGTATGGCCAATATCACATCAAACACATTCTCACCGATAAAAGGTAAAAGATTATTTTGCCTAAAGGTCCTCAAGCGGGCGGGTGGACGAACGGGCGGACAGGCGAGAGTTTGTGACCGCTATATCCCCCTCTTCCAGTTGGTTCAGCCTATCCGATTTGGTAAATTATCAGCGGAAAGTTTGAAATCTCATTTCACAAGTATTGCACACTTTTCTGCTGGTCCTGGAACAGTTTTGTGAAGTTTATTGGACTATACTAGCTAAGCGTGCACCGATTGTTTTGATTCGTGTTTGTTTTAGTTGAAGAGTTAATAATATAGTAAATATTAAAGATACTGAAGAGTTTATAAACCGGTTTCAAGGGCTTACAGAACTAGGAGGCCTGTGGTGGAGTGATCAAAGCTCATTACCCCTGAGTTCCACCACTATACCACAGAGTTGAGAGTTCCAAAAGTAACTGCGTACTTCTGTAGGAGATTAATTTCAAAACTACTGCACACTTGTAGGAAGATTTCGTTTCAAAAGTGTTGCACAGTCGACAAAAGAATTATTTTCTAATGTTGTACCTACTTTGAGGGGAAACTCATACACAGACAATACACCGTTTTAAGGCATTTTTATTTCAATAATAATGCACACTTTTTACCGGAAATTTAATTTAAAAGTGTGAAACACTAGTACGTATAACTGATTTCAAAAGTACTGCAACAATTATATTCAAAGGTCGTGCCCACTTTGAGAAAAAATTCATCCGTAAGTCAATCATAATTTTGAGGGAATTTTTTTATTTCAAAAATACTGCACACTTGTAGGAAAAACTCATTTTAAAAGCATTACACACTTCCATGGTCCTTTTATTTCAAAAGTAACGCACACTTTCAAAATTGACAAATTTATTTTAAAACGACTGCACAGTTATTTTTCAGTACTGGTAGTAATGCAATTTATTTTAAAAGTATAGGACACTTGTACAATGAACTAATTTCAAAAATACTGCACACTTGGGAAAGAACTTGTTTTAGAGGTTATGTCTCACTTTCATGACAATTTTGTGTCAGAAGTAAGGAACAGTCAGAAGCTCGAATTTGACGGTTACTGTCTGTTATATATTGTGGCAGGTCTGTGATTGAGTGGTCAAAGTTAGGCTAACAGAGTTCTAACCTCCTCCCACATCCTGTTATACTCAAGGGTGACACATCGGAACTAAAACTCAACTCACAAAACCGAATCATCTAGAATAATGGCAGAAACGTAGAGATAACAATACTCCAGACCTCAACAACCTTTTGCAAAGGTGAACCATTTCACGTCAGAGGTCCTCTTTGTCGTCTTTCAAAAAAATTCCGGAAGAAGTTGTTCTCGTGAAAATATCAGCCACCAAGTTCATTTGGAACAATATAAAGAAACAAATAAGAAGTGAGCCTAACGTTGATTTCATTGTTTTCAGTTTGGAACTATTAAAAGAAAAAGTTTCCAGTCATGCATTGAGAGCGTGAATTCCAGATCGGAACAAAACCGTCAAACCATCATGATCATAAGTTAATCATGACGAATCCGGGTCTTCGTATCATCAGTGAGACCATCTCAGGGTGCATTACATTGCAAAATCATGCGCATTGATCAGGTAAATATAATTTTTGAACAGGTGTACCCACCTATTTATTTATTTATCTATTAACTGATTGGATATTCAGATGAGCTTTCGAGAGCTTCTCCCGATCTTTTGGAATTGTGTACAGTTTGAATGGATTTTCTCCGCTTCGTAGATTTTTTTTTAAAGATTTCTCTTTGGGGATGGTTAAGTCTGGATTTGCTGCAGTCAGATCAATTTTGATTCCTTCTTGGTCTTTTTTTTGGGAGGGGGAGACTGGTTGAATGATCAAAGTGCTTAAATAGCGAATAATGGTTGAGAGCTTACGAAACATTCATGACTTCTAGCAAATCAGCATCTCATCAGTGGTTGAGCCGTCAACGTGAGGTAACAATTGAGAGTTGGGGTCTCCCTTCCACATCCTGCTAAATTTAGGAATAAGAAGTCAAAGAGCTTTGAAGAGGTAAAGGTTCCCACGTTTCAAGAATCAGTGTTGAACTAAATTGCGTGACCTTTGGGGCTGTTGAATTTCTACTGCTGATCAGCTTTTAGGAAAAGATGGATTAACGTGCTGCGTTAGGGCTGTTGCGTGGGATTGTTATTGACTTAAGCTAACCAGAAACTAGGACAGTTATGAGTCACGTGTTCTACTCCAGCAATGACTCCATCAAACACCCAGACCTTCGACAACCTTTAACAGACCAAAACAAGATTATAAGCAATCGAAAGCTACCACATTGCTCCGTGTTGGCAAAAGGCTCAACTGCAGACCACCCTCGATACCACCGGGGTTGTGTCCCAGTGCTTGCACTCCATCAATTCCAGTTTTCCAATTGACTTGTTAACTGACACTTTTAGCCTAACCTGCATGTTGCCCGGGAGATATTGTCCGACGTCGACTGGTCCCACCTACATTTACTGTTTTAAACTTGACCTTATTTTCGTTGCTTATTGTCTAACAGAACATGGACCCAAGTTTATCGCTTCTGGATGACCTTGGCTCTCTGATTTTTTGTCCTCCTCTCTTGTTTTTATTTTTTTAATATCCAGAGCTCGGGTTATTATGTTTCCAAGAACTACTCCTCTTTTATCATATCCCTTGAGTTTTACGATCATTTTTTTGTTTTTATGACTGATGACAGGTAGACGACGACAAGTGGATTTTGTTTTTAGTCTGGGTGGGTTCAGTCTCTTTTGATTATTCCAGTGACCGGCGAGAGTGATAGTTTGTAAAAAGCAATTCAAGTTTGTTTCAGAAGTTCTGCTCACCTGTAAGAAGAACTCATTCTAAAAGTATTGCACACTTGAGGAAAGAATTCGTTTTAAAAGTATTGCACACTGGACAGTTAAGGACAATTACGACAATACCACTACTGCTCACAGCTGTAGTTCGGTAGCGGACCTATTGACACTTACAGCTGTTGTTATTCCTGATCACTTTCAGAGTTACACACCGATCATCAATTTGTTAGCTCAGATGCTTTACGTTTTGAACAGCAGCTACCAGAAGTGTGGATTTGGGTGGCCATAGCATCTGAAAAGCGAAGTAAGAGTTGAGAGTTCGAGCCTCCTACGAGCTCCTATTGTTTCAAGGGTGAGGAACAGGGCAACAGCAACCGGAAGTAAAAATATCCACAATGTCACCAACTTGTTGTAATAGTTTAGGATCTGTTCAAACGTTTCGAGAACTTTCTAATCTTTATCATTTCCATGCGTTAATCTACCTGGCACCGGATAACAGTTACTGTCATTTGTGACGTTTATCAGGTTTGTTTATTTTGAAAATGTTTCCAGAATCACGTGAACGGAAATTACACATTCCTGAACTATTTAAACCTCCTTTACTACCCAGGATTTGGAAATCGAGTCAGCTTCAAAGCCACTACTCTCACAGGTACGACGAAATCCAACAGACACCATAATTCGACTAATAAAAATTCCGCCGACGGTTTTTGATGGAAAACACAAAATTTAAAAATAGCACTGACACAAAGAAACAAGTGCTCCAAAACCTGCTGCGAAGCGCCCACAGGTTTGACGGGAGGTTCAGTAATTAATTCAATACGAACCTGAATAATGTCTACACGTATGACTCAGGCTTGATTGGAAACGGATAAAAAACGGTCGATTGTTGTCTTGCTATTTGGAGGACACGATACATTTCCTTCTTCATCTTCTTTTGTGCGTGCTTGCACTCGCAGGTGCCCCGAAGGATTTTCAGGAATTTTTGGGATGAGGAAGAACGTGGGGGGAGACGGGAGAAGGAGAGTCTGAAATGATGAATGAAAATTAATTGCCAGGTCATGTATCATTGAGCTTGGGTTTTGGGTGGTCTCCGAAAGCGCCATCGTTGGCTTCAAGATGACGTATTTCTGCAAGTGCCATCTTGGAGTTCACGCCTCGTTTATAAAACCTGTACGAACCTGTTGCGGGCTTTGTCGGTGTAGACTTGACCGCTTTCTGCTGGGTTTGATTTGATTGCTTCAAAGTGATTGTCATTTTTTGCTTCTGGACTTTTAAGTTGGATTGTAGTCGGAGGGAACTTATCTACGTACCTTTGCCAAAGGACTTCTGTCAACTTTTGGTCCTTGATAGTGCTAACGAGAGGCTAACTCCATGTGTTGGTATCCTAAATGAGTTAAGTAACAGATCTGATACAAACTTAGGACTTAGGCTAACCTTCGAGTGCAATCAGAACCCCATAACACCATCTCCTAGCATAGCCAAATCAAAACAGAAACAATCCAAAAGTTACGAATTATAATAATTAAAAGACGCCGCCGCTTGAAAGGGCCGCCGATATCTTAGATGTCATGGCTGATGATTGTTCGATGATTCGATCATGTCCGACGTTTTCTTATCGACGGATTCTGGAATCGATTTCCGCGCGAAAGGAAAAACATGCTCACCTTCCATTTTCAGAAGTAGATCCATATTCATGAATATTTTGGACTAATTCACACGTGCACAACGTATACACAAGGTGTCGGCATCAGTCGCGGTCGTCTTTACCTTTTCAAATGTGACGCTTCGATTTTCGCGGCCGGAAGATTTTTTCGGTCATCTTTCCTTGATTTTAGAAGAAGTTTGTTTGTAGCGCGCTTTTCCCCAAATGTTGTATGTCTTTGGCTCTCAAGCTAGATCACGTCGCGAAGCTGTCTTTCTAAGTTAGGAAACGTTTTTGACAGTTAGTCGTGATAGCCCTCCAGTTTGCGCGTCTCTTCCCTCTAATCAGGCAGTCACCTTGCTTCTTCTTGATCACCTTTCCGACTCTCTGTGATTAATTAAACCGTTCTTAATTATTAATTAATAAAGTGACATCACACGATACGGAGATCATTGAAAACGGTTCATGGCTATAGCCCGCTCATCCCGCGCACGGTCATTTAGAGGCGGGACAGGGAAGAAGGAGATGGAGGAGGAATGAAGATGAATGAATTAATTAAATTGATGATCTAATTCTCAGCGAAAACCTTAAATGGCTCACAATAATCGGATCAACTTTTGTGTGGCGCAGTTGCGAAAAGAGTGCGTAACAACCGTGGACCGGGTAATTAGCCATCAAGTCACCAGCCGCTTTTAATTTCTTTTGTTCGTCACGTGATTGAATTTGAATACGAATGTGCCTGGCTGGATGGCTTGCCTTGCCTGCCACTCATTACCTCGATCCACCGTTTCATTAAATGCTAACATTTCAGCGAGCTTATTCACGTTTCAAAGATGAACCGAACCTGAAATCTAATTTTTCCTTGATGCGTTCTGACATTTTCTTTTTAATGAAATTGATTCTCGTCTTAGGTATCTTTTGTTATTGTGAACAATATAGTCTGGAAAGGAAATCTCTCAACTGGAAGAGTTTCTCAAGAGGAAGAGGATTTGATTGCGGTTTGAAAATAATTTGTTAAAAATGTGTCTTGTAGTTGGGATTCAAATTTTGGAACAGGTTCCAATCTTAAGAATCTAACCAGCAGACACCTAACTTTGAAATAAAAGACTGCAAACTTTATTGTGTCTTATTTATTGCTTGCCGTTCTCAAAATTTTGAGAGAAGAACAACACACTGTATAGTTATAGTTATAGTTGTAGTTGTAGTAGTGGTTGGGTTTTAATCCCGTTTGTCACTCTTTTTGGGTCTAACAGGATACGAGAGGAGGATCTGAACTCGCGACTATAACTTCTTAGTCTGGGGCTTAACCTCTACACCACAGACCTCCCGCGGTTTGAAAGATATGCGAATCGTACAAGTTGAAAACCGTACAGAACTATTGTATTAAATTGGCAACTAATCAATTGCAAATTTTTGCATAATCATTTCTTGACAAAATTTGCAATTACTTATTGCCAACAGGATGTCTGTATGGCAGCAGAATCAGAAACGCGTTTATCAGTTTTTCTGGTAGAGTGTCCTCACCGTCTTTGTTAAAGATAATTCTTTAAAATGTGTAGGATTTGCTGATGTGAGGCGTGAAACTTCGCTGTTGGCAGTAAGATGGAATAAATAAAGACAAGTCTAAGCGTGAGTGGGAGGACAACATGAAAACTAAAAATTTGGGAGTGACTAAATGAAGTAGACACAGGACAAAGAGGGGTGTCCATGTCAAAGTCTCGTCCTTGTCTTACCGAAATTTATTCATGTTTTGAAGGCGATCCATCATCAGACAGAACTTAACATGTAGAAGGCTGAGGTGAGCGGGGCGCAGACAACTAGGATGGGTAGGAAGTTGAGCTACCGATGTTGACGCCTGTGACGTCATTTAACCTAATTCCCACAAAGATTTGGTTCGTCGCTTTTTTCTGACTTCCGGTTTTTGTAAACTTAGACTCACGCCCACTAACTTTGCTGTCGTTAAATTCGTCACCGGATATAGTTAGAATTGGACTAGAATGGTTGGCGAAAAGCAAGGTGTTGGTAGAAAAAGAGGAATGGTTAGTGGGAGGACAACGTGAAGGCGGTGGTGACGAGTAAAACAGGTACCAAACAAACTGATGACTGAAGTTCTTTTATATCCAGAGAGTTAGTTAGCTAGTCGCTTATCTACTTATGAGATTATTGTATTATCCAACACCGTTCCACAACAGATCCATAGATTTATCGGATAATCTACTTTCGAGCTTTCTAAGACTAGGAGAGTTATCACAAACCGGTTATCAGTTCTGGTAGTTAGGTACTATCCTAGGTACCTAAGACAGAGTAGCATCGATTAGTTAATGCAAGATGAAGACACCAAACCGTTCATCAACAACAAAATCATCAAGACATCACTGGATATAGTTTCTGCTCTCTGACGTCATCACAAAATCAAATTAAAAAATTTTTTTTATCTTTTGAATAACGAGGAGAAGAAGAGGACGAAGAGAGGGAGGAAGAAGAAAGAATAACAAAAAAGTCATAAAACCGTCTGAGGATTTTCTTCAAGGTTCGTGGAATGGGGGAGCAATAAAAAGAAAAAGAAAATCGTTATCCAAAAACCAACATGGCGGCGGATTATTAGGAAATCACGGCCCATTTTTACCCGGCCTCCTTTCTACGGGTTGCGCAAAAAAAGCGTTTCACGATTTTTATCACACAAACCGATTGGAGACATATCAATTCTTTTCACGAATTCCCGTACCTGACATGTCTACCTGGGCCCAAAGTCGTTTACTTCCAATAGACCAAGTCAAAAATAAATTTCCTTTCAAAATGTTCTTGACAATGTGGCTAAAGAGAAGACAAAGAAGATGAAGAAGAAGGAGGAGAAGAGAAAATCGTTATATCAGTAAATCAAATTGAGAGGCCATTCTTGTCGTCCGGTACCAATTTCGCGGAAGTGGGATTTGTGGTCCGGGAGGATTTTTTAGGGCACTGGGGGGAAAGGGGGTAGAGGAGCAATTTGTAAGCTGTTATACGACTATAAAGCAGTTTGTTGGAGTTGGTTGAGTCGAAGAAAAAAATAAAAATTCTATGTGGACCGCGATGAAGTGATAAATTTGGGGAATATGTACAATTCCCGGTGATTATTCATAATCACCACTAAATTTGGTGTAAATTGGACAAATTACTGAGTATTTATCACATTTACCGGCTAGTTTATGGAATATCCCCAATAATGACGAATTTAATCAAAGTCTGTTTAGATGCTTGACTTCTGTCACTTTTCTGACAAAAAGCAAGCAACCTCGTCAATATTTAACAAGAAGTGGCAAATACGTGAGAAGTGACAGAAGTTAAGCATTCGAGCAAACTCTTTTTAAATTCTCCAACACGGACTGGTAATTTCATAAACTAGCCGGCAAATTTGATAAACATTCAGTATATTGTCACATTTATACCGAATTTAGTGGTAATTAAGAATATTTTCCGGTCCACCTAACGTAAGTTTGGATCAAGAGGAGTCATCTTTAGACATCTCTCTTTGCGGGTGTTATCAGCAACGTAACGAATGTTAAACTTTCGAGTGTTACGCCGTTGTAGTCAAATTTTTAGAAAAATAAAAAAATTTTCCTGTATCTTTTCTCTTGTTTCGCTCCTTCTTTTTCAGCTAACGACGTCTTCTGTGGGACCAACCATCTTGGTTTTTGACTGAGCGGTGAAAGAATTTTCCAGGTTTAGTAACTGCAAGGTGTGAGGTAGGAGTTTAAAAGACGAAAATTGGATGTAACAATTATGAGCTTTTAAAACAAATTTTGAGTGTTAAACAGTTTAGGCACAACACAGAGTGATTAGGGCTTTAAAGACACCATTATCCCTGCTTATCTGTCTGATTATATATTGCTTCAGCATTTGCTTCGTTATTTCGCTTTTTCTCTTGAAGAGCGCAAGTGAATAATTTGAGTACAGGCAAACAGTATAACACCCGTTTAGAAATCAGATATACAGTATATAATAAAGGTGATTAAGTTTAAAACCAGTTAACTCCGTAAATGTAAGAAATTCAAGAATGACTGTATCGTCAGCACTGCATCACATCTGTCCCTGTTTCAGTCACCAATCACAATATCTTGTTCGTCTAGTCCCAATACTCTTTAGAATCATTCTGTGAGTTGTTCTATACCTATCAATTCAGTCTTATCACAAAATTTGGTTCTGTTTTGTAGATTAATGTTATATATTTATTTACAGTATGCGTTTAGTATAAGTATTATTATATTATCTAAGTTTAGATGTAAGAATAATAAGAACACAATAGTTATTCACTATTTTTCTATTTATCACTCGAAAATATATTTTATATATAATTTTATACACGATTTTTAGAGTATTGTGGATTTCATAAATGACATGCTAGTAGTAGGTGGATTGGCACCCCTGATCTAGATCCTAGTTGAACTTTATAGCTTTGATGCTGTTAACTGAAAGTCTGAGGGACTTTCGCTATTCTAACATCATTTTTGGGCGTTGAAGACAATATAGTTATAAAAAAATCGATTTCGGAACAAATTTATTTCTAAAAGATTGGCAAACATGGTTTCAATAAAACCAAAGCGAATAAATAAATAAATAAAATGGAAATCCATAAATGGGCGGTTTTTCTTTTGTTTTTACATAAAATTTATAGCTGCCACCTTGAAACAAAAATGAAAGAAAGACAATTATTCAGGTTCAACTTCCTCTAGCCCTCCATTTTATATTATTAGGTATAGGATCAAGAACCTGGAAAATAATTTTCTCCCCGTTCCAAGGTTCGAACCTTAGCGGGTTGGGCTCCCAACTGGACGACTCCCTCATAAACGAAATGGTCGCGGGTTTCACAACTTATTGTCTCCTGTGCCCACATGTGTGAAGCCCGCTTGTTGTTTTCTTTATGCCATCTTGACCTTTTCGAAACCTAGAAACGCCTTGTTAAGATGTCGCCTCGAACGCAATTTGTGTTCTTTTAGACGTAAAAAGAGAGAAAACCTTATTTTTATGGCTTTTCCCCTCCTCTCAGTTTTATTGTAACATTTTGGGGTAGGCTGGAGGAGAAGGATGGCAGAGAGGGGTAGGGTACACCTTCGTGAAGCACTATCTTTGATGGTGGGTGTTAAATTGTCAGGGAGGTGAGAGGAGAGAAGAACGGGTTGGGTTTCAGCCTAATGCGCTTTGACGAAGACATCTTAATTCAAGAGAATATCAGATAACGAGGAGCTCTAAAGTGTCCTGTCCGTCTCTCTGTTCGTCCGCTTTCGTAATGTGGCTTTTATGTTGGTTGCGTTGAAAAGAGCGACGGTGGTGGTGGTGGTACAGCCTTTAGGCCATCGTTAGTTCTTTGCAGGGGAGGTGTTCGCTAATCCGGAACGTAACCATGCGACCTGTTTTTCGGTTCATGTACTACATCCGGTTGATTATAGCTCGAAATCTTATCAACTAGAACCTGATGTCATCTTTTGAAGTAGAGGAGGAAACCAGAATGAGACCAAACGCATAAACGACACTTTCCAAAGCTTAACCAGATCAAGAGAAGTCGATAACTAATTCCTAAGATATATGGACGCCGAGGAGTTTTGTCGTTGATTGTATTCAAATTTAGTTTTAGCCTTTGGCAATCCGAGGTTAAAGGATCACGGGCTTTGGGACGTTCTAAAGAGGATTTGGTGTCGTGGTTCTAGATCACACTTTTTTCTTGGGCCTTTTGTTTTGTTTTCTTGACACGGCTGGAATGAAATTAAACGTTAGACAACTGGTAAAGTGAGGTTGAACGTTTATCCTGTTCAACTGGGGCTAAACTACAGTTTTTAGAAGAAATGAATTGATCCTAATGATTTTTTTAGGTTCAAGTAGTCCCGACTAAGAGGTTTGGGTACTTGGGTAGTTTCCACTTAGTTACCAAGTTCGTATGCTTGGTGTTGCTGTTGTTGGGTAGTCTTCTGCCTTTTTACCATCCACTTCTGATGTTTTCTCTGTCTGATTTCTTCATTTCAAACTTTTCACACTTTTGAGATATATTCCTCCTCTAACTCTTCACCTTTTTTTCTGGTTTTACGTTGGAAGAGAAAACTCTTGAGCTCACCTACCACCTCGTACTAACACCTAGTGTCTCATTCACTTCCATCTTGATGATTGATCTTAGCTGTATTAAGTCATTTTCGAAGACCTACCGACCAAAAAACTCCCTCGCAACACACAGATGCAATGTTTATATTCGGTGCTGTCGGGCCTGCTTCTGCATTACGGTTTAACAAAAGGTTTTTATTTTTAATTAGAGTATCAAGAAAACACGACGATAGGAAACATAATCACATATGTTTGGGGATGGGTCATGTGACTAAAACAACCTACACGTTGGTAGGTCACAAAGGTAAAACAAACCAAAAGACGATGTAAGACAGGCGATCCAACGGGATTACAAACCAATCTCTTCCCCAACTGTCCAAACATCTTCTAAGTGTCCAAAGGAGAAGAAAATCAGAGCTGGACGTCAACACACTGCCCATAGAACGGCGACAAGATTCCGCTCAACAATGACAAAAGACGAAAATGACCGCATCTTTAGCTTTTCACGATTTTGGCACCTTCAGTTTATACAGATCCGATCCTTGAAAGTAAATAAATAAATAAATCAAAAATCTTATCATGCGAATTAAGAAGATTTAGGATGAGAGGACTGAAAATATTTTATGTTTAATTCGTTGCGACCAGCAAATCGTTCATCTTAATCTCGGAAAACGGGACGATGGCCTAACTAGGGATTAAACCGTTTCCGCCAGGTTATTAATTCTAATTTCGGTTAATCGAATCACTTTGGGAGCAGTTCCGAAGAGGAGTTTAGTAGAGTAGGAAGGAGATGGGCAACAAGGATAAGAAGTAGAAGAATTATTGCGGGCATTTGGATGTGAAAAGAATGAAAAGGAAAAAACATTCGAGAATTAGTTGAGCGGAATTCTTTTCGGTATAAAGAGACGAATGCAAATCCCTCGCGCGACAAAGGAAACTCAAAAGGATTAAGAAGATTTTGGTCCTTTGACTTGGTGGCCGCTTCAACTGAGATTGTTGAACCGGATAAATCTCAACATCTCCGTATTTTCAGATCGGAAATTGTAGTTGTGGTCGTTGAAAGGAAATACGGTCTTGTGACCAGTTTGTAGGGAAGGTGGAGGATGAAAGAGGGCTGAAGACTCCAGAAGAGATGACAACAGGTCTACAGGAGGTAAATAGGGTCACATGGTTTTCCAGGATCCTCTACTATGCGTTATCTCCTAGCACAGCTTTCCTTCATTTTCTTGAGGTTCTAGAATGCCGACTACAATGTCATTAGATCCAGTCGTGAGAACCTTTTCTAGAGGTTTTCGTCCTAAAATGTCCAAGCAGAGCATTGTCTAAGCTTGTAGACCTCTTCTTCGCTGAGTAGCAGTATCTCGGAATATTGTGGTAGATGAAGAGTATCTTCATGAACGTCAGAATACGAAACCGTCAGCAGTCAAAGATGCGGTCACTTTGACCTTTTATCGTTGTTGAGTGCGATTTTGCCACTGTTCTATGGGTGGTGTGTTGACGTCCAGCTCTGACTTTCTTCTTTTTTTGGCCACTCGGAAGATGGCCTTTCTTACATCTTTTGTTTTACCGTTGTGACCTACCTATGTTTGGTTGTTTTTAGTCACGTGACTCATTCCCGAATCGGATACCTCAAAACGGTTGGATAAAGACAGGATAAAACAGTGGTGATCGGTAACATCAGGTTTGTGACAGGCATCATGGTACAGCAGATCCACAATAGAGGGCACAAAGGAAAACAGTAAAAAGGAATCTCAGAAGTTAACATCAGCAAATAAGAAGCAATATAGGAAAACGTTATAGTCCACCAAGCATTCAAAACTTAAAGAAAATTATTCTGCAAATGAATCCAAAATCGTGGAAAACTCCAAAAAACCGTTAAAAACCAACCCACGTGACTTACAAAACCGTTGACACGAGGAAAACAATTCCAAATCCTATCAATTCGTACAAATGTGGGTGAGCATAACGACGTCTCCAAAGGTGGTCTCACCGACTTGTCCGAAAACGCCGAAAACAAAACAAAACCGAGGCGAGGTCGTAACCTTTAAAAGGTCAACACCGGAAAAAAGAGACAAAAACCTGATTGAGGTACCTCAACCAACGACGGAGGCTACTCTCAACATACCGATAACAATATTTATTGCACATTTCGATGGGGAACTTATTTAAGTGTCTTACAATAAAAATATTTATGGAGCATTTCGTGGAGCGACTTGGGTCATCAAGGTCATTCTATTCCATTGGACAAGGTCTTCGGGTCTGGACACCCGAATCGATTGATTTTTCCAGTTTTTAATAGCATTCGAACAGCCTCCATCTTCTCTCACAAAACCTTTTCGTAACATCTTTCGCAACATTTTTGGGTTCTTCACAGACCGCATACCGAACCTCCAAATTCGTCTTTTCTTCTGTTTCGTTCTGTGTTGTGTTATGTCCACGCTTCTCCAGTTCTCCTGCTCTTTGTTTGATTTATCTATCCATTAGCGATTGTAATAATAGTAATGATTTTAGTGTCCACGCAAAAGGCGCTAATGGCTTGAAAGCCGAGTGCCTTGAGATTTTACAATTTGAGGGTGTTCTGTAATATGACAAAAGGTTCGTTGACCCCCAAAAAACGCATTAGAGTTACGAAATGGAAACCAGACAGAATATGGACAGTTTGAAAGGGAGGATGAGTGTAAAGGCTAATGACAACAAGTAGCCAAAGAGATGGTTTTGGTGGGTGCATCGAGTTGAGAGGAAAGAGCCACAAGACTCCCGGTCTCGAGAACCACTCACAAGGTTTTGATTTATAAACGCTAATCCACGTGGGGCTTTGGTTGACCGCAAGAAAAGGCAGTAAACACGGTGAAACAACGACTCATCTTTCAATGTTCCCGCGGGGATGTCAGTGACCTCGGTGGCGTAGCTCGGTAGTCGACACCCGTAGAAAATGGAATCGAAATGGATTTAGAATCGCGAGTCCCTTTGACTGACATTCTAGTAATGCGACACCCGAGAAAGGCAGAGCCAAAGCTCAGACGAGAAGACAGGTACTTAGACAGTGGTAGCTACTTAGAAGACTACTTAGCGGTTCGATTGCATAAATTCAGTTATGAAAGATTAGACTTGAGCCGTAGGTATGTACGTCGCAAGCGTAACATCAAATCCAATTTGTGAAAAGACTTTATTTCCACGTTTTGATGTCTGTCAGTGATATGTCCGACCCAAAAGAGTGTCAAAACCGGTTGAAAGAAGGCTCAGAAGGTTTGTAACGAACCTGGGGTCTGAAGAAGGACAACCATATTTAAATTTCGGACTATAACAACTGACCTTTTGGAAAGTCTTCCTCTTCGTCTTCCGTCTTTGAGCTTGACGATAAGCATTAAGTGGCAATTAGTTCTAGTACACTCCTATGTGTACCTTGGTTCTACATTGAGGTCATATTAGGTATGCAGGAGTAGGGAGGACGCCAAATCTTTGTTTAGGTTTACACAGAAGAGGGGCGAATCTCAAAAATGAAACGTTTGCAGGGGAAACACCAAGATATCGATGAACAAAGGCTACACTGATGAAACTAA
This sequence comes from Columbicola columbae, assembly GCA_016920875.1. Taxonomy (NCBI): domain Eukaryota; kingdom Metazoa; phylum Arthropoda; class Insecta; order Psocodea; family Philopteridae; genus Columbicola; species Columbicola columbae. The sequence goes on from JADMLL010000005.1 coordinate 14,630,186, forward strand.
ACTCATGTGAAGCCCAAAACCAGAAGCAACAATTGAGGAAGAACTTTGTTACTGACCACCTTTTTGAGCTTTGAGAATGAAAGGAATCAAATTCAATCCCAAAACAGGAAGTATATCACTGTCGAGAACAGAGAAAACAATCAACTCTAAACTAATCAAAATGTCAGGAAATCCGAAACTAAGATAAAAATCTCCAAAAACAATCCAAATACGCTCTCACCTAGGCTACCCAAACACCTGCAAAACCACGCCCTTAACAACGCTAATGGGGACAGTGGACAAGAAAGAAAGGAAAGCTGGCAAAAAGACACAGCTGAAAGTGTCACTTCAGGACGCGGAACGAGACACAAAAGAAAAAAATTGGTCTCCCACTAGAAGGTATCCACCTGACCTACGAGCATACTCATGGGAAACCTCGTCCACCGTCATTCCTGTCATTCCAGTTACACCTGGATTAAGATTTTAAGGAAAACCTTCTTAACGTCGCCTGATTAATAACTCTAATTTGTCAGACTTAGAGGATAAAAAAATCCGGGAAGGAGAGACAGGCAGGCAAGCTGGCAGGCAGTCAGGCGGGAGGGATGGAGGTGAGGAGGAGTGAACAGGCTGCCGAGGTCCCAAGAATTTCCGTTAGCGTGTCTTGGAGACAGACGATTGGCCTAACTTTACGAGCTAGACATCAACCTCGGGGAAAGGTCAGGTCTCAGGTTTTATTCCCGTCTTGTGTTTGTCACGAAACATAAAGTTCTCAGGTTAATGGCGTTGAGAGTAAACAGAACTATCCTTGGATAGTGGAATGCGTTTGAAAGACAGCGAAGAACGAGACGGAACAGACTGACGTCTCTCGAGACAGATATCTTTATACTGTTTCGGCGCTTCTAGTTGATAAGTTAGCTCGATCTTTCTTCCACCAGGTATTTTAAGAACAGTTATCATTTATGAACTAACATGAGTACTCTTCCAAATGACTTCAGTAACTGTCAGCATATTCATTTCCTCTATCTTGGTCTTGTATTATGCTAACAACAATGCCAAAGCTTTTAATGGATTCAAAATCTCTCTAGTGGGTGTGGGTACAGTTGAACTCTTACAGATTAGGCTAAATTATATTAGATTATCTATCTTAGAGGTTACTGAAGTCTTGAAATTCCTCTCACCCACGTCCCGCTTTCTTGCTATATACATAAACCTGGCAAAATCTATTTGTAATTGTTCTGGTCACGTGACTCACCTTGAAGTGTTTATCTACCAAATTTACGATTTTCACTTGTTTACAAAAGTTACAAAATTTTTAGTAAGCCTAACTCAACTAAGAATTGGTGGCTGTCTGTCCCCAAACTAATTAATCCAAAAGTGAGCTCTACCAACAGCTTTCAACCCAAATGAGTTCTTGCTGTGTGTGCATGAGTTGTTTTGTGTATACTACACATTAGTTATTAAACATGAGAATATGAATATTCGTGACACATTTTTACCATTAATGCATTTCAATCACTTTTGTGATTTAAAAACAATTTTGTGGGAAAAACGCGTAAAAAAAGACCCTGTTCGCTGTAGTTCAATTCTCGTAAAAAATTTTGAAAAGATTTTCAGTTTTGCGGTTTGGAGTGATAGTCTAATGAGTTAAGAAGACAACTGAAGAAAGAAATTGAACCTAGGAGGAAGTAAACCAGGAACATATCTGAAACATCCTATTTAGGTGAAAAGAAAAAATCTCCAAACAATAATCTTCCTGTCTGAGTTATGACAAAACATAAAACCTGAAAAAGCCTTTGAAATTTAAGGTTCATCCTCCTTGGTGGACCTTTCAAAACACTTCCAAATCCGTGCCAAAGAGCGACAAGAGAAGATCAACAAATTTACGACATCCTTCCATTGAAACCTAATTTACTGCCCGAGCACCTAGACAAACACACTCACACCAATTCTCTTTGTGGTGACTTCAGTGATGAGGTACAATGGCATAATCACCCTCAGAAATTCCATTTTTATTGCTCTTCCACTCTCCTCTCCTCTTCTCATTTATCCGTCAGCCTAACTTGGTTTCGTGCAGACACTATGTGTGCTGATTTGTTTCGGTATGTCCTTATGTTTGTCCTTCCTCGGGATTAGGGTATGGTTGGTCAGTAGGCGAGGTGGCCCCAAGGCAGGATCTTGTTGTAAAGATGGGTGGGTTGTCTCTGGGTCTTTGATTATGGTTTCAGTGAAGCGTTGGAGGTGGATAGGTATGCCAGCCTTGAAGTGACGCGGTCATCCTCGGGTTCGGGTGATTTGTGAGGCCTTTCGAAAGGACGATTGGGGATAATTGCTTGAATTAATTAATTAACTTTGATGTATCGGTGGTAAATTATGTTTTAATTATCTATTTATTTATTGATCTATGTATTTGCCTTTTTATTTTATTAGCGCGGTTGTTTGTTATTGATAATTAACGGTTCGTAGTTATGTGATGGTTGTATTTTACGTTTAGAGGCTGACGGTGACAGGTGGTAGTCAAGGGTGGCTGTAAAACCATGCGTGGTCGTTGCTATCTCTGTTTTTGCTCTCATCCTGTCTTCTGTTTCTTTCTTATCTTCATCTTTCAAACCCTTTGACCTCACATGACCATTCTCTCCTCCCTATCAACCGCTTCCTGCTCACCTTCCAAATCTCCAAATAAAATTCTTTTCGACTCCTATTTTCAACACGATCAACCACAACACCATCACCGACATTGACTAGCTTCGATCCAATCCTCCGATAGCCTTTGGACCCCCAAATTCCGTAGCTCCGGCGCCAACATCAAGGAGTACACAAACCTCCTCATCGACCCAAAACCAATCAAACTATAAATGTTCTCTCTTTTTATTGAGTAATTAATATACCTGAGATACGTCATTAGTCTCCGAACCTGGATTTTCTTTCCAGGGATAATTAATGACGTCAATTAAATTAAATTAAAGGAAAGAAATTGTTCGTAATTGTCCGATTCATTCCCGTTAATTGATTCTGGTAATTTCGCAAATTGTAATAAATAATTTCGGCATTTTATAATAATTGTTGTAATAAATAAATAAATAATTTGTTATTTTCGTTAATTAATTTGTGAGGAACTGATTCTTTCAGGTGTATCTGTCGACGGAGAGGAAATCGCATGGCTCATCTTCCACTGCTTGATAAAGGGTTGGAGCTAGCATTTGGTCCGATTCAAGTCGCTTGGTTACGATACTCATTCTGAAGTCGACAGATCTAAATGGATGTTGGAGAACAAGACCTTTACGATTTCCAGCTCTACGAGGAAGATGCGAAGGAGTTAGACAAGGCGAGCTGTAAAATTTGATAAAAAGACTGTCTGTTTTTTGTTACAGCAGATATACACTACTGTTTGAACAAATTCTTCTTCCCAACTGGTTTTTCTTCTACTTTCTTCTCATTCTTCTACAGACTACTACTTCCAACCGATTTCCCAGTACTTGGAGTCAGGATACTGGTCTCTTCTCTAGACAACAACCCTCTTAGAACCATATATATTTGTATTTATTATATTTTTTTCCTTTTAGCCTTAGGTACAATTACAACAATTAATATTACATCCATAATACACTTTTTACAACTACTTACACAGTATAATATTAACACTAATATTAATAAAACTTAGTCATAATGGAGACAAGAATCCGGATCTTCCGGTGCTGCTTCTTTCCTATGCTTCTATACGACAACGAGGGTTGGACGCTAACCAGAACACTGGAGAAGAGGATTGAGGCGTTCGAGATGTGTCTCCACGTCCGAAATCTCAAGATCTTGTGGGCCGACAGAGTCGAGAACAGCGAAATCTTACGCCGAATAAGCAAAGAGACAGAAGTTCCCTTTTGCATCAAACATCACAAACTTGGAAGGGAAAATTGAAGGGAAAAGGTGACATGGCAGACGAAAGACCTCTTGGCTGAAGAATTTGGTCCCTGTTCTGTGCAGCCGTCTCAAAGATAATGATCAGCGTGATGGTCTCCAGATTCTGTCGTGGAGCGGGGTAGGAAGAAGAAGTCATAATAATAGTAAACAAAGGTTCACTATATGGTCCGGAAAGGTTCACTATATTGTGTTCGGATGGTCCGTCGTAGCAGAGTACTTAGCCTAAGGTATCAAAATGGTTTTCTTCTTTTCCCTTCCAGAATGACTGTTGAGTTACCACAGAAACAATATTTCTTCCAGGTGTCATTTTTGAGGGCCGAAGCCAGTGGGTGGAGGATACTATCTTCCCTGTATCCTCTCCTATCCTTTTGCGAAATCTCTCGAGCTCTCAAATTCTTTGAAAGGAGGTCCATTCTCTGGGTTCGTCTACCGCATGCCTTATTACGCTGTTGAGACCGAGATCCGGACGGAATTCTCCAATTAGCGGTTCTCGCGGTTGAGTCCAAGCTGGACAGTAGGGTATATTGAGCGTCGTCTTTTTCAGCTGAGTAATGCTCGCAAAAGGAAGTGTGCAGAACACCATATCATTTGCGTCGTTCGATAAGTCAGAGCCCCATGTTTTCTATTTATCCATCCCTCGAAGTTTGGTAGGATAAGCTAGCAACTCATTGCCTCGAACTAGCAAACAGGTGACAGTTAGCTAGAAGACAACAACAAAAACTAAATTAAAGTTAGGATATCTTCTTAATATTCAAACTAACAATACAAAGCTACCTTATTAAAATGAATAAAATCCCCAAAGCAACACCGTTACAATACTAATTAATAATTCACGAAAGAATAACGAATTTCGTTCTAGAATAATTATTAAAATAACGATTTATTTATTAAAATTTGCAAAAAGGGTGAATTTTGAAGTGACATAATCATAAAGAAAAGTTCTTTTTGTTCTTATTAACATAAGTTTTGTAAAAAAAATTTTTTTCAACAAAAAAAAGGTTCGCTAACACTTCTAGTAGGGAACAGAAAAGCAAAGTGCGCGCAAAAAAAGGTTTTGAATAATTTGAGATGTAAATGTTTCTTTTTCAAACCGGAAGTTAGACAATTAAATCAAATTTATTTAAAGGATTCATGAGAGAGAGGGGTTGTAGTTGCATCTCTCGGGGTGGCAAAGAAAACGAGAGGCAAGGTGAAGGGATTGGCACAAGCTAACATCTTTCTCCTTAAAATGATTTCCGTTATTGATTTGTAAATTTTTTTTGTGTGTCGGTTGTAATCGATTGATCGTGTTCGACATAATCAAATCTGATTTTACTCTTTCGATTATTAATATTAAAAAGTCTGATTTGAATATTGTAATGACGATGCTAAAGCGGAATGACAATGGCTGTAGGTTTGGGGTTGTTATTAGGGGTTGGATTGGGTGAAGTAATTGAAAAGGATGTTTGCTTAATGATGATACCATGTTTGAAGAGTTTGAGGAATTGGTTTTGAAGAGATCGATGACAAATTGTGAACCCCGTGACAATTAAGTCGAGAGCTGTGGTTGGACAGGAATAGGTCGCAATGACTGTTTATTATTACGTGCAATGAAGTGAAAAAAGGTGTTGAAGCTAAGGACAGACAAAGAATGTCATCAGGAAGACTTCAAAAAAATTACAAAGAGTTTAGCTCTGAATAAGCTTACTAATAAGAGTAAGCAAAGAGAGAAGACGATAAGGTAAAGATAAAAGAGAGAAAGTTTAGTTTAGTTTTTAGTTTTAGTCTCGTTTATCCATAACCTTCATGGTGAGGTGCTTTAATCATAACCATACTTCTCCCAAAGAGGGAAATAGAAATAACCTGGGAAGAGAGAGAGAAATGAAGAAAAGAATTCATAAAGAAAAGAAGAAAGAAGGAATATCTCCAAGAATCGAGTGAATCTGAAAGAAGAGAGAAAAAGAAATGAAAAAGAAAGAAAAAGAAAGAGAAGAAAGAAGAAAAAGAAGAAAAAGAAAAGAAAAGGATAAAGTTTTGAGAGAAAATGAGAAAGAAAGAAAGAAGAAGGAAAAGAAAAAAAAAATGAGAGAAAAATAGAAAGAAAGAAAGGAAGGAAGAAAAGAAAAGAAATCAGAAAGAAAAATGGAAACGGGTAGAGAAAAAAACGAGAGAGATGAAGAGAAATAATCAAAAAGAAGAGAGAGAGGGAGAAATGAAGAAAGAAAAGCAGGAAGAAAGAGACGAAGAAAATAAATCAGAAAGAGAAACAAGAAAATAGGTAGAGAAAAGGCGGGAGAGAAGAAAAAGACAAAAAAAAGCGAAAAGAAAAGAAGCCGAAGACGAAAGAACCGATAACATTCTTCTCAATCCACAAGCTTAAAACCAAGCCTTTAATTGGAAACACCTCCAGACACCTGATGGAAACAATCTTGATCGTGGTCAAGATGACTCCATTTTGAGTCATCAAAGAGATAAAAACCTGTCATCTGCTTTATTCCCTGCAGACAATCCGAACGCGCCTAGTTACCAACATCAATGAAGGAAGACACAATCACCCGAAAGCCTAAAATCCAGATTCCAACCTCAAACACACAACAAATCAGCAACTCAAGGTCGTCCTCTCCTCCTTCCAACCTCACAGAAGAAAAGATAGTCCGATAGTCCTCACTTACAGCTATAGATAACACCAACCGCAGATAAGATATCCATTAAAGGAAACAGCTACTTTTTCAGTAGACAAATCCCACAGCGGACACATACACACCTTAATAGCTTAAACAGCGATTGCTTAAACCTTGGTCTCATCACCCCGTCGTGAAGCCGGACACGTTTGAAATTCCTTTCGCTGCAGGCTGATCCTCAAATTCGTTTTGGGTCGAAACTTTATTGACTTCATTAAATAATGAAACGTAAACGTGATTAATCGACGCGATTCCCCTCAAATAATGCTATTAATTAAATGCCCCGCGTGTATCATATAGATAATTTGAATTTATAATAATCTCTAATCCTAGATAAATTCATTTTAATAATTAACATAAGTCAAAACATAGTTAAAAACTACAATATTATAAAAATAATTTTTCTGTCGAGATGTGGTGATGATGATGAGGATGAGAAAGCTGTGTAGAGCTTCTTGTTTAGATATTTGAATGGAGAGAAGGGAAAGACAAGAATCACAGAAATTTGACAGAGGAAAGAAGTGAATGAAGAAGGAGAAAGAGGAAGGAAGAGTAGAAAGAGCAAAAGAATGATACAGAAGGCAAATTGAAAGTATGAAAGTAAGATCTACGTTACTACAGTCAGTTTTCTTTTCTTTTCTCCTCTCTCTCTCTCTGTTTCTTCTGTACCTGTTCTTTTTCTTCGGTTTTTCTTTTCTTTCTTTATTTCTCGGTTCTTTAAGTTACTGTCGTTCTTCTTCTTCTTTTTGTTTCTACCTCTTTTGTTTCTTCTGTTATTATTTTTCCATCTCTCTCTTCATTTTTCGTTCTCTTTCGGCTTTTCTTCATTTCTCCTTTCTTTCTGTTTTCTTTGCTATACTTTATGAACCCACTGTTCAGAATGAAAACTAAGTTTATTCACAGCTTTTCTAATGTATTTGTTGTACTACCAGGTCCTGGTAATAACTTTCGAGTCCTATGACGTCATCAAACCTACTTTTACTTCGTTTTAAGTCCTCTTCTTCTTTCTTTAACTTCAAACCCCAATAACCCATTAACCCATCATGTTGTTTTGCTTGTCGACTTGAAACCTATCAACATGGTCTTTTCCCAAAAGTGGTGGTAGACTGCACCGGAAGTTAAAAACAGAAAATTATAAGGTGATTGCTTACAATTTGTTCCATAGAAAAATCTACACAAATGGGAAAGGGAAAGAAGATGAATGTGGGTGAGTAGCGTGTTTTAAGTCTCCCAAATTGAGAGATAGAGAAAGACAGAAATAAAAACCAAACGAGACATCTTGGTCCAGAAACACCAGAAGCCGTCTATCCAACAAACCAATCAACCAACCATCCAACGAGCCAATAAAGTAATTGTCCTTACTACCAAAAGAGTATCAATGGGTAATAAAATCATCCAAAATGAATTTACGACCTGATGTCTCCTAGAAGAGCTTCCACCTAGGGTAGCAACCAAAGAGGGACGGGGGGGGGAGCTGTTTAAACTATCTTTATCACCAAAGGAAAACAAATTTCCTCTCAAAAGAAGCCATAAATGTGATCTCATATCAGATACACGGCTCGGTGACCCGATTTAATACCTCACAACACACTCACACACAACATACTCAATAAAAAAAAGGAAATCAAAGAGAACAATGACTCATATTATGGTTTTATGATCAAGAAGATGGTTCCAGAGAAAGAGATGGAGAGGGACACTCCTCTACCATTAAGGTAAAAATGAGATTCCAAGATAATGGGAAGGAAGACAATGCCAAACGGTGTGTCTGTCCATCGAGTCATAACAACAATTAAAGTTCGATTGCTTCGATGAAGATGAGATGGCGGGAGGCGGAGAGGAGGGCAGGAAGACGGTAGGACCGAAGCCGAGGGTGGTGCCCACCTCTGAAGACATTTTCCTTTTTTAAGGTGTAACATTCGAAGAATTAATTGCTGCCTAATTAATGTTACACTCTCATGTTTTCTGACCCGGAAAATTAAGTCATTAATCCTTGGAAGACTTCATGTATTTATTTATTTTCCTCGTATTTTCCGTTTCCTTAAGGAAATTTGAACCGCGCCTACAAAATGCAATTTTATTGTCTTTAGTTATTAATGTATTCACGGCGGTGGGAATGCGAGGGAGGTTCGATTGGTGTTTTGCTTTCTTTGGGATCATCTCTCTCAGAAGGGTTTTGCTTGAACGATTGCCCTTCGATTTACACTTGAGTTCCTGGTTTCCGGTTTCTCTCTTCTCCTGATTAGGAAATCTAATTCGTCCTAAATTTAGGTATGAGTACTCAGGCTCACCCGCTACAGGATGTGAACATTACAAATGTAATTACTTTCATTGTTTTGGTTTCCTCTTTAAACTAACTACTTCTGGTTGACTTTCTAATATCTTTCTGTTATCTTTCAGATTCACTTCCAATGTTAAAATTATTATTGTTAAGCTTTCCATCCACTAACTGACCAAATCAGCTTTCCTAGATTTGGGTGACTAAAGTTATTTTGTTCAGTATATCTTATAATTCAAATATTAGATCTATCGGGAAGTTCTGTCAGTTTTTTTCACTTTTGGATACGACATGATGCATGAAAAGGCTTAAACATTCACTTCCTTAGTCCGCCATCTTCTTCATACAGAAAGTACACTTTCACTATACGCTTCCGCCTCCGCCTTCCTTCTGTGGTTCTTCATTCTTGTTGGGATTTGTATAAATTACTGTTGGCGTCAAAACAAACGCGTCTCAGTCAATACTAACGTGCATTATATACGTTTTAGTTCATTTCCAGGGTCAGTATATATTATATTTTATATATGTTCAGTAATAAAGAGGGAAGGAGAAAGCCCAGTAAGTACAAAACTGTTTAGACTTGTTGTAGCATTTCGGACAGAACTTTCTAGTACAACTAATTCTCGAGTCGCAGGGTCAGTAACAGCATCATGAACGGGTATGAGATATACAGTAAAGGGTACAGTTTGCCGGAACCCAAGTCCACTTGGGTCAGTACCTGATCCACAGGTCAGAGGCTCAGCAACACTCTTCTAGACCGTTCCCAGGGTGTTAGTTGGAGTCTAGAAGTCTGAACTAGCACAGATCTGTTTTCAAATCTCATTAACACTTGCAATCAATCAAAGAGATGCTGTTGGAAGATGAGAACACCAAATTCCTGACGTTCGAACAAGAAAGGTTTCTGCCTGATTTCTTTACTAACACAACAGCCGTGGAGTGACACAAAAAGCGACTTCCGGTTCAACTTATTGAATTCATATACAAATGAAGTGGACGACTGAATGTGTTTCCGGTCAGTGATTCCCTCGTAAGCTGTAAACTGGTTTCTGTGTTTGCTTTTAATTTGTAATTATATAGGAGACGACTGAGAGGGAAGTTTGGGTGAAGAACCTGGAAACCAGAAAACTGAATCCCGACACCGTTTCTAGTTATCAGGTTTTGTTTGTCTTTTATCCTAAATCGATGTTTACCTAAGAGAAGGAGTGACGATAGGAGGAGGAGGGGATTGTTTATGTCTTTCAAATCTGTAAATTCTAAAATCAAAAATGAAAGATGTAGATTAAGAGGTCACGTGGTACAGAGAGCTACGTTCAAACTGTTTACTGGATGATGGAAGAAGTGGTGAATGGTAATTTAGCCCATCAAAGCTTTTTAAAAAAAAACTATTAAAAGACTTGTGCATTAATTATGAAATTGAATAATTGTAAGAGTGAGGAATATTAATTTTTCTTGAAATCGTGCATTATTTCTGAAATGAGTTCTGTGTAAAAATGTGTTACTTTTGAAATAGATTCTTCTTGGAAGTGTACAGTGTAATTGGCTTTACATGAAAGTGTGTAATTTTTATGAAATTAAATTTCTAAAAAAATGTTCAATATTTGCCTCATAAACCATTTCATAAATACTGCACACTTTCTTAAAAAGATTATTCCATAAATATTGCACATCTTTTTGGACAATTAATTTTGTACATAGTGCACGAAAAGCTTTTTGGATTTTTATTCTCTAAGACAGTTTGAAATATTTAAGAATTTAATTCTCCAAGGTGTCCAATATTTATAAAATTTGCTTCATAAACCATTTGTAAACCATTTCATAAATACTGCACACTTCCTTAGAAAGATCTTCTTTTCATGGACCCGCTTAGGGAAGCAACTAAGGACTTCATTCGTTATCGAGGTCAGAGTAACCGGGGTTATCAGACGGAATTCGGCCAAGGCCTTCACCCTCTTGAGCCACCCCTATCGCGAACGTCACGGGGCTGCTTTCCTCCCGGGCACTCCGACAGGACCGGACGAACCAGGTGTTCTGGAGGGAGCTTCTTCACGTGCCCAAACCATCGGAGGATGGATCTCTCGATCCGGAGAAGCGGCTCGACCTGAAGCCCCTCACGAATAACCGTGTCACCTATCCAACCTTCCATTTCATTCTTAGGAAAATAATTTCATAAATATTGCACAGAAGTTCTTTAGGTTTCTCTACAAAAATTCGGTTTAGTTTCGTTTTTCATTTTCTTGCAAAACTAAAGGTATATTCAATAGAACATGTGAAAGTGTGCAATATTTATGAAAAGTTTCGAATCCCAATGGACACAATTCGCCACTAAACAGGCTGTGCGGTTAGCACATACATAATCGAGCTTTTGTCTATCGTCCAATCCTACTACAGAAGACAGGAAGAACTAACCGACTGAAGAATTAGATTTACAACCCAATCTAGTCCTTCCCCGTTGTGACCCAGGAGTTAGGCCAACCAAAAAATTTTAATAATTTATTAAAACCCGACGAAATTATTAATTTAGGGTAACGAGACTCCAGCCCCATTTAGGTGACTTTCACATGACTGGTTCAGCATTATTAAAACATTGACTAACCCTCCAAACCGACGGACATTTTAATAACAAAAAATTTTTTTTGATTTCTTTGTTACAAAGACACACACCGAGACATAAAATTTATTTATTTATTTATTTCTCAGGAACCCGGAACAAATTATAATTAAGAAAGTTATTAATATTAATAATAATAATAGTTTTAATGAATATCTTGTGAGCGCCGCTTGGGTCTTGGGTCTCTCATCCTGGCGATAATTTTTTCCTTGGGAGGAAATCAGTTTTTAATGATCACGATTATCTTCCTCATCTTCGTCTTCTTTCCCTCCTCCTTTTCTCATCTCCTATTCTATTTCTTCGTCTTTTTTTCTATTTTAGTAGATCGTTTCGAATTGGTAAGGTGTTGGAGTTTTTCAAAATGGCGGAATCGCGGATTATTTTCAATAAATCATTTACGTTTTCTTCTGGAGGAGTCGTTGGTCGTCTTTTGGGTTTTTGTACCTCCCGCTATCTCCTTTCTTTCTTTGGTGTTTGTCCGTTCTTCCTCTTTTTCTTGTTGTTCGTGTTGGAAGTCGTGACTCGTTTCGAATGGGAATCCAAAACGTGGCCGTTTTTTATTTGTATTTTTGTTGTAACGAGGAGATGAGTTGTGGAACGAAGACAAAGATGGGAGAAAGTTGGGTGCTTGGGAGAGAAGGTGAAGATGTGAAAGAATTTTTTGTCCAGAGAGGAGACGGAAGTATGAGTCTTGTTTAGAGTCATACTGTTTTGTGAGGAAGATTTAGTGCTGTCGGAAGATGAAGCTTGAGGTTGTGTCAGCAAGTGGTAGTAGTAGAGTAGCCACTTCACTTTGGTAGAGGATTGGTCGAAGGCTTTCTGAATGGTTTAGAATGGGTTACTACCAGAGCTGTGGGTTGATTTTTAGGACAACTTTTTTGTATAAATCAGTCGTAGCTGCGAGAAGACCCGAAGTACCGCCTTTGGCATAACTTTCAGGTGTCTTTAGCGATAACTACTGTCTTCACTGGTTTTTGTAGTTGTGCGGTTGGTTTTCTCGTGAGGGTTCGCCATCTTATTTTTTCTCCAGGATTTACGTGCGAAATAAATAAAATTTTTGTCACATGTTGGGGCGGCTTAAATTCTTCAAATTATGGTTTTGTAAGACAGGAACTTGGACTGCTACTGCTTGATCGGGATAAACAAATGACGTAGACTTTACTTCTTTTCCAAACTTTTATTTCTATTATTATTCTCTTTTCTTTCACCAATTCTATAGATGCCCTAAATTTTCAGCTTCAGCTTATCCTCAGCTGGCTCTTGATTCCGACCTCTTTCCTCCGAGTCTACTGTCAGACTGACTCGCTTCTTTTTTTCCTACCTTGGATCAAGGCGTGATTATCACTTGTTTTGTCACCCTTGATGCCAGATAGTATTATTATCTTTTGCTTTCAAACAAAGGGTCACTTGTATCTTTTGCTGATGAAGGCTTATTATATCCTTCATCACCGGGTTATCCCTTATCCAGTCATATGAACAATCTGTCACATAAACAACCCTTATTTATGGTTGCCTCATGACTGATTCAACATCTTTGAACTGTTGAGGATAACCCAAACAAGTGGCTCAAAACCGTTATCTATATTTATTTCAAAATTAAAAACAAAGGGCACTTCGGGCACTGATTGCCCGGACCATTACAGTTTGTGTGGTTTTATGAAGGCTTTCAAATTCTCTAGAAGTGCCAGTTTCTCCTTTGCGACAGCAGTTTCAAGTGTTGGTGTTTTTTCGTCGAATCCTGTTTGGGAATCCCCTAAACCACTCGGTTTTGCACCATCCAACCTAACCCAACAGCAATCTCTATATCTAACCCATCCCTTCAATCCACAATTTCCCTCATTCCCCAACAACCCATGAGGATCAGAACCTCTCGATAAAGCCTCCTTCATCTCGTCACGTTTGATTATCGGACACTTTGAGCAAGACAACTCAAAATCCAAGTTCCGACTCGAAACCATTAGCCTCTACTATGGATGGTTCACAATTTGGGAGGTCCAATCGCGGTTCTAACGGACAGGGAGTGTTAGTAGAAGAGGAAGAGGACAACTAATTGAAATATTATTTCTCGAACTTTTAAATCAAACAAAATTAAAATCCGCCTTCTTGTAAAGAAAAGGCTAAAGAAACAAGGTTGTCCGCCATTAAGGTACACGACGAATGAGTTATAAGGATTCACACGTGGGCCTCGAAGGCAGGTTTTTGTGTGGAGAAATTTCGGGGATTGTTGGTTGAACAAATGGAAAGAATAAATATTTTCGTGTGCAAATTAGAAAAAAAATTTTTTTCTCTCTCTCTCTCTTTTTAATTTTTTTTAATTTAAGATCGCGCGCGTGCGTTTCTACCGTTCGAACGGTGTAATTTAAAATTTCAATGCCCACCGCCTTTTTTAACTAGACATTAATTGCTTTGGTGCACGATGTACCGAAGTCTTAATAGCCGAGTTTATTTAATTTATTACGTTTTCCGTTTTTCCTTTACTTTATTTTTTTGTTTCTCCTTCTCAGATCGACTTTCAGGTTTGGGTTGGGCTCCTACAAGTTGGCAGACTTGTCCAGGAAAACTTTAAAATGATTTTTGAGTTTTCGTTTTTTGTTTATTCCTAATAATTTACAGTTTTACCGGTGTTACTCTCTTGGTTATTTAGTTTAACTTAATTTTAAAAACATTTTTAACTTTAAACCATAAGTAGACACCTTTTGCTCATAAAAAAAGTATTAAGTAATGAATCTTCTTCCATAAACTGTTTCCCGTAAGTTTGTGACCCGTTTTAACTGTACACAAAGTTTTGCGGTTTTAACATAATTTGGACTTGGGTTGTCGTTTCGTCTTTTTTCAATTCTTAGGAGAAAGATATGATTGAAAGCCTTTCATAAATATTGCACACTACTACATGTTCCACTAGGGATACCTTTAGTTTAAAAGAAGCTGAAGCATCTGCACAAAATTTCGGTTTAACTTGTGCAGACGCCTTACCTTCTTTCCAAGCTAAGGTATCCTTAGTGGAACATATAGTAGTGTGCAATATTTATGAAAGACTTTCAACTTGAAACCCAGTTTTTTCCACTACAGATGCCTTTAGCTTTAAAAAAAAGGCGAAACTTTTCTAAAAGCTTTCTATTCAATTGAAAACAGGCTTCTTGGAGGCTCAAGACTAAACGTCCCTCCTCTGAAGATGTGTTTGGTGGGAAGAATACTAAACATCTGAAGAATCTCAACCTAAATTTTTTAATCCAACCAAAAATTTAACATCACCAGCACTAATGGTAATTGTCTTTTCATTACCAATAAAGTTATTAAATTCCTTTACTTACATAAAATTATTTGTCCAGGAATTAGGATAATTTTATTTAGTAGTAAATCTATCTAATATAGATTTACTGTAATCGTTGACGGATCCACTTCCTCCTCTTCTTCAGGGAAGAAAGTTCCGAAACTCGTGGCGAACCTGACTCAAAGTCAATAAACGTTATTTACGTTATGACTGGTAAATCCTTCAGACCTCGTTCGTCAAAGCACCAAAGATGGGTAATAATTTCAATAGATAAGTAGTTTTATGTCGGTTTTTGGTTACTTCTCCTCTTCTTCTTACCCTTCCCCCCTCTCAGTCCCATCTTCCTTCCTTGGTGGCTTTGGGTTGCGGTCAAATTCATCGCCAGCCAAATCAATTTGTGTTTTTTTGAAATGATGATGGTCTTCTCCGAGTTTAATTTGAAGCCCATTGTTTGTTTACTCTCATGTTGTCCAGGTGGTCATGTTCGTTGACCCCCCTACTGGTATTCATGTAGGTCACATAAGTTGTAATGAACAATTTGTTCTTTTAGAGTGTTTTGGGTGGGATGCTGTATGAGGGTGGAAAGGACTCGGAGGAACAGCGAGACGATTCTCCGGGAACTCAGATGACCACAACTCAGGTCGATTCCTCTCTCCTCCTTCTCTTACCACTTGTTCCTTCCCCGAAAGATCATTTACTAAGAGTGGTCATTAACTCGAGGAGGGAATCCGATTGGGAAACGCCCGCGGCGTCGAATCGAATCGTCAATACCTGAATCCCGCATTTCGAAATGAATGCGCGGTCCATTTTTCATGATGGGCCTGGGCCGCGGCCGAATTGAAATACCGTTTTGAAAACGAATGGAGAAGTAACAAGGAGGAAGACGGGAGGGGAGGGGGAGAGGGGTCGTTACGGATGTTTGACGCAAGTGTCAGGAGCATTAATGAACTCTGACCTAGTTACGGATCATCATCCACCGTCAGAGAGCTCAAGCAGGCGGGCAGGCAAGCCGACGTCACTTTCGTGGCTGGTCATTTCTTTTTCCCTTCATTTATCATCCTCCCTACCTCCCCCTTCCCTCTCCACACCCATATTCCTCCGAAATTCGGTCGGGTGTTACATTCTTAGCTTTATTGGACGTTTTAGACGAGTGTGTATGAGTGTGTGGATGAAGAAACACTCAAAGGTACCCATTGTCTGGTCTTTTCAGGTTTACTTCGTCTTTCTCGACCGGGATTCCATAGCTCGACAACAACTCCAGTCTCAGTTCCTATGAGGAAAACCGTTCTGGAAGGACCGGACTCCAGTTCCACTCCGCTCGTGTAGAGGTACTTGTATTTGTCAAAGTCCGTCCGGCCTCCTACGATCAATTACTTCATTGTTCTAAGTGGTCTGAGGAGTTCCGTTCCAACGCAGCATTTTGAGAGCTCAGGAGTGACGTCAGCAGAAAGAAACTTCTTTCGGATTTTCGAAAATGATATTCCGTCCTTTTGCAGGTGGGTCACTAGGCCACACATTGTTTTGTCAGTCCCTTAACCTACCCGCGGTCGGACGCTTTCATCTCGCTTGTCACACAAAGATCCCGCATTGACGATTTGTCAAAGGACGAAAGTCACGTGACTTTCTATTCACTTTCGTTTATGTCTGAGTCACCGAGATGACGTTTTTCACAAAGTGAAATTGTTGGTGCCTCGAGTTAACTGACTAAATCAAGAGCTCGAAAGCTCTTCGCGAAACCTTTTCAGATAACCACAGAGCACCAACCCGTTTGTTGACTAACCTCCTCCTTTGGAGAGGATGGAAACAGTCTTCGAAACACCGAAGATAGTTTTGAGTTATGGACTGTTAGCGGCCTCTTTTACAAACGAAATTATATACATTATTCGTCCTACACAGTTAATAAACGAAGCTCTGGAGGCCTGCGGTCTCATCCCTCTTCCTCAAAACCAGGTTTGAGTCCTTCTCTTCCTCTTCCCCTCCACCTCATTAGTCACCCTGCTGGTCTTCACACTTTTACGCCCCATCATTATTCAATTCACCGCTATTTGACACTAACAGGATTCTTATTTCAATTCCTACACACTTCTTTAATTTAAAAACTTAAATAGAAAAAAAAACAATTGAACGACCTATATAAGACCTTAGAAACGAAAGAGAGAGAGTGAGTGTGTGCTAGACGCGGGTGAGGGGATGGCCAAGACTCAAGGAATACGAATTCTCTCGCACGAACATCGATTTGTACATCATTAAAAATCAAACTGAAAACAGTTAATCGACGTAAACAATAATAAGAAATGAACCTGTCGAGTTCCAGGTATCCGTTTATTAAAGGCCATTGTTTTGGGGAAGAAGAGGAGGAGGAGGAGGCAGAAGAAGAAGGAGTAAGGAATAGGCATCACGTCTTGGGTTCTCATTATTGAAGAGAGATAAAAAAATCAAAACATGAAAGTGTTTAACTGTGCCATCGGCGATTTCCGATTTGTGCTAAGTCCCAGACAAGACTCATGAGTGACCCCTGTATGTGTGAGTCTGGAGGTTTCTGAAACTATCTTTTGTTCTCGTTTATATTCTCTTCCGTTCATGGTGTTTAGTGTGAGTAACAGTTGTACGTTTATGGCTGAGGTGACATGAATTGAGTTTTAATCCCGTTTTTCATCCTTGGATGTGACAGGATGTGGGAGGGAGCTCGAACTATCAAGTGTTACTTTCCTACTTTCGTTACTCAAACACAGGCCTCTTACAATAAGTTGCAAATAGTAAACATCAAACTGGGACTTTGGCTGATATGTTGCGAGTTTTAAAATGTGCATTAATTTTGAAACGAGGGTTTCGTGGAATTGAGCAATACTTTCGATTCAAATTTTTCCTATGAGTGTGCAATACTTTTGAAATGAATTAACCTTAAAAGTGTGCAATACTTTTGAAATATGTTGGGTTGTACTAAGTTTTAATTTCGGTTTTCACCCTGGGATGTAGCAGGATGTGGGAGGGGGCTCTTACTGTCCACTATTACTTCCTCAGTCAGGCACTGTGACTACTGTACCACATCCCCAACACACTTCACTTGGTACAAGTCACATGACTAACATAGATCACACACCTGACAGATTGACAATGACGAAAGCTGTGGTACGTGTTACCACATAAATCTCAAAATCCACTGTTAGCACCACCGAAAATTCATTTGTGTTAACTTCACTAATCACTTCAGCCAGTGGTGTGACAAATCTGTAACCACAAACGGAAACTACCTCTCAAGATTAATTGGAAACAAAACAGGTACAATAAATTGCAGAAAACAATCAAATTCACTCAATCATCCAGCTTTACGAGAGGAAGATAAAAGCAATAGAAACCATTACAAAACGGACAAGAAGAAGACGAAGACAAAGAAGAAGAGGAAGGAACCTCTTAAAACCCATTAATAAATGGCACAAGGCAAACACAACAACAAGAAAAAAATTTCATTTTCGTTAATATCACCAATTATTTATATTAATTACTCCGAGTCAACGAAACTGACTTTAGATACAAGTTAAACACGAGCGAGATTTGGGTTGAGCTCACCATTCTTGTGTCCAGAACCCATGAAAGTGTTGGATTAACCTTTGATTTCCTTTTTTTTCTTAGCGAACGAGTGTCGGATTATTGGAAATTTCCAATATAATCGATAAATTCTTTCGGCTCAAGGTTTTCTAAAACAAAAAACTTTCAGAAGGGAAACGAGGAAAGATCATAATCGCGTGTATGTTTGCGATAATCCATGTATGACGTCATTTTTATTATCAATCGTGCCATGAGGGCGGGTTTTAGATCCGTTAGACTCGTCTTTCGCTGGTTTTTTGTGTTTTGAGGGGCACTAGGGAAGGAGGTTGGGCGCCTGGCTATACCCTAAGTTTGGGTTCTTAGTCAGCGATTAATTGGTCAGCAATTAAGTTTTAATCCCGTTTTTCACTTTTTGAGTATAACAGGATATGGGAGGATTTGAACTCGCGACTAAAACTTCTTAGTCTGGCACTACACCACTACACCACAGATCTCCTGCGCAGTTTTCAATTTATGGCAGTTTTTCTTTTAATCTTTAAATAGCTATAGATTCGGGGTAGAGTTATGTACGGCACCTAGGCATTCTGAAGAATAATGGCTTTACTCATAACATAATCATTCTGGCTCAGTTTGTCTTCTTCTTCTGTCATAACCGACGAGACTCAATCCTGGGTCAAAACACGAGGCCTGTCTTCTTCATCTTCCACCGCTTTTGGCTTTTTGCGATAGTTGTTCATGTAAAACTGGAAATGGCTGAAATCTAGATGAGCTTGAGTATTGGTAGGAAAATAAAAATTTACGTATTCTGGGTTCGTATGAAAAATGATTGAATGAAAGCGACACAAAACGGACAGTTCAGCAACAAATTGGTGCTCTAACATAACGGAAGTAGAAGGTTCACGTGGAAGGCAGCGAATAGGCTAAAAACTTCTGGTGCCCTTTGAGGTTGTATCCCGGACTGACTTGGATGGGTCAACCAGGTGTGATTGTCTGCACACAGCCTCTTAGGAAAACGGCTGCAGGCTAGTGGATGGCTGGGTCGTGGGGGATAGGACTTCTCTGGACTTCTAAAGTCACAGGACTGAGAATATCACAGATGATTTCTAATTCGCCTCTCTGTAACCCCGTAAGATGTCCACTCAGGGGTTTAGTAGAGTGAGTCCCATACTCTCTCCTTCCTCTCCAAAAGAAGGACGGATACTCGTAGGAGTTCCCCTGGCTGTAAAAGAAGGCTAAAAACTTCTGAAACATGTAAAAGACCCAAAAGATACATAAAAATGGAAACAAACATTGCAGATACCCAGGAAACGAGCAAGGTTGGAACAGGCTCGAACTTACAGTCTTACCACCCAACTCACCCCCAAAGCTTTAAGAATATACCCTAACCCAGCTATCTAGAATGCCAAACCTGTTTTATTGTTGTCTTATGGACTCGATCGGGTCAAAGCTTCTTACAGAGATGATAGACACATTCGGAGGTAAAAGAAGGAACAGAGGACTTGAGAGCGGGTGCATATTACACGAATACTAAAAAATTCAAATGAAGACAGGTCTGAGCAACACAAAATAACTATCATACCATAAAAATACTTAAACTGATTAAAATTTAATGATTCCGTCTCGTTCCGTATTGGACACTCAGTCAGTAAAGTATGTTAAGAGCAACGTAATATGTCACTAAAGACATTGATATATTAGTGAAAATGTCAGGGATCGGAGTTGTCAAGCTCGGAACCGAAGTGAATTCACAAAATACGGGACCGTTTTTGCCATTTAGGCTACGAATAGTTTTCGTTTTTTGCGTTGTACGACATGTCTCGCACTGTGTCCCACCACCTACCACCCACTACCCCCTACCCCCTCCCACTTCCATCGTTGCCCCCGTTTTTTGGTAAATGTCAAGGCCGAACGCGTCCAGGCATGGGTACACACAACGCCGCCGCACACCCAAATTCCCCCTGGCCTTCCTAATTGCACACCTTCCTCTGTCTCGCTTGGACCAATCATGACCTTACTCTGAAATCTTCTTTCTCTTTCAATTTTAATTGCTATTATTCTTGTTAATTGCTTTTTGGCTTGCTCAATCTTGTGAGTGCTTTTGGTCGTTTATTACGTCCCGAACCTCGAAGTCACTGCCATTTTACATAACTCTGGGAGGTGAGTCATCGGGTTAGTTACCCTGATCATGATTCCGTTTTAACTTTCTCCTGTATATCTAGAAGAATGTGTGCTCCATGTTTTTATAGTAGATAATTGTCTTTGGTCTTCTTTATTTATCTATTTGATCTTTTAATGAACACGCACATACACACCAAACACACGAACACACGACTTAAGGGGATAAAGGTGTTTACGAAAAGTGCAGTGTCATTGGAAAGACTTTCGTGATATGTCGTGATGGCTGGAGGTGGATGAAACCTTTGGGAAATGTCCTGTGGGCGGGTTTTGGGTGCGTGTGTGCCTGAAGGGTATTGTTGATTGAGCAACCAGGTAATGTCAAGAGACGGCACTGTTGTGATTTGTCTGCTGGGTTTTCTTTGTCTTCTCTTTTTCTCGTTGTTGAAGGGTAACCGAAAACCAGAATCTTTGTCTGTTTGAAAGAAAAAATTTCGAGGTGGACTGGGCACACTCACCGCCGAGGACATAACCAGATCCTAATACAAGCACTCGACTGTGAGAAGAGGAAGACCAAGAAAGACGAAAAGGCGAACAATTGAAGAGGAGCTGACTGCAGTCGGAACAACTTGGGTAGCAGCAAAGAAAACAGCCCTCAATCGAGTCCGATGACCGACCCTTGTAGACGCCCCAGAGGGGTGATAGGACTTATATGGTATCCAAACAAGACAGTACTATAGGGGGTGCTGTGTGTCGTTTGATTCGGGTGAAATTTGAACCTGAAGTCATCAGAAAGTTGAGAATGATAAAGCATCTCTACAATGGAGGGACACCAACCAGAACAAAACGGATGTCATTGTTTCAAATTCTTAAGAGACGTCCTCCGAGGCAATTTGTTCCCAACCCGTGAGGATATGTTCTTCTCGTGCGACAACTTTCTAAGTATCTGTCATTACCAGGAAAGTTTGTTGGTGGCACGGAGTACAGGAGACAGCTGACTTGTGACTTTCTATTGTGTACGCGAAGGAATCCGGAAAGGGAAATCCTGGTCGAAATGTGTTTTTTATGTAAAGATGGATATATATCATATTTAATAAAAAACTGGGTCTTTCATCTATCAGAGGACAAAAGATGGAGGTTGGAGAGGGTAGAGGAAGAAGAAGACAAAGAGGAAAAATGAGGAACCCGGTGGGTGTTTGTGCGTGTACAAAACACGTACGGTATGCGTCTTCGTTAGGACCTGTCACGTGTTACCCGGTCACTGTGGAGAGAGAAAAATTAGTCGAATATGGGTCTAATGGGTCACGATTCTTGATCGATTTACTTTTTACACGGACGTGTACAGTTAAACAAAATTTTTGTTTTCGAGCAAAGTCACGACGACGATGAGTCGACGGTCACATAAATGTTTCCATCAGTCACGGCCACGCAAACAAAACGTTTTTTCGCCTCTTATCTGTGCACCACTTCCGGTTATCTATTTAATACCTCTGAAATCGCTTTTTAGACTCTTCCATTATAATGAAGTTGTTAGCGTGTTGGGACTCGGTGTCTCTATGAAGGCTGTCGTGGTCTTTGTGACCGTGGACTATGTTGAGAGTTGCATCAAGCTCTATGAAGGTGTTAGTTGAGGGAGGTCGTGAATGTTGAGGCGCCAGCTGTGTGTCGGAGTGCTTTGTGCTGAGGCATATTGTTGGACGAGAGCGTCGAACGTGCCGCAGGCTTTCATTCTGAGAGTGTGACCTCCTCCTCTCCTCTCTGGTAGTCGATGTGGCACCCCGAAATCATCTTATTTAAATGGCAATGGATTTGGCAAGGCAGGTGAGACACGAAGTCCTTTTTTTGTGACTGCGCGACGCCCCGACTGACCTCGACTTGAAGTCTTCGCATATGGAAGGCACGTGACCAATTCATTTCCCGAGAGAGAGAGGCGATTTGGGTTATGTTTAATTAAAGTCTTAAACAAATTGGTTCACTGTGACTCTTTATTATTGACTCTAAATGTAGAGAAGTTCAGGCCGTGAAATCCACCTGCTTCCTCCTCCTCCTCTTCCTCACTCTCCTTCTTCTACAGATGTTTTCACGTATGACGTCTTGTATTCCTTATCAAATCACCTCGAGCGGAAAAGGTTTGGAAAGCCCGCCAAAAATGCAAAAAAGGACCGACTGGTCACGGGGTGGTGATTTTTCCTGCGTGCCGCGGAATCGGGCCACGCGACCGAATTCTTAATTTCATGTGTGTGTTGTGTTATGTTTGGTTGTGTGTGTCTCCTCCGACGTCATACGGGCAAGGCGTGTGTGCAGGTGGTCGAAGGCTATTAGGCTATTACCTTTCCTCTTTTTTCATATATTTGATATTTCCTGTCATCATTATCATAATAAATGTAGAAATTAGGTCGCTGTTGTAGTACGTTTAGAGGTTTATGACCTTTTTCCTTCTCTGCCATCATTTTGTTGGTGTGTTCTGTTGCCTTCTTTGCTTCTTGCTTCTTCTTCTTCTATATCGCGCTTTTGCGTTTTGTTCTTCTGTTTTTGTCTTCCATTCATTTCTTCTCTTATCTTTGTCTTCTTCCTCTGTCAGTTTTCTTCTCCAGTTTCTACCATTATATTGATCACTATAGAAGGTTATCCTTTTCTCCCTCAGCTATTCTGTCTATGTTTTATTTTTTTCACTTTGCTTTTGGCTTGGTATTATCCTCTGCATCTGATTTTAGATCTAGTCCTGTCGGGTTTTCTCTAAAGCTCAGAGAAGCGTCTTAGCTCCTTAATGGAAGCAGAGAAGGGTGATTTGGTCGAGCTACAAGAAAGAGATGAAAGAAGAAGGAAGAGGATCTGTCTTTTAGCGACATTCCTGTACCAAAAGGTCCTTGATAAGAAAACTCAGTCAGATACCAAATTCCCTCTCACTTTTGGCATGAAGAGAGAGAGAGAAAAGAGTGAAAGCCTCCGGGCCAAGAGATGGATAGATTAGGACAAAGCTCAGGTACGATCGCGTCGTCCAAGACAATTATTTTGTCAAGTTTCAGGTTGAAAACATGTAAGTTTATAAAATCAGCGACACTTACAATTCACTTAGGCGTTTCACCATAAATTATTATACAAATTACAGAGCATAACGGAAGAAGAAGACGACGAAGACGACGACGAAGATATGGAAGAGAGGTAAGAAGAGATGAAGGGAGGAGGGAAAGGCCGGGTCCAGATGGTCACTGTTATCCATCATGCAGGTGGAATAACAAATTACATCTTGACCAATTTCAAGATCGCTCCGCGATAAATCACGAGAGTATTATGTCCGATGTCATAATGACGACTTCTCAGATTCGTTTTCCTTTTCAATAGAAATCATTTTTCAAAAGACGAAAGAAATTCGTTTTCTTCTTCTTATTTAGGTACGTTTAGGTACGCAGCACGCGTTTCTTTTATAAGGAATTTAACAAAAAAAAAACTTTTTAATTTTAAATCCCGGATGATTTCGTCTTGGCCGTCATAGTCATCGAGGTGTTTATGTGTCCCTGGCCTGTGTCCTAGGTTCTTGAATACCAGGTCAGTCCTTGTTCCTTTGGTTGGAATCTGAGTGTGGGTTTAGAAAGAAATGAAAATACGTGATTCTTTGATGGGCCTTTCGATTTATTTTTCTTCAAAAGAAAGATGATTCAAGGTGTTCTAAGGTCTCAAGAGGTGGAGGCAAAAGTTTCTTCAATTTTCGAAAGAAAAAAATGTTAAACGAGACCAAAAAGAAAAATGGAAAGGACGAATACATAAACAGGGGTTGAAAAAAGGTGTACAGGAGAAAAAGAAGGAGCAGAAGGAATACTGCAAGACAAGAGTTGGAAGAAGAGCTCAAAATAAAAACAGAACTCAGTAAAAGATGAGGTGAAAGATTGAAGAGAGAAGGTAGAAGTAGAAAAGAAGCAACAAAAAGTAAAAAACAAGCAAAAAGACGAGGAAACAGGAAAAACCACAACAGCAAGACTGGTTGAATGAAAACAAACTAAAACATAAAAAGCTAAAAAGTTGAAAATGGCAAAAGACAAGATAAGACAAAACCCACTATAGAAAGTCGTTGAAGAGAAAAAGAAAAGACAGACACAAACGCTCTAAAATCGCGAAAAAGTGACACAGAGAAGGATTAAGAAACAAACAGAAGATGTAGTGGAAGGAAAAGGTAAATTGAAAGAAGAAAAGCAAAATAAATGAAAAAAGAGGGAAGAAGGTGTCGAAAACCAAAAAAGAGAAAAAGAAAGAAAAATCAAAAGACAGAAAGAAGAGATGAGAGGAAAGGAAATTAGTATAACTCAAAGAGTGTTTCATTCTCAACCTATCTTACAGCTTTTTACCTACAACTACCCTTACTGGATAGCACTAAGTCAATCATTCAAACAAAAAGATGGAAACAAAGACAACAGTCACCTCAAAAGACCACACTACTCCCCCACCAAGTTTCTTCTTCTCAGCATCAACCTTATGTAAAGCTCATCTTCAAGTTCTTACTCCTCAACTTGTTGACATTTTCATTCTTGGTGTCAAGTTCAACTCAGGTCACATAATAGAATAAGAAGAGGACGACCCACGAGAAGATGAACCAGAATAGAGACAAAATTATGTTAAGCCAAAAGCGGAATGATAAGACCCAGAAAGCCCGCCACCCAATCCACCAACAACATTCAGGTACCGTTGGGTACCCACGAGGACTCTTGGATGAATTGCATAACGTTGGCGGTGCGCGTGCGTTTTGTGTTTTCAATTCGCCTCTCCTTCGGCTCTTGGAAAGGGAAGACGTCACGGGTCTCGCATCCGAACAATGAGCTACCAATTCCTCTTCCTCTGTTTTTCTGCTTCTTGATTCCAGATCCAACCTGTTTAGCTATTCCTTGAGGTGGTTGGTCGGTTGTCTTATTCCCAACTGCCAACGTCTTTTGTCATCTGCCTTTTTCTTATTAACTTTCAACCGAAAATGAATATTTCATCTTTTCTTGTAACGTTCCTCCCTCGTCTTATGTTATCTCGGTCAATCTCTTAACGATCGTACTGTCTGTGAGTCGTTCTATCAAAAGCTGAAGGGTTTGGATTTGTGCTGATGGAAGGGTTGGCAGGTGTTCCACTTCTCCACTGTTGTTGTTTGCCTTTTGAATTCCTCACCCCTTCTAAACCTGTTTTTGTTTCCGATTTTGTTTGTTGGGGTTGGCTGCCATATTCTTTGAACGGTTGTTGTTATTGCGAAAAATAGTTCAAGTTTCATTGCGAAGTTTTCTCCTGAGTTTTTGACTGTTTAAAGCACAGAGTTAACTCAGTTTGAGATGTTAGTACAATTTAATTCAGATTGTAGGTCGTCGATAAAACAAGCACATAGAACATGTGCGAACACTCGAGAACAAAAGAAGTATGGACAAAACAGAAGAGGGCAAAAATAAATTAAAAACAGAAAGCACAAAAGAATAGCCACATAGATTAGGAGAAAGGAATCTAGACGAGGGATAACGCAAAAGAGGAAAAAAGTGGTAAAAAAACAAAATGCTAAAGAAACGAGGATGAAAAAGTGTGGCAATGTCCACAAACAAGACAGATGACACAGACAAAGAGAAAAGAGGAAAGAAAGAAATGGTAAACGAAAAACGCAAAAGAATTTCAACAAAACGAACAAATAAATTGGAATATCGGAATAAACCCAACAATCTGCTCAAACAAAAGAAGTAACAAAGGAATCTGGACGAGGATATACTGTATAAAAGAAGAAAAAGAGAAAATGGTAAAAGAAACAAAAACAAGAAAGATGATCGGAATAAGGAAAACATGGACGAGCACACTCATAAGACAATGCGAGGAAAGTAGCATGAATGGCAGACGCTCGATGACTCAACCTGTGGGCAGATTGACAGACAGTTGATTGATCGAGTGAGAACACTCGTGATTCCGAGGGAAGAACTGTACAAGAAACAAAGCAACGAGACACAAAGACGTTGAAAAAAGTTTTCATCAGGTCCTCAGCAGACAACCTGGAATAATAAGACGGAAGGAAGGTTTGTCCGCCCCTCCAGCTCAACAAAACAGGTTTTTACAGACAACACATGCTTACAGGAAGAGAGGAAACGACGGCCGGGGGTCTCAGTTTCCGTAATTGTGTTTTGTGTTCATCCAGGTAGGACCTCCAGCCACCACCGGAGATCAGTGAACCAAACCCGTGCACACGCTGCACATGATAACAACCCCCTCGATGGTGCTCGCTCATAAGTTAATCACGTGAATTCATCAACCCTTTGGAAACACTTCCTGAAATAGTTCCACCGGGAGGACACAAGGTGCCAAAGTCGTCGTGGTCCGTGCCTGTGACGGCATCGCATTAGACCACCACCCTCTCGTCTCCACCACCTCCTCCTCCTGGTTCTGGTTCTTTCCTCCTCGCAGCAGGTTACTTAAATTTTTATTTCCTCTTAAGTGTCGATAATTACAAAAGTAATTTCTTAGAGAGCCCGCATCGAGGTTGTAGCGTCTTTTAAGGTTTGCGCGGGAAGCCGAACCTGTTTTGCATCGTCTTTTCATTGTCCTCTGCTATCTCTTCCTCCTTCATAGCTTTCATCATCTTCTTTTTTATTACATCTTTGTTAGATCTTGCAGGTCTCCCTCTCTTTGTCTTTTTCTACTTGATTATCTTTTTTTCAACTGAAGCTGTTTTACTGTTTGGTTGTCTCGTCTCTGTTTCTTCTATTTCTGTTGTTTCTTTCTTTTTTCTTTGTTTTGCTTCCGCTTTCTTTGTATACTATTAGTCGTTCTTTCAACATCAAACAAACGTTTTCTTCGTCATATTGCCTCTTCTGTCACCGACTTTTTCTTATTTTCATCTCTTTCTTCTCACTTGTCTTCCGTTCTCATTAATGTCTTTTATCTGTTTCTTCTGTTTTTGTTATTTCTTTCTTCCAGTTTCATCTTTCTCTTCATTCTTTTCCTCGTTTCCGTCACGAAATGGTGTTTTATGCCACCAATTTCTGTTTCTCCTGTCTTCCTGTTGTTTTACATCATCCTGTTTTCTTTTGTCCTCTGTCATAGTCTTTTCTTGATCCTTTCCTTCTTTTGTCACCGACTTTTCTTATTTTTGTCTTTTTCTTCGTATTTGCCGACTATTCTGGTAAATCATTTTTGCTTTTTGTTTGTCTCCTATCTGTTTCTTCTGTTTTTGCTGTTTTTTTATTACTTTTTCCTCTTTCCTGCCTTTTCTTTTTCATTCCCGTCATGAAATGTCATCTTGAATAACTGATTTTCGTTCTTCCTGCCTTTGTCTTTATGTCTTCTTTTACTCATTGTAGTTTTCTTCATCATACTACCTCTTTTGTCATCAATTTTTGTTATTTTTGTCCTTTTCTTCTTATTTACCTTCTGTTCTGTAAATTCATTTTTGCTTCCTCATTCTATTTCCACTTTCCATGTATTTTCTTCTTCATTCCTGTCACAAAATCGTATCTTATGTTATTAATTTATGCTCTTTTATTTCTCTTGTTTTCTTCCTCCTCTTATCTACTTTTCTGGTAAATTTTTTGTTGGTTTTCTATTGTCTGCTGTTGGTTTGTTGCAGTCTGTCACTTGTTGCTCTCTGGCTTTTAATTATTTGTCGCATCTCTGCCCCTACAGCGTTTAATTTTGTTTCTGTTATTATCAGTTTCATTGGCCTTGAGCGAGAAACCAGTTGCATAGTGCTCTGGTGACCCGAAGTGCAGATGAGAGGGGGAAAGGAGGCTCAGCATGATGTCATCGAGTGAAATTTTTTTTTGTTAATTTCATTAAAAATTTATTGTTAACTTTGTCGTAACGGCCGTTTGTTCCTTTTTTGGTTTTGAATTATAATTTGGGAGGTTGTTACGGTTGTTGTTGTCGTTGTTGGCACTTGACCAGTGAGCTCCCTGTATTTGGAAACGATTGGTTCCCGTGTGAATTTAGCCTCCAGGTTGAATACCTTGCTCACTCACCTGGGTTCTAACGGTGGCTTTTTTAATTAGTGAATTATGTAACCCGGTGGAGATTTTTTTCTCTTTTTAGTGTTTTCGAATTCCATTTTTAGAAGATTCGACCATTTTTTTGAGGTACTTTTGAAGTGTTTTGTGAACCTGTTTTGCACAACTTTGGGCGAAAATCGAGTTTGTAGCTCTGATTTATTTCAACCTGTTTTCTTGTTGCTTCGTTATTTTTGTGAAGTTTCTAGCCGGCGGTGGTAAGGAGAGGAGGGGCGTATCAAAGGGTTTTTCGATTGTGATGACAATTGAAAACTGGTCTTGAGAATTTGGCTGTCCCAATCTCTCTTTTTGGGGTGTAGATTCGCTTGTCTACACCCTTCTAGCCATAATTTTAATTTTATTTTACTTTCTAAAATTTCTGTTAATTATTCAACTTCTCAATTCAGCACTGTTCTTCTTCTTTTCTTTTTGGTAAGAAAGACTGACTTGTCTTGTTTAGTCGGTTTAGCGAGTTTAGTTTTTGTTAACATCAGGCCAACTGTCGTGTGATTTACTCAACTCGAATTTCATTCTTTTTTCTGATTCACTAAAATTGCCCAAAAAGTTGGCCCTCCAGTTCCTGGATGTCTCCTTGAGAATCTTGTACAGGAGAAAGACCCAATAATTCAGCGAATAACCCAACCTAAAGACAGGATTCATGCCAAGACGTCTGGAGTGAGATTACAACTGCAAAGAAGATAAAAATCGGAAATTCAAATTCTCAAGAGCACGCTGTATTGGCCCAAAAAGGAAGTTAATAACCACACAAATAGAAACTTCGATTGACCAAAGAAAATAAATAGTGTGTCCCAAAAGTTCCCGGAATAAGTTGACTTTGTAATTGACAACACTACCTTGTGGTGCGGGACTTCGGGCAGAAAAATTGGTGAGGAATCTGACCTTTAAAACGAGACCCATACCCAGAGCTTTGGTTCAGAGCAGAACTGAATCGAGACCTTATAAATCATTCCGGGAACTTCTGGGACAAGTCCTGTACAATTTCACGTACTCGAGGTGTGGCCACGATGACAAGTTCAAAAGTTCGCTGGGTTCAAGGTCGATTTAAAACCTCCAAACCTGAGTATAGTTAGAAGTTTGAAGTTGGTTCTGAAATAATGAGAGTTGGAAAATGGTATCATAGAGCTAATTTATCGAGTGAAAATCATTCCGAGAACTTTTGGGACGGACCCTGTACAATCTAAGAAGGTTCTTCAGAGTAAATTTGAAACTTCATTCAAGACGAAAGGTAGACAGTAGAGTAAAAGACCGAAGAAGAAGAAGAAGAAGAAGGAGATGATAATGAACAGGAACCTCACTCCTCGCCAAGGAGGTACCAACAGCCTCCCGTAAGGCCTAGGTTACGGGCTCAAAGAACCTCATCAACCAATTAATCGTTACACGTGACCTCATCAAAGCTAAAACCTAAATTTCGGGTACGAAAGAGACGCGGGTGGAAGCCTACAAAAACCTGAAAAGAGGACAGTTATTATAGTTAAATCGAGGTCAATTTTCAGTTGAACGACTTTAGAACCGTTAGCCGTTAGCAATGTCACCAGCGAAACCCTGCAAAACACTCCATCGGAGCCAGAAACAACCCTCAAGCACCTACCCTAAGGGTGTGGTAGTAAATTCAAACTCAAACCTGGCAAACCATAAATAAATTCCCGTTCCTGGACCACATCCAAGCTTTCATTCATTCATTCACTCATTCATTCGGGTTTGTTTAATCCCCGATTAAACGGAAAGTTATTGCTCTCTTATTCCTGGTCATAATCGGACCATACATGGGCGTTCACATGCCCACGATGTGTTCAACACATCAATTTTATAAAAACTACTTCATATTAAGAGGTCTCCACGTGAGGAAATCCTTTTTTGTGGCTCTCATCTTTGTTGTTGTTGTTTCTTCTCTTTAGTTGAGTCGGCGGTAGTTCGCGCATACCACACATACACACACTCTCTATCACAATCACACACACAAGGAATAAAAACAAATAATGATGATGATGATGATGATGATGATGATTTATTATTGCAACGGCTTCTTTCATTTAATGAGCAACCGATTCACATTAATTGCATCATCTTAGAGGACCACAGCCACGACTTCAATCAAAGGAAAAAAAACTTGTTGTGATTAGAAAAAGCAATAATTTGGGTAATAAAATGAGAGGAGGAGGAGGAGAAGGGAAAAGAACCTAAAATTGTGCTTTATGAATAATAACATGATTAAAAAAAGAAGTTAATAACAACGGAAAGGATTAAATAATTGACATTTGTTTCCTCGAATGAATGAACTCGACTCGACGGCCATTAGTCAAAACAAAAACGAGGCTGACCAACGGTTAGCTGGATGATGGGCACCGTGGTGGAGTGGAAAAGGGCTTAGGAGAGTGTGTACACACGTGTGAGGTTGAGTGTGAGCAGGTGGTGGGTTTGAAGAAGGTTTTGGTTTTTGCAAAAAGTGGAGTAGTCTTGGGTTTGGTATATACGTGGTGATGTGGACCTGGAAACTGTGCTACGAAAGGTTCAAAATGAAGGAATCGAGAATCCAGGCTCTGAAGTGAAATATTTTCTTTGAAGTTCTAAAAGCTCTTCTTGCCTTCATTTCCCAAAAGATTTACCGAAAGCTCTGCCTCGAAACCTTAACAACTTTTTGAATCAAAACATAACGCTTAAAACCCTAAAACATTTTTTTTTGTGCTTGTACACAAAACTACTCGCATAATTTTACGTATAAGTGTGCATTACTTATGAAATAAGCTCTTCTCAAACTTTTGCGCCTCTTTCAACAAGTGTGCGTTATTTATGAAATATATTAACCAAAGTTTTCGGTAATTTTGAAGTGAATTCTCCGCCTGGCTGTCTTAAACAATAAAACTGCAAAATTTGATCGTGAAAAGCTTTTAGATTTTCGAATTTTCTTTCAAAACGTTTCTAAAACATTTAAAAGCCTTCTTCTTAAAACCTTCGAATTTTCCTCAGTGAGCTTTTGATGTACTAATTTTTTGGAACCGGAAGCAATTCAAAATCTAAATTTTCAAGTGAAACAGTAAGAAATATGAAATCTAAGCTTAAATAAAAGCTTTCAAGACTTCTTTCTAAAGGCCAAGAGTTTTTGAAACTGATCAAAGAACGGCTCTCATTTTAGAACTGAAAATTTTTCCATATGAAAAGCTGAAAAGCTTTGAGAATTTCTTTACAAAGCTTCTAAAGCTCGTAAAAACTTCCTTTTAAGAACTTTGGGACTTTTCCATGTGTATTTAAATTTTATTTGGAACTGAAAACAATTTGAAACCTAAATTTTCAAATGAATTGTAAAGAAATCCCGAAGCTTAAATTTAATTAGAAAGTTCCAAGACCTACTTTCTAAAAGTTTTTGACAAATTAAAAGCACAAAAGTTCTTCTCGTTTATATCTCAAAAGAAAATTAAGCGAAAGCTCTTGTGATATCATTGCAGAGAAAACTTCTGATAGATGAGAGAGCTTTTAAGAAGCAGCTTTTGATAGAAAGTTTTAAAAAAAGAAATCAAATTTCATAGTGTGAAGTGAAAAAATTATAAACTTCATATTCTAACACTATAAACTTCAATTCTAAAACATTTTCGAATTTTTGTGCAGAAGTCTGGAGGCACGACAGCAAATCTTGAAAGGTTTAGGCTTCATTACTTTGCTAAAAAAATTAATTTTTAGAAAGCTTTAAAACCTTTTAGAAGATCTCTCAGAAGCTTTCGATGTTTCGATTTCCCCCTAGTAGTTTAGACATTTTGAAATTTTAGAGCTTTTCTTGAAGATATATGAAAAGTCAAGAGGAAGTCTTGAAAGTTTTGGATGTTAAACTTTGTCAATAAACCCCGAGCTTTTTTTGAACTGTAAAGGACTTAAACCCAAAATTTCAGTTGGAAGGTATTATAAATTATAAACCTAAAATTATTTTAGCAGTAATTCAAAATCTACGGAGGTCCAAACTTCAAAAACTTTCAAGACTTCTGAGAGAAGAAAAAATTCTAAAATGAGGACTTCAGTTTCGGATTGTTCCAAACGATGCCGATAGGACTACAGTTCTCTCTCTTTCTCTCCCTTCTAAGAAACTAAAAGTCGTTGGACAAAAAAAGACTCTGACGACGTTTAATTCAGAAGTCTTAAAGACTTTGAAAGGAATTAAATGAGAGAAGAAGAAGAAAAAACTTCTCAATGAAATCTCTTTGAGGAGGAAAAAAATTAAAATTGAAAAAGTCTTTTGTTTCCCTCTCGCATGGGGAGAAAAAGAATTAAATTCCCATATTGTCACCTGCCTCTCAGTTGGCACACCTGTCCTTGGCCGTTGTGCGCCTCCTTCGGTCCTTTCGGCTAACTGTCCCGTCGTGTTTGCTAACTTTGCATCACCTGTCCGGGTCGTTGCGATGGGGCAACAACAAAAACAACACAACAGACTCAGGCACGCTTCAGGTTCAGTTGCTAGGGGCAACCGAATACATTCCTCCCCCTTGTCCCTGCTACCCCATTCTTCTTCTCCTTCTATTCTATTCTTTCCTCTCGAGGATGGACGTCATCGAATCCGAGATTACGTAAATATCTAGTTACCAACCGCAAAGGACAATAGACCAATTGTTGAAGTTTAGGGGGTGAGTGGAGGGGGGTTGATTTGGAACGTGGACAAGAGGAGTTGGGGTTTGATTTCCTCCCACTGGGCTCAAGCTGCTGGAGATGGATTGTGTCACGAAGAGATCTGTGGGGATAAGACGCTATTGTCCATCCACCCTCCAGATCGATGATAACCTGGAAGATGAGTTTAAGGTATGAGAGGGGAGGAGGAGTAACTTGAGCTTTTTATTCCCTCTTTAATCCACAATTTTTGTAAATTGCTTCCCCTCCCTTCCCTCCCAAAGAGATGTCACAAGCCTGCCGTGATTATGCCAATTGTTCGGAACGCCATCACGAATCGAGGTTTTCGGAACGTGACGAATTCATCGGATTTCCCCTCGGACTAAGTTAGCCATGATGTGGGATTGTTAAGGCTCTTGGAAATCTTTTGGAACTGAACCTGAAAACCTGAATGGAACGTAGAAATTACCTGGAGGATAACAATTTTCAGTTGGAAACAAGTTGTTTTGTTTAAAACTTTTTTTTTATCTTGTTGATTTATTTACTACTAGTAAATTACACAGGTACATGCCTGGTCGTGAGACACCAGATGTTTGGAATCTCCAAAGTAATTACACTTCCTGCTTCTGACTCTCTTCGGAGGATTCGGTCGAACGGCCAACCATCATCAGCTTTGGAGTAGCCATGATAAAAACTTGTCGTTCTTCATTCTGACTTTGCCAAAAAAAATTTTTTGTTTTCCTTCATTCGGGTTTGTCGCGTCGTCTGTAGGTCTGTATGATGTAATGACCGTTAGGTTAGCCATGTACGTTGTCAAACACACGTACCTGATTCGTAGGTATGAATGACTTCTTTTACGTAACCGGACATTGATACCAAAACAAAATCGCGATTTATAAATTTGTCTTTTATGGTGTCATCCTGGTTGAGATGAGGCTTGGGTTTGGTTTCTTCACTGAGTTGGGGATGATTTGGAGATCCTGGAATGACAGAAGAAACAGAAGAACTAGCACAAAAACCGAAAGAAGGAAAGAATCCAAAAATAAAGAAAGAAAGGAAGGAAGAAAGTTTTGTAAGACGCTTTTATCAGAAGTCCATTTCACTATTTCCGGTTTTAAAGCTTCAGGTTCGAACCTGAAACTTCTCAGTTTGTGCCAGAACACCAACTCAAATGAGAGAGAGTGAGGAAAGGTAGAAATTGATTTCGTCGTGCGTTGCCAATCAATCAAAGCCAGGAAGTGAAACTTTCAGGTACGACATCAATTTCAGGTACAAATTCTATTTTAATCAAAGACAACATCCAATCAGGATGCAAATCACTTTCGATCATTTACAACCCAAGAGGCTGAGAGAAGCTCACTGATTTGGAGGTCACGTGACACCTGATCACGAGACCTCCGGAAAGTATTGCACTCTTGTACGATGAATTGGTTTCAAAAGTATTGCACACTTGTGGGATGACTTTATTTCAAAAGTATGATGCTGGTCTTGAACTTGGCGCGTCCGCGGAGGCAACGGCTGTTTACTCCTTAAACCTGAACTCATGATGTACTTGACGGAGTACAATGGCGGGTGCTACTCTTGCCTCTTGAATGCCTCTTCGTACCTGAGATATTTTTCGAATCTTCGTCACAAATTCCTTTGTCTTCGAAAAGACTAATAAACTCAATTTTGACGTCTTGACTCGTTTTTTTTGGTCATGAATCGACAATTTTCTGATTCTTTCTTCTTTCTATTTCTAGGTTTGTTTTGTTCTTTGTTTTAAGGTTGAGTGATCTCCAGTTGGGAGGTTCTGAGTCGGTTATGCCCTCTGGGAGTTCCTTCTTGGAGTTTGGTTCTTCCACAGCCTTCTTGGATAACTTTCTCCAGGTATGTCTTACTTCCATTCCTCTCCCAACTTGTACATCGAATTTAGTGTCGATCATGTTTCGAGATCCTGTCACGCCTGGATATGACAACAACCCTTTGAAACATGATCGACACTAAATTCGATGTACAAGTTGGAAAAAGAAAGGGAAGTGGTGATGCGTGGGAGGAAGAAATTCGTCCTCGAAACGGTGAGAGCCAGGCTCAGGTTCGCCAATTCCTGCATTCCGATCTGTTAAGGACCTGCTGAAGAATGGCGAATGAAACCATCTCAAGTGCGGTCGGATGTTTGTGTGTCGTGTTCGCATTGACACATTCATCTTCTTCTTCCTCCTTTCGTCTTCTTCTCCTCTTCTTCTTCTTTAAATGAGGTTGTAGGCGGTTGTTAACGGTCGCTGACCTCTTTTCTTCTTCGTCTTCTTTTCCGGATGACTTTTCTGAATTGTTTTATATCGATCGTAAATTTCGGGCTTACTAACGGTCATACTATGTTTGGTTTTGCACCCTTTTGATCGCTTTCTCTCTCTCTCCTGTTTTTGGTCTCTGTCGTGGTTTTCCAGTCATACAGCTTTGGTTTATCTTCAGTTTCTTCTTTTGCGTTTGACGTTACTGCTGAGGTTTCCAGGTTTCTTGTTATTTTTGGTTTTCTCACTCTTTTCTCTTCTCTCTGTCACTCTCATTTTTCTGTTATATTGAATTGCTGCTGTAGATCCTCTTCCTCTTCTCTTTTATTTTGCCTCTTTCTTATTTGACCTCTTTCTTTTTATTCTCATTAAGTCTTCTATCTTTCATTCTCTTTCATTTTTCTTCCTCCTCATACGATGTACTTATTTAAGTTGTTTTCCTGTTCAATATTCTGCTCATCTCACATTTCTTCTTTTCATTTCGTTCTTCATAACTCATCTTCAGTCATCGTAAATCTTTTTTTCATTCCTCTTTCCCTCTTTTTCCTGCTTCTTTTCTATGTTTCTCGCTTTTTATATTTGTTTCTCTTTTCTTTTTATTCTACCTCCCTTTCTTTGCTTTCTCTTCCTCATTTTTGTAATCTCCTTTCTCATTCTTTTTTCACCTGTCTCGTCTCTTTCATACTTCCCGATTTATTTTATCTACTCATTTTAGCACATTTTGTGGCTCGTTTGTAACTCTATCTATCTTTGATTTGTTTACCATGTCCACCTTCTTTTGTTCCAAATTGCTTCCGATTCATTAACGAGGCGGAAGGGGGTCGGTTGTACAAAGAACCAAACGCCCATCAGGTTCGCTATAGTTCGTTTTAACTTTTGTTCCACGTTCACGTTGCCAAACGAATCATTCTCACTCCCACAGATGTGTATAAGCAAACACGTGAATGAAGAGAGGAGTGAGGAGTGAAGTGGAAGAGAGGATGTAGAAAGTGATGTGTCTTAGAATGAAGGAGAATGATTCGACAGCGTAAATTAACCGCGAAATGGAGAGCCTGACCTTGGGAACGTACCTCTCTTTCTTCTTCGAAAAGAAATTCTGTTCTAAATTAGGAGGTTAATGAAACTCGAAAGACCGAAAAAGGTTGTCGGCTGTCAC
Organism: Columbicola columbae; assembly: GCA_016920875.1. Lineage (NCBI taxonomy): Eukaryota > Metazoa > Arthropoda > Insecta > Psocodea > Philopteridae > Columbicola > Columbicola columbae. The sequence goes on from JADMLL010000005.1 coordinate 14,666,568, forward strand.
TTTATCAGGCACGAAGAAAAGTCACAAGGTACGGAGGTTAAAAAATGGAATAAATTACATTTGAGTGTTTGAAATTTGTTCCCCCGAGGCGCAAACGACGTTTAACAGTTTTTGCCACGGCGTCTCAGGTTCAGGTTTTTGTTAAGGTTCAAATGGTATATCGATTATAATTTGGTTCAACTGTGGAAATAGCGGCGGCTGTGAGGATAAAGAACAAAAAACAGGAAAGAAAATGAAAAAGCTTCCAACACTAATTTTGAAAGACCCGGAAAACATTGGACCCATCCAGAATCAAACCTTTCTTTCCTCAAAAATGAAATTTCTCATTTTCATGGGAACAAACCTAATTCAAATCCAAATCTCCGAACCTGAAATGAAAGACGCGAGACCCAAGAACAACGGATTAATTCGTTTTTTTCAATCAACCTGACTTTTGTGTCAGATAGCAGACAGAAGGTCAATGTGAAAACAGACAGACGGAGGCACGATGAAGACCTGTACAGGCACGCATGAATTTCACTTCACAGAAACTAAGAAAATTATTAAAAACCTGAATTTTAATTTGTTTTTGTTTGTTTCTTGTCGTAGACGCCAGTCGCCATTGCCATAGTCGCAAACAAAAGTCTAAAATACCCAAGACGGAGAGCAAAAGTTCTTACGAAAGTTTTGGATGACTGGTAAGGAAAAAGGAAAAAAAGAAAAGAAAAATAGACGTAGTAGATGTTGTCAGAAGACAGGGATTTAGGTCAGTATAGCTAAAACAGTCAAACAAGGAACCCGGACAACTCAAAATCACAAAACTCAGGACCCAGAGAACCAACCCTTATCTCTCATATTTGGAGATTGGCGAAAAATTTTTAGATAAAAGTTTTGAATAACTGGCAAGAGGAAAAGAGGAACGAGAATGCTGTAGATGCTGTCGGAAGGCAGCAAATTAGGTCAATAAAGCCAGAAAAGTCAAACAAGACTCCAGACAACTGAAAACCATATCAAGAGCACCAAGGTTCTCAAATTATGGAGACTTGTGAAGAGCTTTTGGATGATTAGTAGAAACGAGGAAGACGACTACATAAACCAGAAGACGCATTAGGAAGGCAGCGACTTCCACCACCAAACCAGAAGAAATTAACAAAGAACTCAGACAATCAACAGCCAGAAACTCAAGACAAAACAGTTAACCGGAAGTAAAGTACCTAAATCCGTATATAAGTAAAAGGAAATCCAACAGCATCTTAAAATATATAAGCTGAAGAAGAAAAAGGAAGAGAAGAAGAAAGAAGACAAATCTCACAGGAGGAAAGAGCCTGCAATCAAATAAAACCGACACCCGAAGGACCAACCCCCCTCTCTCACATCCGGAGACTGTCAAAACGGTTGAGACCTCCTCCCGACCAAGCTATCCCATGGGTCAATCCCTGGTTCTAATCCTTTAATGATGTCCCACTGACATACTCCTTTCAAAACGGGAATTTCCTTCCGGAGTCACACACTCGAACGATCAGATGATGTTATTTGAAAGAAATAAGTCAAACGATTCCTATGAGAAACGACTTTTCTACCGTCGAGGAACGAGAGAGAGAGAAAGAAGAAAACAGAATTGATTGAAGGTTTCCGGTTTGCCGTTGTAAAAATCCCTATAATTTCCGTAAATAACACATTCTCTCATGTGCATATTAGCTGGAGAGAGAGAGAGAGAGAGAGATGTTCGCGCGCAATTGCAAACGATTATAAGATTATCGGTCCGTTTCTTCTGTGTGCGCCAAAGCCCGTAATTGGGCGAAGTTTCACACGAAATCCGTCTCCGTAAACAAATACGTCTATCGTCTCTATCAACCCTAATTATCATCTCGCGAACATGAGGAGGGTGAAGTGGGACGATACGGGCATGAGAGAGAGGAGGGTAACAACTTCTAAAAGAGGTAATCGATTCGTGAGAATTGTTTTGTCTTTTCTCTCTTTTTCTTTGCTACCTCACCTCTGAGTGCCAATTTTGTCATCTATTCCCTGTTACCATATTCCACACTCTCTCTTTTCTGCCACTCCTTTTCAAAAACCCTTCTTTTTGGTTTTCATTTTTTGGTGGAGTGTTACGAGTGAGTGGAGTTGGTCACTGTATAAAGAAGAAGATAGAGAGAGACTCAGAGGTAAAGAATAGAAGAAAGAAAGAACATGGACAGAAAGATAAACACAGAAAAAAAGAGACGAAGAGAAGGAAAGGAAAAAAGAAAGATGAGCAGAGAGAGAGAACGGGAGAGAAATAAAGAGACACAGAGGCTGATTGATTGTGATGGAGTGGAAGGTCACGGGTCTTCACCGAACCTGAATCGTTTCAAATAAAAAAATAAAATTAAAAATTAAAAAAAGAAAAAAAAGTTATCTTTAATACCATAAACGCAATTAGATCAATAAACCGAATGGTCACCAACTCAATGAAAATAAATAAATAAATAAGAGGATTTAAACATGTGAGGAGACACATAAGGTTAACGCTTTTTTAATATGAAAACCGTTGATCTCGAGCGCGCGCGCGTCCTCGATCACACACACTCACACACAGAAAGAGATACAGGATGTCTGTTTGTCTGTCTGTATCTCCTCCTACCTCACCTCCACTGCCTCCTTTCAAAATCCGTTCGCGTTCGAAGTGGGCAAAGCGGAGAATTTATTCGAAACTATTAAATTTTATATTCGGGGATAAATTTCAATAAGAACCTCGTAAATATTGTGACACCCTGTATAATCCGTTTAAATGTTTGAACCCGTGATACCTGGGATGTGGGAGGAAGAAGGAGGTAGAAGAGAGGAGCTTTGGTGTGGTGTGAGGCGGGGGAGGTTAAATACTCTGTCCTCTCCTTTCTTTACACGCTCACACACACACATCCCCAATAAATAAATAATTTTTATCTTGTTTTTATTTATTTATTTATTTTTTCTTATTTCGATTACCGTTAAACTTTTTTTGGTGATTTACTTTCCTGAAAATACCTGATCGACGAGGTCATGGTTTGTTGTCGGATGGGAATGGAAAGTTCAAAGAAACCGTGGGAGGAATGCGAGCCTGGATTTGGTGTTAACCTGTCTTCAGATTATTCTACTTCCCTTGTCTCCTGTTTCCCTCTCTCTCCTTGAAAGGTAGACATAACAGATCGAAATACAGACACCAATTTCTTTTTTCATGAGGGTCATCCCGCTTTCACTTTAACCTTAAAACAGGATGTGACAAGAAAGTAAGCTCGGCATCTCAACTGCTACTGTCCTAGACAGGAGCTCGGACCTCAACCACAAGCATCCAAATTCTAAAAATCTAGTTTCTGGCTGTTTTATTTCAAGTTTCGATGGTGTGCATTACTTTTGAAGCCAGTGCTTCCCACAAAGGCGAAATACTTTTGAAATAAAACTGAAGAAGAAGAAATGTGCATTACTTTTGAAACCAGTGCTTTCCATAAAGGTGAAATTCTTTTGAAATAAAAATTCGAATGAAAGTGTACATTACCTTTAAAAAGACTTTAAATAGAAGTGTGCAGTATTTTTGAAATGATTTGTGTTAAGTCGACCCGATTTGACCATTCAACCTTAGCCTTAGGAGGGCCATTTTGTCCCCTTAAAGGAAACAGAGATGAGCAATTAACTGACAAACAAGAAGTTGGAAACGGTTATTCACTTCCAACTAAAAGGAAGAAGTACGTCCAAAGACCAAGAAGACGTGGAGGATTCAAAAAGAAGAAGAAGGTCAGTGGAAATAACTTAAAGATCTCAGGCCAACTCCGACACAACCTAACAACGACCAGAGGATGCCAACAAATGCGTACAAACCACATCCTCATGCAAAACCTTCTACCTACTAAGAAGAAGAACAGGAAGAAGGAGGAAAAAAATTTTGGGAGACCCAGGCGGACAGCATCCCAACTCATTTCCTGATGCTCTGAATGGAGGAGACACAAAAAATGAGATAAATGTGGTGGGTGACCTAAAAAAGCGTGTGCTCGATATCATTTCCTCTTCCGCCTGGGCCACCGAATTCCTGGCAGGAGGTTGGCTCTTGGCTAAGATATACATAGCGAGACCTTCATTCACTGGAAATGATGCCTTAGGCAGCCGAAAGAAGAGAGAGAGAGGAGAGGGATTGACAACAGGTGTTCCGTTTGGGGTGTTGGGTTTCTCCTTCCAGGTTCCAGCAGGTTTGATTGATGACGAAACGCAACCTATTATCCAAACTTATGGTTTCGCTCCGTTTTTATCTTTTAATTTGTCCTTCTTTCGTTCATCTTTCAAAGGGTTTCCCTTCTATTTCTTGTCTTCTTCTTCTTTTTAGCTGTTATACATTACACGAATGCAGTTTTGCACTGCTTCCCTTCTTCTGGTGGTACTATCTCCATCTTTTTTACAAACTCATCAAATACCAGAGGCATTTCTCCAATAAAAACGCAACCAACGAAGCTAACTCTCATCTAAATCATCTATCCAATCGTCTGGAAACAAAATTCAGGTACGAAAAGGTCATCGGTGAAGGAGAAAGATCGACAAAAACAAATTCTTTTCATGTCCGATATGGTGGCCGTGTAAGCACGATTCTCTGCCACCGAGGTCATTTTGAGAATTTTTCGAATTTTGTTCTACTTCCGGAACCTGGTGTAAAGAACCATCTGTGAATCCTTCCAGATAATGCAGCTATCTTTGTCTATCATCTGTTAATCTATCTCACCGATGGAGGATGTGTTGGGTTTCTTTTTTCTTCGGATCTTTCCTTCTTGCGTTGATTTTTTTCTCCTTTCCTCTCATCTATAGTTGGAGTATAGATAATTAGTTGTCTATTAGTTTAATAAATTATCTATTAACAACAAAAGGAATGGAGCCACCACCTTCGCCCTTGAGCGTGAAACGCAAAACCGGTATTGGGTTCAAAACTGGAAAGGATTCGGATAGGCAAATGCTTCCGAAGGAGATCGAGCTAGTCAACAGGTTCAGGTTGAAACCTATACGTGAGAGAACAGACCTTGAGGGAACAGAAAGATGAAAGAAACTCAACACCAAAGAAATGGATTTTGCAAAAAAAAGGCGCAAGTAACCCGGCGACTTGTGTGACTTCTTCGCACAGGAGAGGAGAGGGGCGAGAGGGAAATAAGCACGCGCGCGTACCTGAAAACCGAAAACCTCCCGTCGCAGGTGTCACCGTGATATGTTACTTTATTTCCTTTTATTGCTTTAGCATCAGGTTTGTCCACGCAATTAAATCGCCGTTTAATTGCCTCACAAATTCCCGTCCTGGGAAATAATGTTCGTAAACTCGTTCGTAAGTCATTCCTCCCCCGCGCCCTCCTCCCTTACCCGCCTCCTCTACCTATCATCTCTACCCCCGAAGAGAAAGGAGAACATCCACTCTCTCTGTTTATTTTTGATGCCACCTTGTCAACAAACCTAATCAAAATCCGAAACGACGACCGATAAGCAGATTCGAATCCTTCTTCTACCTCCCTTCCTCCCAGTTTTCCCACCGCCTTCCTCCTCCTCTCGTTTCTAAATTTTTCAGCCACGCTTTCGACACAGAAAACGAGTTGGAGAGGTCGGTTCCATCCTTTAATACGATTTTTATTTAGTTTCAGGTACATAAACAATATCAGAGAGAAGAAGGTCAGGCACAAAAGTTTTTTTACGAACCTGCTATGACCGACCTCTTCCTCCCTCTCTCCTCTCCTCCACTCCATCCTTTCTCCTCAGGATCAAATAATCTATTGACACGGATATTATTTATTTATTTATATAAATGGCCGTTTCTTGTAATTATGTTTCTCTTAAGAAATGCGAGAATGAGAAAGGTAGACGAGGAGAAGGGTGGCGGGGGATGGAGGAAACGTTACTACAAGAAGAGGATGAAAGGGAAGCACAAGTGGAAGAAAATGAGGATTGACAGTTATCCCTGGAATGATTATTCCCGGGATAGGTCTGGTTTTAGTATCAACAGAAACTCGCCTCACAATTTTAATTATGAGTTTCCCATGTTGTTGTAATGAAGAGACAAGTCTTTTAGAATTTCACAAGGGTTTTTCTAATTGACTACAAGCCGCATAACTTGGAAACTGTGTTTTTTATAAATACGCACAAAAAGAGTGCTGGAAGAATTGATGAGAAGGAGGGTGATGGACACTCAGGTCTAGTTGGTTGACCCCAAGGATCCATGGTATTGTAGTTAATAACTGCCACACATTCTGGAAGGTGTCGTCTCAGATAAGTTGCGCAATGATGTCCACTCCAGATCCAAACCCATACTCAAGGAACCCATGACCCAGGTCTTCCATTCCTTCTTCGTCCACTTGATTCAAACGACTCGAGCCTCCTAATCAAAAACCATTCTTTATTATCATCCTAATCGCGGGACTATTCGATAAGTGTCCTTGGAGGCAATAAAATAACAGATAAGATTGTGTAATAAAGTCACGTGATTAGTATAATATAATAATAATTAAAGTCAGCGTAGCTCAATTGTCACAAGCTGGATTTTCGTGTGTCTGCCCGGCGAGCCGTCCGCCTGCCTGCCTGGACAAAGTCTTTATCCATCAAATGATCAAAACCACGGATTTCTTATTTCCTTTCGACGGACAGACAGACAGACAGAGAGACAGACGATAAATAGATCGTTTTATGCTTTCCGTGCCGCGTCCATGTTTGTACCCGTTTCTTTCGGACGGTTCTCGCTCATTGTGTTCACGATCATTATCGTCCATCTGCGTTCGCTCTACAAATAAATTACCTGATTTGAACCGATCGAAGGACCGGTTCCACTTGGAGACATAATCTCGGTTAGGAATGCGAGGTTTGCCTTACAATGACGGCTGTAGTCAATCTCAGTTGTTACGTGGTCCATGTGGGATGCTGGAGAGCTGTTTGCCATCTCTAGGGGATGTTATCGAAGGTTTTTCTTCCTTTCTATCCAAGAAGCATTGTCTTTCTCCTCTCCCAAGACCTTAGGCAACTTAAACACTACTCGACAATCAGTCACCCTCAGCGGAAACTCACCCCAAAGGTGCCACCTTCTTAAGAGCTCAAGCACTCTCTCCCTCAAATAACTAACATGAACCATGAATTAAGACTGATTAGCATCCAGAAACGGAAATCTGATCCCGGAAAAATCCGTTAAACTCAAAAAGCCAGGAAGTTAACTCAGAAACCCTTCACCCGCGTCCAAAGGTTCCTCTTTTGTATGCCTTTGTCACCCTAAAATTAAAACGCAACAGAGGGGAAAGAAAAGTAGATGATAATTAAGAAATTAATACACCAAAACCGGAAGAGGAAACAAAAGAAAAAGAAGGAGAAAAGGAAATAGCCTTATGCGTATGTGCAGATGGGCATGAGAACACCAAAACACTCGCCAACTCATTGAGACACAAATTTTTCCGAATTTCTTCCTTCAAATTTAATTCTAAAAACCTGGGCGTTAGGGTGCCTTATAGAGAAACAAAGAAATAGGTACGAATTACGAAAAAGTTGGAACCTGAAAACCTAAGAGAAATAATTTTTTTTTTGCCAGTCAGGCACGCAGTCAGGGCCGTTTACATAAACTAGAAAAACTGTCGACGTTTCACAAGAATACGACTTTTTCCCTTTTTTTAATGTCTTCATATTTAAGGTCTTTAAGGTATTTCTTATAATATTTAATTTTACGCGCGCGTACCTGGAAAACCGTGTAATCGTAAATAAACTTTACAAAATAAAAATTAACAATCTGATAATTTCTTTTTCCTTTTCCTCCTTTTTTTATCGAAACTTTAAAATTATTGTTATTATTTTTTGTGAGGAATCTTAATTATTAGAAACTTGGTCGACCGGTTCGTCCGTTTGTCCGTCTGTCGTTTATGTTTTAGACTCGGTGTTGATGCCGTTTGGTGGAAACCTGAAGATGGAAGGTGACAAAATGTCCGGAGCTGGGGTTGTTGGCTGTTTTTTTCTGATTTCCGGGTTGTGTTTCAATAATCTGGTTCATCTGGGCTATTTGGGCTAGTTGATGACCTTAATTAGTTGAAGGTTTGGAAGGTTGTTTAGGTTTCTTTTGGTATTAAAGTGTTTTGCCCAAAAATTTGGGTAATAGTTAGTCTATCAGCTGTTTTGTTTGAGCTTAAGGCGGTTGTCTAAGTGGCTGGAATTTGGGTTAAACCTCTAAGTAAAGGAATTAGGTATAGGTTTCAGGTACGACTATTTTCTTCCAAAGAAATTTGAGGACAAAGAAGAGGAAGGCACCAACACCAACTCGGACCGCCTGACGGAAATTGGCGTTGACACATCACCTTAGAGTCTACAAGGTGATGGAAATCAGTATGGAACACCCATGATGGCCGACTCCCAGGTGGTGTCACGTGCTAACAGACAAACGCGTTCGAGTCACGCTAGGACAGAAAGCGCCATGAGATTCCTCCACTTCTAGCATAAAGCAACTTATCAAAAAGGCATTTTGCTGAATTGATTTATTGGTGGAAAAGACACAAGACAACAACAACAACAACAACAACTGCACCAACAACTACAACCAGAAAAGTTGACAGTTTTATACATTTTGTTTATAAAGTGGCGTTGAGTCGAGTAAAACAGTAGGAAACGCGAATAAAACGACGCCATTCAATGGGAAAACTGCTTTTTTGACTCCTTGGGGTGCTCCCTCCGCCATCTTTCTTTTCTTTTATTATTGTGCAACAATATAAAAAGTGTTAATGCGACATTGAGGAACAATATCTCTTCCAAATGGTGCGTTCAAAATTATTTGAAGAAACCAGAAACCAGCTATGGTTTTCATTTCTTTCAGATACCCATTACAGTTTTGGAAACCTCTTCATAATCACCCGTACCAATCGCCATGAGCAATATCAACGAGACCTCGGTTTAAGTAAGTCATAGAACCGAAATGCGCCACAAACAGGTACGTGTGCAGGGGGCTCTCCCAGAGCCCGGCCACGTTATCGTAAAAACCATTTATCGGAAATGGAAATCAATCTCACGTCACGTGGCCATAAACCCCGCGATAACTTATTGTCTCCTGTCAATTATTCCTGTTCTTACATGACACATTGACGGGGGTATAAGGTAAACATCTTAACTTGAAACGACCGCAAATTTCCACGACAAATTGCTCACTCTTAATAATAATAAATGGTGTGTCAATCGGGGGGCGGAGTGCGGGTGGAGAAGAGAGGCAGAGAACGGTTTTTGCGTCATTTTCCTGACGTGACGTGTGCGTTCGAATGAAAAGGAAAACCGAACAACCGGTTGTTGAGGGGCACCAGCGTGGGAGGGCGTGTGCTTGACTGAGCATAGCCCCTCAGCATTTTGAGGTCCACGTTACGTCATGATACCTTGCCCCTATGTGTGCTGGTCGTGTTTTGATGCTATTATACTTCCTATCTGGAGGTCTGACTTCTATGACATAACGGTTTGCTATGTCTTCGGGTGTTGTACTCTTCCTTCTGGTGTCTAAGGGTTTTAAAACTATCTTCAGCCACTCCTCGGCTGTCTGTTTCATTTCCCACCTTTCCGCGAACGCCTTTTTGTGTAATTCAACCCGAAAATATCACCTCTTACTCAATCCTGTAACAAATCGTCGGTGGATTGTGCAAATCGGAGGCAACTGCACTGTTTCCCACCTATCATTGACGTGTCTTTTAGCATATGCAAACAAACAGACAAGACAAGACAATTTATGCGCGCGAGGTTTTTCTCGCTTTGTTGCTACCTCTCCTCGCCTCCTCTTCCGCCCTCCCACCCGGATTTCGAAACTTTTTTTTATTTCCAGTTAAGTGATTTAGCGTTTATTCGGTCGGTCGTCGATTGACGTGCGTAAGTGGATCTCTAAATTTCGGCAAAAGTCATGTCTGACACTTTTATTTCAGGCACCGAAGGTCACTCTCACACCGAAACCACTTTCCCAAAACTTGTGGCTTTGTTCTCGGTGGAAAATCGAGAACAAAAAAATGTTGTGTTCGCACGGTGGTTGCTTCATCGTGTCAACCTGTCGCATCTGAAAGTCGGTGACAGTTGAACAAATTTTCGTGTTGTCAACGAACCGTGTTCACGGTGCCTAACGGACTCACCGGGGGAGAGGAAAGGATTTCGCAATCAATTCTGGACATTGTTCGTCGAGATGGATGGTTGGCTGGACCGTGATTGCAGATTCCGTTTGGTTTTCAGATAAATCTGCCATTGTTATCCTTATCTACATCTTCTAGATTTCATCTGGGTTAGTTAATTGTTTTGCCGCTTTCTGCTTCGTTTTAGGGTAACAACTTTGTTTTTGTTGTTGTTTGGCTTTAGAAGTGGCAGTCCACTGGAACGGGAGTCTTTGTTGATGGCTTGGTTTTGATCTTTTCGTTTGATCATTGGTGGCATCGTTTGGCAGATTCTTTTGCTACTTTAGTCCTGAGCTTTTCTTACCGGTTTTTGTTTTATTTTTAATTGGCTAACTTTTCTTTGTTTCCCTTTTTTTGATTGATGTTTCGGTCTTACCCAATTTTTCAATAGCTTCTTTTGAGTCATGCCTCTTCTCTCTTCTGTTTCTGTTCTTCTTTCTCCACTCTCTCTTTTCTCTCTTTAAACTTTGTTTCTTTCTTATTACGTACGGTCTCTCTCTTTCTCGTTTATTCTGTTTCTTTTTCCTCTATTCTCTTTTATTCTTGCTCTTCTCTGTTCCTATTTCATTTATTTTCTCCTCTCTCTGTTTATTCTTATTCTTTTTCCTCTTTTCCCACTCTTTCTTTATCCCTTTTTATAGATCAATCTTTTTCTGTCCCTATTTCTGTTTATTTCTATCCTGATTTCTTTATTTTCTCCTCCTTTCCTGTTTTTTTATTCCTTGTCCTTATTTATCTTTTTCTTTTTCTTTTTCGTTTCCTTTTTCTTTCCCTTTTTCTACTTATTTCCTTCTATTTTTGTGTTTTTTTCTACTTTCTCCTCTTTTTTCTTCTTTTCTTATTTTTATTTCATCTTTTCCTTCCTTTTATCTTTTTTCTTTTTTTCGATTGACTCATTTTTCCTTTTTCCAACTGTTGATTTTTCTGTAACTCCTTGTCTATATGTTTTATTTTCTTTGTTCTTTATTTATTTTCTCTTTCTATTCTGTTTCTTCCAGTGTCTCTCCTTACTTTTCAGATTTATAACTTCGGTTTTTCATCTCACTTTCTTTGTTTCACTCTCATCCTCCACCTTTATATTGACTTTAATCGTAAAGCTTCTTTCTGTTCCCTTTTTGAGTTCCCGCATTGCTAGTCTACATCTGTTTTTATGCTTTACTCCTCTTTAAGTCTATCACGACATAGAAAACCTTCAAAGATCTCATCTCATCCTTCCTCCGCTCTCCCGAACGGACACATTCGAAGATGAGGGAATGTTATATCCTCAAAATGGTTGCCCAGGTGGAAAAGCGTCTATGAGACTGACATCCTCCAGGATGGCCAAGTTAATTCTCTCTCTCTCTAGCTTTAAATGTTAAATTAAAATGATTTTAATAATTTAGGTTAGGAGGAAAGAAATATTGAGTCTCTGTCAGATTGAGCCTGGCCAATGGAGGTCAAACGTAATTAGTTAAATCAGAAGAAAATAAAACGCCCGACATTCATTTTTCATTCCTTTGAATTCCGAGAGTATTATTGGAATATTTAAATTCCTTTTTTTCATTCTTTCTTTCTTTCTTTTTAATTAGTCATTCCTCCTCCTCCTCTTCCTCCTTTTCCGCCTTACTCCCTTCGAAAGAAACAAATCTCTCGGAAATAAATCCATCTGCGGATGGATGCTTAATAAATATTTTTTGTGTGTGTTCAGGTTCCGAAGCTTTGGAAATTACGACCTGACACCACCAACCTCGGAGAGATTTAAAATGTCGATGAATTGGTACATGAATTATTTTTAATAAAATTAAATAATTGAAAGAACGATTTAAGAGAATCGTTTCGTCTGTGAGTGGATCCGGTAGATGAGGAGACGACGGCGATGGCGTGGGTTCGTTTGATGTGTGGAACCGACGCGAGGTTGGTGTTCGAACGCCGAAATATTCAAAGGCGTGCCTGTCGGGGAATGAGATATGATGGAACATTCACACAGCAGCCAAGAGCTGATAGGCAAACGTTTGACTGGTAGTGGTGACAAAATGCGGCTGAAAATCGCAACCGAATTGGTGGCTAGTCACCAAAGTAGCAGGTAGCAACTGGTTTTATTTCCTTTCTACCTTTCATCAGATTTATGTTGAGATCTTAGCTCGATTTCTTGGTCTCATATTTTGTCCTTGTCGTTTCGCTGTCTTCTTCTATAGTCTGTCTCAAAAGTTGCATATATCATTTTAGAACTTCTTTTTTTATACAACGCTTTGTCAGCTACGAACGATTCACCCAATCAATGACTTCGCCCAGGTAGCCAGCACTGTTAAGGCAAACAAAGTCTAGGAACTTTTGGGACAGAATATGTATTCATTTAGGTCTATTTCAATGAAGAATCTTACTCTAAAGGAGTTTTTTCTTTTACAGCTGGTTAACTGTCTTCAAAATGAGACACCATTTTTAGTTATTTAAGTGAAAGAAGAAAAGATAAGAAGTGAAAGATAGAGACAAAGGAATAGGTGGAGAAGTGAAAGAAGAATATAAAAAGAATCTGATGAGTTTTGATGGAGTAGTAACTTTTTTTTAACTGAGTAAAGGAAAGAACCAAAATAGATCTGGATAGCACTCCAATTATGAATAAGAAGACAAAATACCAGATGAAGAATATGGAGAAATACAAGAGTCCAATAGAATAAACCGAAGAATATCATTCGAAAACGCAAAAATCTACTTTCCACCTCCCCCTGATGTCAAATCAAACAAAGCCAACCTCAACCCAAAAACTATGGGTCCACAAGCTTCCAAAAGCAATTCCCATCGACTGTAATCATTACTCACTTTGCAAATGATATACCGGAAACAAAGTGGGAAAGCACAACCGCGCTATCTTTAAACCCGTCATCGAACAGAAAGAAAAGGAAAGAAAGCAAGAAGGAAAAAGAGAGAGAAATACAGTTATAATTATTAATAAAAAGAAAAGGGAAACGGACAGTTGAAAACGGTGCCCATCGACTTTTATAAATAACGCGCCATAAAACACACCGCGAAGGTAACTTTTGATATAAATCAAAAAATATAATAATCGGTGCCCCGTCCAAAATGATCAAGTGGAGTTGTATCAATTAAAAAGGCATATAAACCCAAAACGGTAATGGATTATAATGGGCAAGGAAGAGGAGGTGGTGGTGGTGTCTGTGGAGGAGGCCCCCGTCCCCTGCCTCCTCTCGAAATCGTGAAACTGTTATTGAATATTTATAATGAACCCCCAACGCGTCAGAATGACCTACTTGTCGAGGCGGGGCGTCACGGGGTCCTCAAAAAACCCGAATGTCACGGGATTAAACTGATTGGGTCAGTTGAGACCTTTTGACCCTTCCAGACCGCCGCTATTATAAACTCTCATTTCCAATCATGGTCCCAACACACAATCATCCCAAATTTCCCCTAAGTAAATATTGGAGAATTTAGAAAGTTTGGTATTTTAGGAGGATGAGTGAGTGAACTGTAAAAATGTCTTTTGTTCCGTCGAGGATAACGACCCGATTGTGTGTGTGTGATGCGCCCGCGTTTCCCTTTTCCTAATGAAGGAATAAAGTTGAGGAATTTGGGAGGAAGACAAAAGAAGTCACGGGAATATGATGGAAGACATAAAACAAGGGTGGTCCATTGACCATAGAGTAATAAAACGCGTTGGGATGAAGATGAAGTGATTACTCGGTGGTGGGGAACCGGACGAAGGTGTTAAAGTTTTTATTTTTTAATTTTTGGGCTTCTCTTCCGCCACACCTTTGAATGAGATGGGCGGAGGTTTCGTTTTGATAAGATTTTCATTGTTGGAGGTGAGGTTTGGGTCATTGGGAGGGGAGTTTGCTTCATTGATGTTGACTTCAAAAGGTGGTTAAGGTTGTGTCGCCTAATTTCCTCCAATTCCGATGCTTACTTCAAGCGTTTAAGAGGTTCTCTAGTTTATCACCAAGTAGTCGTCTAAAAAGTTGTTGCTGTCTCGTCTTCTCAACATCTTTCCTCCTTCTCACACAACCTTTGATTCAAGTCGTACCATATGCGTAGACCTTTTTTCTAGATTCTGAGTCTCTAAAAACCGTCATAGAGTCCAATCCAATCCGTTCATATCCTCTTTACTTGGAGAGGAGTCTTATTTTACATTTTCAAGACAGACTCAGGATGAGAGTTCATTCAAACTATGAATACCAGTAGAGTAATTTTCACTCCATACATAGTGGTAAAGAGATATAGTACCTAATAGTATTAATATATAGGTTAGTAGGGAGTGATAGGTAGTAGAAAACTAAGAAGAAGACGAATCACTACCAGACAGTCATAGTTACGAGACACAAAAAGTGAAGAATGTCAACACAATCAGATCTTCCTTCCATGATCTTTTTGGCTGGAGTCTCATTCTCAGAAGTACCTCTAATAACCAAGATGTAACAAAAAGTAAGGAATATCAACAGAACTCGAAAGTAGTTGATTAGCACTTTAAAACAGAAATTAAAAACAGCCGAGGAAACAGATGATTCTTTAGAAGCCTTGGTCATCAACAACCAAAACCTTCCTCAAGAGATACTAACAACACCCTAACCAAATGACGAAATCTCCTAACTCTCCAGGTGGAGTTTCTTTCACCTTCTGTCCTCTCTCTCTCTCTCTCTTCTCCCCGTAAATATTTTAAAAGCCTATCATCTGGTGGGCTTCGAGAGAGTGAATTATACGATTTAATCAATGTCTATAGATTACATTCTTATCGAAATTAAAAATAAATAAATAAATAAAATTAAGTCGGATTATTTTTCAGAGGGGCACGGGGGAGAGACAGGAGGACACGAGAGAAGAAGTCAGGGAGAGAAGAAAGGAAATTAAGGTCAACAAACTATTTTCTTTTTCTCTCACTCTGTGCCAGCCTCTCTCGTGCCACGCCATTATTCAAATTCTCAAGATTAAAGAATATCCAGGCGTGGTTACTTCCCAAAAGTTCGGGGGTCTCTCCCCGCCCCTCCCTACCTCCTCCTCCTAAACGGAATCGTTGATGCACCTGTGATGATGCTGGAACGACATCGCCCTTCTTCTTCTTCTTCTTCGTCTTCGTCTTCTCTCCCAACAACACAATTGTCCGGGTCACACGAGGCTAATCAGACGCACATACACACAATAGGGTTGTCGTAACGGTGCATTATCTCGTTACCATCTCTCTTTCGGTGGTCACATGACATCTCTAAAGGAAATGATAAATGAAAACAATGCTGACCTTCGAGTCACCTGTCTCAGACGTGAAAACAAAAGGCCCACAAGTCTGAGTCTGACGGGTGATTTTTTCTTCTTTTTCTCCTTCTCCCTCTTCACTATCTCTTTAATCCCTGCTTCTCTCTTGTTTTATCCTGTAGACGATGAGTATCGAAGTTCTGGAAGGAATAAAAGGGTTATAGGGAGTGGAGAGCATACCCCAATCCTGTCGTCTAAGGTTGCAGGTTGTCACAACTTCCAAAAACTCTCTAGGATGACATTGTATAACTACCAAGAGGAAAGTGTATAAATGTATGCAAGTGTTTTTAAAGATCAAAACTTCTAAACTCGAATCAGGAGAAAGGACTCTTGTAGACTGTTGATCAACCAGGATTGACGCTCTTCACGTACTGACCTGTCACGCACGTGTCCTCATCACGTATGAACAAGTGTCTTGACTTTTGACCACAACCACGTGTTAATCTTTCAATCAAAATGTTTTCTCGTTGGATAAGCCAATCATGTTTCAGTAAATAAAGCTCAACTTCCTCATTGGTCACTTGGTAAGATTATTGACGTTTTAAGATATGAAAACCGGCTTTAACTACCCACTTGAAAATCATTGTTACAAATTCAAACTGTCGTAACTTCCCAAGCAGAAAATAAATTGAGACAAAGAACCAACCAATGAGATAAAGGGATCAAGAATCAAATACAAACAGACAATTACGTGACTACAAAAAGAATTTTGAGCAGATATTAAAACTGACAAAAGGGAAAATAAGAAAAGAAACCAGAAAACTTAGCCGATAGGGAGCCTGACAATATAAACTTTAGACTCAGAAGACCAAAAGACAAAAGAGTATAAATAGAGCAAGAAAAAAGACCAAAGAAAGTAAATCTTACAGAAAAAAAAGAAGAGCTGAAAAAGACAGTGGAAAGACTCGAAATAACGTATACAGTATGGGAAGAACGTATTTGGCCCATCAAACAACAGTTTTCTTTAGAAGGGTAAAAGACAGTCAGCGGTAAGGAGAGAGCTTCTACGAATCAACACTAATTCCAATCCATGGAAACCCCCAAGAAAGAGCCGAAAGTATAGCGACACAATTCGAACTAACCTAATTGTATAGCCAGCCAACAAGCCTAATCGTTGCCCAATGGCATTCACCAAGTTGCTAAGTCACCGTCGGCCCGACATTTACCCAATTCTTCTTTCTTCATTGATATCGGGTCAAGTGATCGGGTCGAAGCGATCCTTTTCATTCCGATTCTAGTACAGTCGGGATGAACTAGAATCACTCTTCATAGCGTTCAAAGACCTCAAGCAAACCGGAAATTAGTTCATTCCAGTAATGGAAGGGATGTAAAGAGCTTTTCGAAGGAAAGAGGGAGGCGATAGATCATTGCCATCGCGCCTAAAAAAATTCCCCTAATCATTAAAAGAAATAGACCTCACGATAACCCGTATACACATCTAAAAGAAACAATTTGTCTATCCTTTTGAAGCCATGGAGGCGGAGGTTGACGATACGGGCAGGTGTTGCACCTGTTGACAGCAGCAGGAGCTAAAAGGAGGTACCTGTGACTGTCCGATTCCAAAAGAGTTTTAACTTCTCAGCCTGTTTTAAGAATCCCCTCCACCACTCCTTTGTGTTCTTTTCAAAACACGTCCATCATTAGTGTTGGAGTTGTCTTCTCTCTAAAAGGATTACCGTCTATTACCCAACTCCAGAGGAAGAGAAAGAAGATGATCCGAAAGAGAGAGAGAAAGGAAGAGCTTAGGCACGAGCTTCATCACCTTCACGACGCCATGTTTATTACGACCAATAAAATCCGAAAATTCTTAGAAGTGTTAGATAACATTTTTTACGTAGGTGACCCAGTAACTTTCAACGGCAAAATCTATCAGAGAAAAGAAAGGAGAGAGAGGGAAAGAAGATACCAAAGATGAGAATTAGATTCCAAGGTAAACAAAGAGGTAACTCATCGACCATCAACAAGAGACCGTCTCTAACAAAATAAGTAATAAAAATGAGTCAACCCGAGATTTTTATCACGTATTGATGCATTAAAATGTCACACGAGAAAGAGAGAGAGAAAGAGGGAAAGGAGACTAGAAAACGACCATCTTTTGATAGTTTACACCATCTAACAGACCTCTGAGCCGAAAAAGACGACGAGAACTCTAATGAAACGGCCAAACACAAGAGGCTAGTATCCAACTAAATGCTGATTAGGGTAGATATAGCCTGTCTGTACATAGATTTTGATAGAAGAGTGCCAAAGAGTAAGAAGTCAAGTCCTCAGAAGCTTATCGAATAACAATTTGAAGTTTTCCAATTAAAACAAGTCAGAGCACCAACCTTTCAAATCAATACAGACAGATACCACTGTCATGAGTAAGAAGCAGTCACCTTATACAAAGCACAAAAGAGTAGCGTTATAGGCAAAAACACCAAAAAAATCGAAGGATGCAGACACCAAAAAAAGCAGCAAACCAGACGTAAAGAAAGAAAATGCAAAAAGACGACAAGGAGGACCACTCACCGAAAATTGGAAGAGAGAGAGAAGGAGCCAGAAGCAACAAGATAGGAACAAAAACCGGAAGTGAGCTAACCGTACCTTGAGTAATTACCATCTTTTAAACAATTTCCTCGTTATCTCCGCTGATAAGTTACGACTTTTTTGCTAAGTGCAAATGGACCCATGCGGAGTCTCACATTCGACCCATAACCAGGAACCAGTCAACACGAAGACACGCATTCCGCCAACTCGAATATTTATTTCCTCCCATTGGACAAATAAATAAATAAATAAATTTACAATCTCGCCTTTTCTCTTTTATAATTTCTTCATTTAGAAGACATTGCATTTCTTTTATATTCTTTCAGACTAAAGCCATGTATTGGTCACGTGGTCAACTATTTACGCGCTCCAGGTTCCTTTTCCTTTCGTGGTTGATGAGCCTGGTTCCTTTATACTTGTCTTCAAACTGAGACACAAATTAGTTTTTGGTTGTATTGGAACGGTTTTGCCTGGAAGAAGTGGAGGGATGAAGTAAAAACAAAGCAGGAAGAAAGTAAATGTTCAATAGAAATGAAAGAGAGCAGAGAAGTGCTTAAGAGGAGAAGGAAGAGACAAATAAGATGATAAAGGAAGAACAAATCGAAAGAGAGGAAATGAGGAAAAGAAGACAGATAAGAGAATAGAAGGAGGAAAATAGAACAGAAGCAAAAAGGTACAAAAGAGAATAGAAACGGTAGACAAAACAGGGAAGAGAAAGTAAGTAACAGAAGAAATGACAGAGAATAAGAGATAAACAGTAAAAAAAGGCAGAAAAGAGAATAGAAGCAGAAGAAAAATAAAACAGAAGAGTACAGAACGAGCCTTCTATGCGCCCTTCTTAGGCATAGAAGATGATTTATATAGAGATTAGAAGAAAGAAAAGAAAAGAGGACAGAAAGAAGACTAAATGGCATTAGAAATGACTAAGGATAAGATAATTGCCTAATTAGTCCAGAAATTAGGAAAGCTGAAGAGTTTTAAGCTTTCAAAGTCCTTAAGAAAGATATCAAGGCTAAAACGAAACATATTCTGATGGAAGACTTTCTTAGTAGTCAGCAGTTAATGTTTGCTGCTGTGACTATTTTACAGTTTGGCAGTGCACCCTGTTCAAATCCTCAGAAACTCTTCGATCAAATCCCAGAATAGATAGTTTGGAGGTTTTTCATTTAGAAAAAGCACTAACACCAACCTTCCAATAGTGGGTAGCCTAAATAGAGTAATTGACGTGACAGGTGTCAAAGAATATAACCACTCACAAATGAAACTTAATGATATCGATCTCGTTGAGCGGGCCGAGGGTGTCCAAGGTCTTGCCCAATTCACTTGCCCCGGATTCTGATCTAATTCATACGCCGAGACGCCGTTGTCGTGTGTGCACGTTTCGAGATCTCGATTAATTGCTTTCCCGAAGAAGGGGTCAGTGTCAAGGTATCCCACCTCCGTTCCTCTACCTCAAACCCACATTTTTGATTTTTCGCCGTCGATATTAATTACAACCAACAGAACAGGGAAAGCACCAAATGATGGTCCACGGAAGACCAAGGCTTGATACAGTTCCAGCGGGAGTGTTAGCAAACCTGAGACTGCTGATTACTCCGGAGTTTCGATTTTGACCATGTATCTCGATTCCTTTCTCGGTTAACGGTTAATTATAAAAAATGGCGACCGGACAACAATTTCACGCAACTACAACAACAAAATGTTTTTCTTTCTTAGCTTGGCAATAAATTAGAGTTGGCAAAACTGACAATGGGTCTCATTGTTCTAAAACTCGGGCCTGCGACATCCTGACCGCTATTAATCCTTCCCTTGGTTATGTCGTTATTAACTCGTTGGTGGTTTTCTTGGGTGTGGTTCGCCAGGTTCCTGGCCGTTATATTACCCAATACACCTGTACCTCATATGGAAACATGTCAGCAGAAATTTTTATGGTGGGACAAGTGGCCATTTGCCCTTTTGTTTGAAGCTGGGCTTCGGGGAGGGAACACTATAGCCTCTAATATCTTCTTTATCTCCGTCTTTGATTTTTAACGTTTTTTATTGTTATGTTGGCTGCCCTTTCGTCTACGAGATGAAATCTATTCCCATCGTGGAATGATAAAGTTTCTAAGCCTGTGGCGGGTCAGTTTTTCTGATGGAGTCTTGTACTGGATGTTCTTTCCTTGACTTATTGACAGTGTGTTAGTGACTTATTGGTATCTATTCCTCTGTTGTGTCTTCACGACCTATTTTTGTATATTTATGTAGTTTAATAAATTTTGCACCCTTGTATGGTGTGGATTGGTGCCACGTATTCAACGAGGTGGTAGCCTGAGTTGTGTTAAGTCATTCCTGCTGGTCGAGTGTTTTTTGTTTTCAATTTTCCAACATCATTCCAGCAAATTTGAGCCCTAAAATCAGTCTCTCAAATAAAACGTCGAGTTTTCCGATTCCTAAGGTAACCGTCCATGAGGTTGGCATGTTAAATGGTTCGTGTGGCCCCGCTTCCGCACGCGAGGTCTTAAAAACAAATTCAATTCTCCTTTGGAAGAGTGTTTACTCGTTGTGGAGAAACACACATAAAGTCAAAAGGCCAAGAACTAAATCATTCGTCTATGTTAAAAGGAAGGTATATCGCGTACCTTAGTTCGGGTGACTTAATTTAAACAATATTAACCTTTGAAATATGTTAAATAGATCGATTGTGTTACCCTTGATATTAAACAAGTTGAAGAATTTCGTTTTGGTATTTCCTCGACCGCTCACCGACCAACACATCCACACACGTGTCTCACTCAAAGGAACCGACCAGCACACAGCCAGACTTAAACCACCTTCGGAAGCTTTCCTTTGTTTACCTTAACCAGGACCAATAAGAAAATGAAAACCGGGGTCCGAATGTCATGGCGAAGGATCATCACGACGCCATTTTAGGATCGTGATTCGATCCCGCAGAGAGGAAACCTTATCAAACCTGTCAATATTGTCAATCCGAAACGTTTAATGTCAAGGATGCTGTTGGAAGGTCGAGGAAACGAAAATTTTGACACTAGACGGAACACTGGGCCACTTCCATCTATCTTCCCTCATCGAGAAAGTTGTTCTGAAAGCTTTGCTGTGTCTTCCAAAAGATTGTTTGAACAGATTTGATGAGGAACCTGCTAAACCTAAGCCTCACTTTAACGTGTCCACCTTCAAACTTATCGATCTTCTAAAAGCCTGTCAATGTGAGATGTTAAAACGGTTCCTGCCTCAACATCGGAAGCCGTCAATTTAAACTTCCGAGTCCTTCAGATGAAACTCAGACACCCTCCGAAGATGAAAAGACAGAGATAAGTACAAAAAGGAAGTCGATGACATCAAGCCAAACACCTTCAAGGTTTGATGTTTCCTTCCTAGGTTTTAGGTTTTCTTGAAATCAGGTATCAACACACCTCGGGATCTTTCCCAATACCATACTGTCTCGAACGATGATGATGATGGCCTCGATGTCGAGTATCGCGGTTGTTTTGGACTTTTCCTCCGACCGGGCAACCACCTTGAAAGAGATTCCGCGAGACAAATCGACTCCACCCACCCTCTACAGACACACATGTATACATACACAGTGGATACACTCACACGCCAGGCATCGCTAACTCGAACGTCACGAAATTTTGAATGACATTTTGAGCAAGTCAGCAGGTGCACTGTAACACTGCAAGGACAACCATTCAATCCGAATGGAATGCAAGGAGAGACTCTCTCTCTGCATTCAAAATGGCAAATATTTGCACTTCCGCTCCGTTTGATTTTTTGTCTAACTTCCTCTCTCTCTTTGTACCTGTCAGGTACTTTGAGATTTTTTTTGGGTGCTTTAAGAGATCAGGTATTGCGTCTTCATGTCATCTTCTTCTTCTAGTTGCTTCCAGGTTCTGATTCCGAGAAAAAAGATTTTTATCAAATCGTGTAGTGAACAGACGCCACGAAATCCATGTTGACTGACCGTCTTGTCTTTCTCAACCTGTTCTCCTGGTTCTGTCACTTCTTTCAATCTTTTCCACTTCCTTCTGTCTCTCTTTTTGTCTGTCTTTTTTCTTACGCTCACATTTTTGTTTCAATTTCATCCATCTTTTAAACTGATCGTAATTAAATCAATTAGGATATACCGACAGCAAATCTCTCAGTGAGCGGGTATTATTTATAAATTAAATTTTTGCTACCACTGTGCAGTATTTTTGAAATAAATTTTCAGTAAAACCAGGGGATATTAAAAAATGAATTATTCTTAAACTGGGCATTTATCCTAAAATGAGTTCTTAACAATATTGTGTAATACTTTTGAAATGAATGGTAAGCAAAAGAGTGCAACATTTTTGAAATACTTCACCTTCAAACTTACCTATTAGTGAGAGTGTGCATTATTTATGAAATATATTCACCAGAAAAGAGTACAGTACTTATAAAGAAAATTCTTCTAAATAGTGTGATTTATTTACGAAATTAGTTTCTCAAGAAAGTGTGCAAAATTTATGAAACGAATTTTCTAGAAAATTATGCAATATTTGTGGAATGAATTCTTAAAATCACATTTAAAATAAATTATTCACAAAGTGTGCAATTATTATGAAATGAATTCACCGGGCATCACTTATAGAATATATTGTCACCAAAAGTGTGCGTTATTTCGAAACGGATTCTCAGTGACGGTGTGCAATACTTTTGAAATAAACAATTTTTCCGAGAGCAGTTCTAATATTCTAGAAATACAGAAACAACACTTGCATAACCAGACGTAAGTATCAATGGATGTACAGTATATATCAGACTTCCAACTCTCTCATTATTTCTCATCTTTCCAAATCGCATAATCGATCTGAGGATTTAGTGTCCTGTGAACTACAACGTCCCCGTAGACGTCTGACTCCCGCTGTTGCCGCTGTTTTAGAAATTAATGTTTCAACAACCGCACTCTGTTGCAAAACATCAAACTCGTCAGCCAGCCGCCATTTCGGATACAACAAATTAAATAATCAGAAGATCAGTATGTCTACATCAAAAAATAAATTTTCGACAAAAAAAAATCCGCAAACTCATCGAAACATAAAACTACCTTCTACTACCACCACCCTTATTCATCTCCTTCTTCCCTTGAAAAAAAATTTTTTTTTAAACCCCAGCAAACAAAATTAAAAACGTTAACAACCCCAAAATTCCTTTCAGAACGGATTATAACCGACATTTAATTCTTCTTTTCCTTCTTACATACTGTATAACGTACTGATTTTTACAACCTTTGTTCACCTGTACGGATACACAAAACAAATAAAATAAAAAAAACCTTTTTGCGAAGTTGACACCCTGAAGATCTAAAATTCAATCGACCACTTCCTACTTTAGAGGAAAGAAAAGGAGATGAAAGAGGAAGTAGAAATCGATCTTCAGTTAAATGTGCATTACTTATGAAATGAACCTGTTTTCAAAAATAAGCTTCAAAGTTTAAAATGAATTGCTCCTAATCTGTGCACAATTTTTGAAATGGATTCTTGATAAGAGCGTTCATTATTTATGAAATGAACCGTAGCTATTGCAAAACTGTGCAATACTTTTGACACTGAAGCACTTCTAACGTGAGAAAACTACCGACATAAATTGTTTAAACAAAATTGTGCAGCATTTTTGACATTAATTATTCCCAAGATGTGCAGTTGTAAAATAAACTGTGTACTAAAATGTGCAGTACTTTTGAAATGAATAATTCGTAAGGAATGTAATTCTCTTAAAGAAAATAAAAATATTTTTACTAAAAGTGTGTTGTGATTTTGAAATGGGATATGAATGATAGTGTGCATTACTTATGAAATAAGCTTAGGCTTTTCTTGCAAACATTCTTAACACTCAAGACGGTCAACAGACCAACAGTGTCTCCGAGTCAAAAAGCCAAGATGGGAAAAGTCAAGACAGCAACATCGGACATCCGATTAGAAATTCAGTTCCCAAGTGGGGTGGGTATCGGATCCGGAAACAAAAGACGAGGAAGTAAAAGGGAATTTAGGAAGACCAGAGGAGGAGTAGGAGAGGTAGAAGGGGTGGATGTGGCGAGGGTTGAGGGCACCGCGAAATCTTTAACATCAATTATTTCCTGTGAGAAAATGTAGATGAATCTCATCCCCTATTCAAAAGGAGGTAACAAGTTAAAAGTGTAACAACCCCGTGGACCCCTTCTTTGGGGTGGCAGGTCAGAGTTTCAGGTGTCACAAAGGTTTCGCCAATACCTTGTGGTGGTGCCCTCCGGTGATGGGATCTCCATTTTTAAATTATTCTCAAGACTTTCCAGATTTCTTTATGTTCCTTGTTTTTCTCATCGACTTGGTGAGGTGTTCTCACAGGAAACTTTTTTTTTCACCAAAAATCCGTTCCGTTCTCCCTTTCCCTCTCCACCTTTTGTTGTTGTTGTCTTTCTTTCCGAGTTTCTGGCAATCTTCTCACAGAATCCGTTCTTGTAGTCTTGGTTATTTGCTTGAGTTGTTTGTCCATTTAGAACTAACAACAGAAACCACGACTTAATCATCAAGATGGATGTATACCTCTAAAATAAATAACTAAATAGACTTCACCGCCTTCTTAAGACTTAACGACCGAACGGATCCTCTTGAAGTCCTGGAAGCTTTACCTCCGGTGGACTTACAATCAGTTATTATATACAAAGTAAAGAAAAAAAACGAGAACTGATACGTAGAAAAATTTTTAACTACCCAAACACATCCATACCCTCTTCTTGCAGCAACCACCTCCCTGGGTCACAACTCATCTAAAGAATTAATGAAACCTCCCAAGACAAAGGAATTATCAAGGTAGATTCCTGAGGAGTCCGGTCACATTCTTAACGATCGGCACCATCGTGGCAAGTGCTTGGCCACAGGTGGCAATCTCGCCAGGGGTGACTCGAGTTCTGCGGGCTAATGGCCCACAGTTTCTGAAATATAAACATTAAAGACACATTAACAAGGTGAGACAATTCCGGTGTCACTTTGCCTCCACTAATTCAGGTAGGAATAGGTATTAAGTCGCTGTCTGGGTTTTGGTAAAGTCTGTCCTAACCCAGATTTTTCCTTTCCTTCTTGTTTATTCAAAACCCTAGCTGCTCTAGACCTTGTACGACAGCATAATTTGACTGAGACCAGCTTTTGATGATTTTGTAATCTGTTTGTATAGCTACACTGAAAATGTTTGGAATTACGTGATAAAATACTCTTCATTGCCCAGAATCACCTCCATCGTCTATGAAAATTAAAACACAACACCTCAAAAGTCACCAATGGTAATCACCTTTGATTTTCGGCTAATTATAATATTATCTGCTTAACTGTCTCACCTTGTAAGAGACTAAATGATACAACAGAACATTTTTTCTCAACGGTTTTTCAATCCTCCGGTGTCTCTTTCCTTGTTTTTCATCTCTTTGACCCTATCAACGACGATGATGTTCCCAACCTTCAATTTCATACTTTTAAATAGGCCTATATATCTCTTCTTCATCGTCTTCTATCCTTCTCATTTATCTATCGATCGGAAATTTCTCTTTTATTTCATCTACTCATTGCATACATCCTTGCTTCTCGTTAACGAGTTTCTTCTTCCGTCTTTTTAAATATCCGGACACCGTTGATACATCTATTTCCGATGGAACGAACACACTACCCTACTTTCCTACCTCTCACATCACCACTCATATACGTACATCCAAATTACACTCTATCGTCAAACACGCCTAATCGGATTTTTGTCACACCCTGAAGATGTTCTTCTACACACCACCAATCCAATCAAACATTTTCAATCAGATAACAGGAAACCTGTGACGACGATGACCGGTTTAATTTATTTCAATAAACATCTTTCTTACATAATTTAATATTATTAATACAAGGCGGTGACATCGTTCGGAACTCCCCCAAAGGACAGACAGGTACAGGTTCTTCACTTTGAATTCACTTTTCCTAATTTTTTAATAAATAGTTTGTTCCCTTAATAACTAACACAACAAATAATTATCGTGATTATGAGTGTCGCAGTTTATTTACTTATTTATTAATATTAATACATAATGACACATGATTTTCGTTAATGTAATGCGATACATAAAATGATTTATTACTTCAGTGTATAGAGTGAGTGTGTCGGTGGTTTTAAGTGATGAAGGAGATGTGTGTCTTTAGAATGTTCTCCCAGAGCTCTGAATGGTGTATAGCGTTCGGTGTTATACTGTACGAACCGGAAATAAATTAGGTCAAATCATTACTTCCATTTTGAGATGTGGCTGTATAATCAAGATGCTTGGATGAGACAAGTGCTGATTTGTATGCAAAGAAAAAGGATTCGCTGTACGAAGATAAGCGCCGAAAACTACAGTACTTCGTTGTATGGCAAATGTAAACCACTCCAGCTCATCATGAAGGAGAAAAAGAGAAAAGCGACGACCTAAAAGAAGGATACTTTGCGGATCAAAAACTTAAAAGGTTGGTTCGCCGCCCTATTCCTAGCAGTAGTTTCTAAGCCCTGTTGATTGCCAACCTCCAGCGCATGATGATTATTATTATTACTTCCGGTTTTTCAATCAGTGTGTTTACTAAATTTTAACGTCTTTTTATACACAGAATTGAAGAGAGTCAAAGGAAAGGAAAACAAAGAAGAAGACACCAGAGGAGAAAAAAGTTGTTTTAACGGTCAACCTGCTACCAGATGAAACAATTAAAAAGATGTTAATTAGTTTAACAAAAAATGAAGGACCACTAAAAAGATGAAATTTCCCGTCAGAACAACAGCAGCAACAAACCAGGTGCAAGTCACACACAATCCAGCTTGTGGTATTTTAAATCAAATTAACCCCAAGCAAAAAAAGATCCAAATCCCAAAAGGAGGTAAAGGAATCACAGCAGGTAGCACAGGAGTTACAAGTAGCAAAATCTTAACTAGCAACCCTAACCATACAGCCTCTCAAACCCTTTCAGGCCCTAAAAAAAATAATAATTTTAATGAGAGACTGAAATCCTGTTTCTTAATTGTTTTCAACTAATTAAAATTTCATAACCGACTTTAGAGAAGTAAAAAATAATAATAAAATCACACTACTTCCTCTCCTTCCCCTCTACCCCGCCCTCCTCTCTAGTTTTATTCGATTTCCTTTCCTCCGAGCCATTTATGTGAGTCCAACCGTTTTAACATTCCTGCTTAGGTCTTGGAAACTGGCTGGTGAAGGTGAATCAGGTGGTTTTCGGACTTGAGGTAAGTGACAACGGCGGCCACACACGTAGTCACACACACATTTGCTGGCTCCATCATAAACTGGAATGCAGAAAGCAAGAAAGGGAAAAGGAAGAAAGTGTTTGAGGGACGTGTGACTCACACTCGCGAATGGTTTTCTCGAAAATCGTCTACTATTACAAGGTCTTCGTCTCGAATTTAGGCCTTTTTACAAATTCCAAATCCTAGTTTTAAGATAAAACTTTTGGCAGGCTCGGTATATGACTATCTAACCCAAGGTAACGTTTTACTTTATTTGTTTCCGGTTTATATGATTCAAACACAACCAACACAACCACTCAGGGTGCTGGAATAAAACATGAAGAATTTAACTCTCAAACACCTACAGAACTCAGCAAACCACTTCTGACTCCGCAAAAAACCTCTCCAATCGGAACAAATAGTCTGATCTACTATAATTCTAATTCTTACAGTATAACACCGAACGCTATACACCATTCAGAGCTCTGGGAGAACATTCGAAAGACACATACCTCCTTCATCACTTAAAACCACCGACACACTCACTCTATACACTGAAGTAATAAATCATTTTATGTATCGCATTACATTAACGAAAATCATGTATCAAATACTTATTATCATTATGTATTAATATTAATAAATAAGTAAATAAACTGCGACACTCATAATCACGATAATTATTTGTTGTGTTAGTTATTAAGGGAACAAACTATTTATTAAAAAATTAGGAAAAGTGAATTCAAAGTGAAGAACCTGTACCTGTCTGTCCTTTGGGGGAGTTCCGAACGATGTCACCGCCTTGTATTAATAATATTAAATTATGTAAGAAAGATGTTTATTGAAATAAATTAAACCGGTCATCGTCGTCACAGGTTTCCTGTTATCTGGATTGAAAATGTTTGGATTGGATTGGTGGTGTGTAGAAGAACATCTTCAGGGTTTGACAAAAGTCCGATTAAGTGTGTTTGATGATAGAGTGTAATTTGGATATACGTATATGAGTGGTGATGTGAGAGGTAGGAAAGTAGGGTAGTGTGTTCGTTCCATCGGAAATAGATGTGTCAACGGTGTCTGGATAGTTAAAGATGACGGTGAAACTCGTTGGCAAGATTCCATCATCTATACAAAGAGTAGGTGAAAGAAAAGAGAAATAGATGAATGAGAGAGAAAGAAGACAATGAAGACGAGATATATATTTAATTAAACGTAAGAAGTTGAAGGATGAGAACATAATCGTCGTTGATAGGTCAAATAGATGGAAAACAGAGAAAAGAGCAAGACAGCCCAAAATCTGGATGTGGATTTTATAAGAAACTCGTCAGCAAGCGCTACAATGAGTAGACAAGCTAAAAAGAGTAATTCCCAGTTGACAGATAAATGAGAGGGAAAAAAGACGATGAAATAGAGATATATAATTAAACACAAGTTGAAGGGTAAGAACATCCGACAGATCTATTTCAAAGAGAACAACAAAAGACAACACAAACCAAGGAAACAGAACCGATCAGTAGATGAATCCAAAATGAGAAAACCTCTTCCCAAAAAAAAGATAACGAAAGCAGAGGAATAAAAAAAAACTTCTGATATGAAGTAGATAGATAATCTGCTGGTTAATTAAGTGAGAAGACAAGTCGGAAGGTCACAGTCCCTGTCCTCGGCGATCAGTTTTCACACGAAACCGCAACCGAAGCCAACATGAGAAATAAATAATTCGAAAACGGTTTTTATCAACCAGACCAGATCTCGGATCGCTTCCGAGGTAGATGTTAGTCCAGTAAACGGCGACGACAACAACATCAACAAAAACAACCGCACAAAAAAATTAGGCTCACGGAAGGAAGATAGATTAAACCGGCGAAATCGATAGGAAATAAAAAAAAGGTTAAAGTTACTTCCCACGGATAACACCGAAGAACAAGTGATCTTCCCGGCAAGTCGAAAGAACCCGGATCTCGCCTTTGATTATCCTACCAAATGAGGAAGTCAAGAGGTTAACAAATGGGAAAAGGGGTCCTCAACGAAGAAGAAGGATGAGAGAGAATAGATGGAAGAAAACAAGATGAAGACCTACCTGTAAGTGTTGTTTGCTCTCCTAAGACATGTGTTCCCATGCAGTTTTTATGTGACAAATAACCTTTTATCCCCTCTCTTCCTCCTCTTCTCCAGTCCTCCTCCAGAACTTTTTGTGAGAACTCATTTGAGAGTTGTTGTTCTCGGGATGAGGACCCGAGTTAATAAAAAAAATTTCCTTCTTCTATCTTTTCTTTCCTTTCTTTCATTCAATAAAACCAGAGGACACCTTAAACCGATATCCGGTGTGTGAATCTTTCAACTTGCTCACCAGTTCGGTGTGAACCTGTCACCTCCATCTACCCCTTAGGATAATGGTTAACGGCATTTTTCATTTCCTACCCCAAAGGTGAGGACAAATAGATGAGCCCTTTAGGGGTTTCTCCCACGGGGTTACCTTCTTTTGTTTTTGGTAAATCGTCCTAGTAGATGTCTCTTCCGAAGTTTTCTTGCTTCATCTACTTCCGAGCTTACGACTTTCAGGTTGTACCTTTGGAGTCTGTACGTGATTAATAGGTTGTCGAGACTATCGATTTCGTTTCTATGATCTCTCTCGTTGACCTTTCTTCTTTCACAACTTCTTTCTTTCATCTTTTCGTTTTGGTCTTTCGCGGTGGGTGATCGCTTTGTGAAGAATTGGATTTACGTGACCAATTGTCGGTGACAAACATAACAGACAAACGATGTAATTGTAAGTCATTGTTATTCGAGTGATGCAACCCAAGGAGGAGGTGGTAGAGAGAGAGAGGAGATGGAATGGCAGTGTGTCGCATGATTTTTACCTTATTTGGTTGAAAATCACGTGAAAAGTGTTGCGGTTGGTGTTGTTATTGTGTCGCGAGCTAGGTCTTGAAGAATTATTGATGATGGTCGATTTTAAGGAGGAGGAGAGGTGTTAGGTTCGCTTCGAGGTGACTATTACGATTCTGGGGCAAAACTATAGCGTTGGAGTTGTTCATCTTGCGAAAGGTGCTACGCGTGCGTGTGATTTTTGTTTTTTTTCTTCTTTTGGCGTACATGACACAACATGACACATCTTTTCCGACTGTCTTATTTCGTATTAGCTCCCTCACATGGCTCATCCATCACCTCAGGTTTTGGTTGTGAAACCTTTCCGTTCTTCTTGGTATCATCTTCTAAAACTCGTTCTACTCACCTCAAAAATGACAACAATCTACTCTAGTTTTTGTCTTCTTTGTGTGCCTGCCATTTTCCGTTCTAACCGTCGGCAACTTCTTTAAATTCTGTCTACGTCCTGAAATTTACATCTTGTCCATCTACCCCGAAACATTCAAGAGGAACAAGAAGGTGATTGTAATTGTCACGTTTCCTTCGACCGAGTTTTCATTTATCAGTTATAATTACACCCAAACAGGTTTAAGGTACAATCTCTCTAGTTTTGCTTCCTTTTGTCAAAGTCTTGTCGTAATTATCTACCGAACAAGTGACCTCTTATTCAAGTCACAAAACAAAAATTGTTGTGTTTTGACGGAGCGATTTTCAATTCAGGATTTTCAGGTTTTGCGTTGTTGATAAAAAGGCTGCATTGTGATCTAGATGTAGACAGAAAGAGTGAAGAAAAACAGGAAGGCATTGAAGAGGTTGCGAACGAGAAAGTAGATAAACGGAAAGAAGAAATCAATCTGTCAACCCAGGTTTGAAGGTACGAAACCTGAATGAAGAACACAGCCTTCATTCTTAAAGAAAAATAAAATGAGAGCAGAATCCCTGCCGGAAGGAGGGGGTGGGGTCGTGTGAGAACACCAATTTCATAATTGTTTACCCCAAAAAAAATGTTTTTTTGCGAATTCCATGTGAAACGAAAATGAAAAGAGGTGCGACCTTGAAAAACCTGATCAGGTAGCTAAAAAAAAAAAGGTGTTTGTACACGGCATCGCCACATACTCGCATACTCATTCACTCGTTTATGGGAATTTTCATTTTTAAGTGTGGAGAACCCCGAAGGACCCAGGTCGCAACCCTTTTTCCCTCTTTGGCCATGGATTCCCACGAAAACTTCGAATCAGGTGGTTTGTGTTTCCTTTTTTGTTTCTTACCATCCTTGACACAATTTCTATTGGTACCTGAAATTAGTTCATTCATTTTTTGAGGAGATGGATTTGAGGTGTTTGCTACCAACCCCCTTCGGTTGACGGAAGGAAGCTATCGGGACGGTGGTGTCTCTGCAAGAAGATGATAAAACACGATTGGGATTAGATTTGGGTAGGATTTCTGTTCTGGGACTCCAAGATCCATCTCCCTGTCTTCCTCGAGCTTCATCACCCCTTAGAGACCCTTCATCATCCATCAGTCCCGATTTCATCAATTAATGAAACCTAAAAAAACAACTTTGATTAGTTGTCTCTCGGTGGTTTCTGGTTCCCCACTCTTCGTCCGTCTTCTACTGCTCCTTCCTTCTCCCGCACATTTGTCAACACCGGCGAACAGCTGCCAAACCGATCATTATCAGTCTTTTTTAGAACATAATCGGCGTTTTCTTTCCTCCCACACGTGCCAAAACGAAAGACGTGCACCAACTTTAGAGTATATTCTCCTCCCCCCAAACCATTCTGTCTGGCCTGACTCATTGGTCTAACGGAAGGCTGAAGACCCCGAGAAGAGCCCACGGAGGTGGATGAAGTGGTTTTTAGCAAAACCTAAAATGTTTTTTTTTGGAAATACTTGGAGAGAGGGAAGGAGGAGGACAGAGAAAGAGGTAGGTAGATCCATTCATCAAAGGGATCGTGACGCGTCCTTGAAACTTCACCGACACCCACGTCCGAGTCTTGGCTGGATATTCCCCAACAATGGATGAATTCTTCTGCAATGATAGTCGACTTCTTTCTCTTTCAGAATAGATGATGATTTATGAATCTTCTCTGATGGGTTCGTACGGATCGATCACACGCTAATAATCGATTTCATGAGGGTGAAGGAGAAGGAGATGGGTCTTAAGTGTTTCCGGTGAGACGAAAGCCTGAGTGAATTTCTTGAGGACTTCAGTTTAGCTTTTGCTGTCGTTAGGGTTACTCTTCTGCTGAATTCTTTCTTCTCGTCTTGAGTTTCTTGAAGTAGATTCATGAGAATGGCTCCAAGTGTCTTTTAAATGGTACACAGTCAGGACCATTCTGGAGTGTTTATGCTAACAGTTGGAAAAGTCAGGATGCAGATGGGACTAGAGTTTCAAGAAGTTGATGATGGTTGAAAACGGAAGTGGGGTATACAAAAGAAAATAAAGCAAAAGCTAAAGTGTTTGAACAGTATTCGATAATCCCATTTGAGGCCTAGGTATGATCAATAAGACGTCTCAGAGGATAAAACTGTCAGTTGAAGCTGTATCAAAGCAAACAGTAAACAACACCGAAAAAGAAAAACGAAAGAAGTTGGAAAGAACTCAGTGGAGTGAAAGAAGATAAAAGAAGACAAAAGGAAGTAAACAGAAGACGAATCGACTTTAATAGATCATCATCAACAAAAGAGTTCAATGGAAGAAGATCGGAGAAACAAGAAATAGATGAAACCTCACAGCCAGACCAATAGAAATCTACGACAAGAAGAAAGATCATAAATAGAAGACGAAGATAAAAAAGAGGAGGCAAGAATTTATTACAAGGGAAGACGGGATGAAAGAATGAGAGACGCCGATAACACATCGGGAGGAATCTGAAGAAAGCTCAGTTTTTTGAATTGGCTTCCTTTCGTCGAATCGTTCGGGTGTCGACCTTTAAAAGGAATTCAAGTTTAGTACCTGAAAAACCTGAAAGATTATCTTCTCCCCGTTTACTATTTCTCCCCGACAAATTTTTCAATAAATTTATTACCTCTATAATTAATTTTAATTTTTATTAGTCTTACGTAATAATTAGCGGGCAATTAATTGTTTATATTATATCCTTTGGGTCCCTGGACCTGGATTCCTTTGACTTTCCTCCTTTGGACTTTTAATTTATAGGCCTCAAAGAGACGAACGGTAGAAGTGGTGGTAGCGAAGTGAAAGGAGATCCGTTCCTCTTTTAACACGCATCTCATTACGAGAAGGTTTCCTTCCTCTTCACCTGATAAAATAATTTACGCGACCGTTTGCCATTCGACTCATTAACTACAATCATTTGCATAATTACACGTTGGGATTCTGTCGTGCGCCTAAAATTTTAATCGGCTTAATTAATTGTAGAGCCGAGAGAGAGGGCTTTGGGCCATTCGGTGATTTGGCCATTGGTTGATTTGTCTGTGCTTTGTCATCCTTTGGAAAGTTGTAATGGTTCGGTGAATGGTGCTGGTGAGTAGGTTTCTTTTTGAATGGTAGAAGGAGGAGATTGTCACGAAGGAAGAAGAATTAGTGCAGCAGATAAATGAAAAGAAGGGGTTGGCAGAAACATCAGAAAGTTTTTACCACAACTTGTTGATCAGTTGCTGTTGAGATGATTCTGACTGATTAATTGTCTGTTGAATTAAATTTTTACTCGTTAGGACTAGTTAGATGTTACTAATGCTATTAATTTGGCTTCAGGGGCGTAAACAGCCAAAACAAATCACACTACTAACAGCCTCAACAACGTCAAAACTCACTGACATAGGTGACATTATAAAGTAATCAAGATTTGATGATGTAAAAGTTCACTCTCAACAGCTCTTTCTAAGAAGATTTTTTTGAGATGGCGAGTGATTGGGTTAAAATTCTACATGTTCTCTGAGTTACTTATACGACGAGTTCCTCATTTCTACTCTAGATTTACTAAAAAAGATTTTATATTATTATATAATACAGATGTATAGATTTTAAAGATAACAGAGATTCAGAGATTTGTGATGGGGTGGGTAATCAAAGCGCCTGACTATACTAACAGTTAAGAATAGGCATTGTATAAATGCATATATTAAAATAATATAGCATAAATGTGGCTCTATCATGGCTTACACAATGATCTGGTCACTGGACTTGATTAGTCTAGTCATTCACTAAGAAGGGATGCTAAGAATGGATTGGGATGGACCACCAGCCGATTTATCGTTGCTGTTGTTTAAAAGTCCAGGTGTTCAAAGATTTTAAGGCTGAAGTTGGTGAACAAAAGCTGCAATTGGTCCCGTAGGTTCAAATAAGTTTAAAGGCGCAAAAGTCCTAAAAGTATTTGCGAAAACGAAAGTACTTTGTCTGCCACAGAAATTCTAAGACAAAAAGCAGAATCAGTAGAACCCAGCCAACCCAGAAGCAATAAAAAACAGGCATCAAGAAAAGATACAATCCAAAATGATCATGAAAAAAGAATAACCCGGGGGCAGGTTAAGGTGATGGATAGAAGAACTCATCTCCCACTTGGGACAAGCCCAAACCTTTCATCATCGTCATCCACTCAAAGCGAAAGGAAAAAAGTCGCAAAATGGACAAAATCAAACAAACAAATAAAAAAATCTTCAAGGAGCAAATAAAAACCAGCAGTAGATGAAGGAAAGGAAGAAGACGAAGAAGAAAGTCGGATTTTAATGACGGATCTGACGTGGCGTTTGCCACGAGATGGACGGACTCCTCTCCGAAACGGAAATGTAAACAAAAAAGGTTTTAAAACTTGTAATTTACAATTTTTGTTTATTTAGAAAAGTATCTCTTAAAAGTCATCCCCGTTTTGAAGTGGCACTAGAGCTCGTGTCGCAAAGTGAGCCTGTCATCGGGGCTAATTGCCTCGAGATAAACATCAAAGCTTTCTTTCTTAAGCTAAACATGTCCGATTTCGGGGCGGGGGTCTCCGGAATCCGAAAATGGGGAAACCCAAAATAGAAATTTCTTTCCGGCGCTTCTTTTCGTCTCTTCTTCACACACACCCTCTCCTCCCTTCTCATCTGAGAGAGCTATTCACTCTATCGTCAACTGTCGGAATGAACCTTTTGATCCAGACCTCCTCGATGTTGAACTTGATGTTTTCTTTGGGTGTTCCGGTCATCCGATTAGGTTTCTTGGTGATTAATCGAATCCAGGCTGGATGACTTTGGTATCAAAACCTTCCAGAGCTTTCAACAATCTGAAATTGAGTTTAACTTTAATCCCATTTTGCTGGCCTTAGGTACTACAGGATCTGTGGGGGGCTTGAGCTTTTAATTGTTACTTCGCTAGTCAGGAGCTTTGACCACCCCAACACAGACCTCTCACAATGACTGTTTAGTAGTAAACACCAACTTCGAGTTCTGGTTGATATGATAGAAGTTTTGAGATCTTAAGAATGTGCAATACTTTTGAAATGAAATCTTCCTGTGAGTGTGCGATATTTTTGAAACGAATGCTTCTTTTGAGTGTGCAGTACTTTTGAACTGAGTGCCTCCCATAAGTGTGCAATACTTTTGGGAAGTACAACTCCTACAACTCACTCTCTCGAGTTTAGGTTCAGGTGTCAGTTGGATAAACAAAAAGACTTCTGTATCTGTAGCCTAGTAAAAGTTATCAAATTCATACTCAACTTCCAGTTAGCTCAAAACCTCTTCCAGATCTCTTTTGGTAGCCAGTCTCTTCGACTCCAACTCCTCTATATGTTCACCTTTTGCGTGTGCAAGTTGTGTGTTGTGTGTGTGTTTCTCCAGCCTCATTTCTCCTTTAATTGGAAATGTAATTCTTCATAATGTCCGACCTTCCTTCCAACTTCTTCTCATTTCATTATTTATGAGGCATTTATAAAGGCATAAAGGCCCAGGATTTTAGAGACCCATGGCACGCGGAGGTCCAACAATCCGGATTTAATGCGTTTTCTCGCTCGTTTTTAATTTGCACAAGACAGTCTCCTTCTCTTCCTCCTCCTCCCTTTCTTTCTCTCTCTGTTTAGCTCAACTGTCCATTTCCGGTCCCAGATTTTTTTATTGCTTAATACTCGCCATAAATTATTTAAACATGGCGCTTCATTTTTAATTTTTTATTATTGTGTTCGTGTCATTATGGCCTTGGTTTGGAAGGTCATCCAGGTTCAAAATCAAATGATATACTTTATATTATCATGTGATGTTGTGCTAACTGTTTTCGAGACTTGGTTTCCGGTTCGGCTAAATGTCTGGGGTCTGATCTTTGATTAAGTTGTTTATGTAATAAAGAAATCAAAATCAAAGCACCAACGCCTCCTCGGTTACTACAGCAACTCACCTTAATCTCAACCTTAACGGCCACAGACCCAGCTTGTTGGATGAATCACTGACCACAACCCACGTCATCATCACAAACTCTCTTCCTCATCTCGTAAATCCCGTAACACTTTCTTCAGATATCCGGAAGTTGATGTTTAGCGGGTGGCACGATATTGGAAAGATGTTGAAGGGGGGTAGGAGGAAGAGTCTTAGTTTTAAGGTCAGATACTCGCGGTTGGAAACCAACTCTCTTCCCGTCACAGATAAAGCCAGACAAAAGAGAGATAAGTTAAAAGTCATCTTTTGTTGTTTGTTGGTGTTTGTGTTTGTTGGCTTTAATCAATTCATTGAAACACATTTATTTATTTATTGAAACCGTGGGTGGGTGGGTAGCCCCCGTGGGGCCGCGAAACTGTCCTGCTGTGACCTTCCGCGGTGGAAAATTCGAACTAATTTTGAAGAAAAAAAACTTTTTTATATTATTATCATCGGACGTGTCCGGTCTTTTGTTGAACCCGAATTATATTAGTCGGCTGTTGTGACAGTTTTGTTTCAGTTTGTTCTAACTTTTGGACTGTTCTTTCTTTCCTTATTTGCAGCGTTCTACGAGGTTTGAGATCCATCTCTCCCTTCTTTCCAATTTTGGTGCAATCCTTCAGGTGATAGTGTTGGCACTCGCTGTTGTCAAAACGTTTTTATTTCTGTTCTGTCCTATATACGCATAAAATTTAGTCTTAGTTGATGGGTTTCTCTGTTTCTCTGGGCTGTTGCGTCCATAGTTCAAGTGTTTAGTCATGAGTTAGTCGGTCTTAGTACATCCTGTTTGTTTAGCGTCCTCTCTGTCCTAAATTTTAGACTCTATGAGAATTAATCTGTACATTTCAAGTGTCTTGAAACGTTTTCTACCTCTCCAGTCACCTTTTAAATTCTTCCGCACATATTCTAAGACGAAATGAAGAAATCAAAAGCAGAGAATTCTGACCAAAAAATACAAAGCTCAACAAGGGGTGAGGTGTAAAACCCAGATTAGATGGTAACAAAGATGTAAGAGTAATTCAAAAGAAAGAAGAAGACGGTCGGAAGAAAATAGGAGATAAAGAGAGAGAGAGAGAGAGAAGAAACACCGGATTTAAGTAAAAGATGACGCTATCTCCCTAATTCGCGTCCATTTACGACCCTGAGTCGGGTTTTTGGTCATTGGACCCCGGGGGCGCGGTCGACATTAAACAAAAAAATAAACCTTTTAATGATTTACAGCGAAAGAAAAAGCGACAGAAAAAGAAAAGAAGAATCCGATAAAGTCATAAAAAGGATTTTTTAAACACGTCAAAGAGAAATGAAACATTAA
This sequence comes from Columbicola columbae, assembly GCA_016920875.1. Taxonomy (NCBI): domain Eukaryota; kingdom Metazoa; phylum Arthropoda; class Insecta; order Psocodea; family Philopteridae; genus Columbicola; species Columbicola columbae. The sequence continues at coordinate 14,704,200 of JADMLL010000005.1, forward strand.
AAGATCAGTGGACCCCCTTTGACATTTTCAACCTCAAGGAATGTGTCTGAAATCTGTCTTCGGCGGATCTATTTATTGTTTTAAGGTCGTCGTCCTACCTTCTGTCGTTTTCTTTTGAAATCTAAAATCTAGAGCCACGGTTTCGGGTGACTATAACTGTCCTGTTGTGATGTTACTGGTGTCTGCTACCCGAACTCGACCCACATCCTCCCGACTGACTAATTAAACATCATCATTCAATCATTTGCATCTCATCTAAGCAGAAAAAACCATCCGAGATAAGAATCTGAAGAGCTGACGGGGTGGAACATCACGAACATCAAAAGCGATGCCGCAGTTTGCCAAAATGAACTCACCCCCATGTTGTCCGTCTGTTGCTTCGAACGGACTCGGCGATGCGTGATGCGTGTCGATGAGTTGCTGCTACGCATTCTCCCACCTGACGCCTGAACTGAGTTTAGTGTCGTGTGTCAGTCCCGTGCCCCAGTGTGTCATATTGTTGACGGATAACTGTCCTCGACATTCTCTCTCTTATTAGCTTTGTGTCTTCCGTTTTTTTGCATGATCAACCTTTGAGGGTGTATATAGGGGTGACTCTTCGCCAAAAGATTGTCTTGAAAATAATCAATCCCATTACGTGAGCGGTAATAAAAACAAAAGATCGAAACTACCCCCTCCCAGTCCTCCCTCGTCCACCCTCTCCTGAAACCAACCGAAATAGCACCATAACCAAGCCCATCCGGCCGAGGAGGAACACATATTGTCGAACCAATCGATTTCACACCACAGGGAACGCATAAGGCAAACACTAGCGTGTCCCTCGATTGCATCATGTGGGGCACGTGGCTCGCCAGACGCTTTTAATTGCTTGCTGTTAATCAATTGGCCCGCAAGGAACTCCGGAGGAACAAACCTACCTGATTTTGTTTCATATTTCACGACTAACCTTTTCAAACCGTGACGAATGTTGCAGACTTGATCTCCATTTCCCCCTCCACCTACTTCCTTCTTCTCCTTCTGCTTCGTTAATAAATTAAACGCCCCGATATTAAATTTGAGGAGAGAAAAACGTGGCACCAGCTCTCGGAAATTGAGGTGAGAAACGACATATATCAATGCTAAAAGTCGGAAGGGAAAACAACACCTGAAGGACGGTTGGAACTACCGCCGAAGAACCTTCCCGAGAGAGAATTCAATTTTGTTTTGAAAAAAACATTCGAAACAGATGGTCGATTAACATCTTCTTCTTCTACTTATGGTCAAAGTAAAAGGTTCTTGTTTTGGACGAATCCCTCCAGAGGATAGTCTGATAAGACTTCTGGTTGTTGTCTTCTTCTTTAGTGTCAGGTGTTGGTTGGGTCTTGATGTTGTCCGTAAACAAGATCTTAGCTGGTTCAAAGCCATCTTTTCATGCCTTCTTCTTCTTCTTCTCTTTGATGAAATACCAAGAAATCGATGGTCTGATCTATCTGATGATATTCTCCTCTTCATTCGACTTTGTTGGAGTTAACCCTTGATAAGAAGACCAAAGACCAGCTCCTACTATTTCTCTCCCTTTCTGACATTGTTTTATCTTTGTAAATGTTATCTTTTGTGTCTGTGTTGTGCACTAAGCGTTCTACTCCTTCATTTCATTTACACATTCTTCAAAGTGGTGTATGTACAGTTTTAAAATCTTACAAAACATCTGAAATCGAAATTTTTATTGTTCTATCTTCGCTTCCTGCTTTATAGATACCCTTCTGTATAGGAAGCCTTTTTTACTGTATTTCTGTATTATAGATATACGATAGTGCCGGGGTAGTATAGAGTAGATGAAACAGGATACCAAACGTCGGGGCTAACAGTCCTATTTCACGTAAAAACAGTATTTACAATTTACCACTGTCTACTTGCTGTAGTTAATGACTTCGAATCATACTTCCGGTGTCTAGAATTCGCGCTAAGCATTCTACTATTCATTTCACAGAGGTTTCATTTAAGACCTTGCTGGAGATGGAAGGTAGCTTAAAATAGAAGAAGCGAAAGACCGGACGTCCTAACTGGCGGGAATATGAAGTTTTATACCTAAATCAGGTTTTAGTAGTCCTGTAGTCAACCAACAGTCAATATAACCTCATCTGGTAGATGGTTTCAATTGGGAAGTAGATTAACGAACAATCAACTTTCAAATAAAATTGGAATCAAAGCCAAACACGAAAAAGCAGAAATTGAAAAACAACTTCCGGTCAGCCTACAAACTACCGAAAATACGAACAGATAAACCAAAACAGAAGCCAGAAGGCGAAGGACATCAAAAAAGGACATCAATAAATAAAAACGAAAAAATTCAAATTACGAAATTCCAAGCCCGAAACAGCTCGCAGGCACAATATCGGACACCTTGACCAGTTTACAGATTCCCACGAAACTGGCAGACACATCATTCACAGAATAAAATTGGAGAGAAGATGGACCAAAAGCATGAACACATGAGAACGTAAACAAAACCAAAAGTACAGGTACGAACCCCCTCCTCGTCCCCCGCCACGCCAACCGTCTGTGATTGATGTCGTTTGTTAATCCGTACGTGACACATTTGACAGACTAACTGGACTCAAGTACCTTAGGTCCAACATCTACCGATAGATAGGTAATTTGTATCAGGTGCTCTTGAGTTACGTATGAGGGAGTTGTGGCAACATGAAGGACAGTTTGACGGTTTTTTGCTTTCTTTTCCCTTCCGAAGAGCCCAACTGGCCTAATTACAAAATTTCTGGGCTACCAAAGTTTCGCACGGTCTCTGACGTAACGATTGCGTAAGGGAACCAGAAGAAATCGTCTTACGCGTAATAGTTAGCGCCAAATTAGCAGTCAGCGATGAGTCTTGGAAAGATGGTGAAAGATGGAACGGGCTAAGGTGCAGTTTCTATTCAGAAAATAGAAAGAAGGGGTGGCCGCGGAAGAGGAACCTTGACATTTAGCAAATCATTCGAATCATTAATCTCTTCTGAGTCAGAATCACTTTACCTTCCACCACGATGATGATGATGATGATGATGCTTCCGACGTCCACCCGATCTATATGATTCTTATATTGATGATAATCGAACTGGTGAGAACAACAATCGAGCGACCTGCTACGCATGAATTGAAATCGTTTAGCGCTTTCGGGAAAACCTTGCTTGCACTCGGGAACACCTTCTAAGAGACAGTGTGTGGTCTCACTTCTCAAGGGAATGCTAACCTAGACACGAAGATGGTTTCTTGTGCTCAATGACGAAGAGGTAAATTAAAACAGTTTGTGCGTAGACTGTCTTGAAACATGAGAAGCAAATGGGAACCTGTCTTCAAACACATAATCCACTGAAGTCCTCCATGTTTTAACTTTGGAAGTGTGCTGATCTATTATTCAACCCAATAACCCATTAATTATCAATTTTTTTTACTGTACTTCTAAACCATTTCTTCTATGAGCTGGTGTAGGCATTTTAGTGCACGGAAGTGAGTTATTTAGGTTCTCTGTCATGAATGACACTTTCCGATCCACGTGACGAATGACAGGAGGGTTGATTTGGGTTATAAATGTCCTGCATAGGAATAAGGTGTGTTATACATACAATAGTGTAAACTAAGTACTAATTGACGGTGTTAGGCTTAGTTTGATGTCCAAATGGTCTATAAACTATTGATGACTTTCTTTTGGAACAGTGTTTGGAACTCCTAGGCTGACAATAGTATACACTATGACATCAAAGACACATTAACCCATTTCCAAGTATACAGTCCTACAAACAACCCATCTAAGTCCTGAAAGAACTCTTCCTTAACATGGCAGCACGTGTGGTAGGATTTCACTCATGAAGAAAACCTAAAGCAATCACTTCCATGCACTAATATGCCTGCATGACTTCACAGACAGAAGAGGTATACAGTAAGAACATTTAGCAGTTAATGGGTTATAAAATGAGGTAATGCTTTTTCAAAGTTAGACCACGGAGAACTTCAGTGGATTATCTGTTTGAAGACATTTTTCCATTTCATTCCAAACCTCGTACCTGATAAGAGTATGTAGTCCAACTTCAAAAAAACATCTGATAGACTGGATCCAAGGATCTATTGCTAACAAACAACCCAATTAAAAACCTCAACAGAACTAAAAAACCTGACTGGTGACGAGAAGACTAAAGAGCCAACTATCCTCAAGCACACAGTATGTTGTCTCAATCAAGCGAAAGACTATCAGCCACAATATCAACTTGAAATCGCATAAAAACCTCCTTTTACGACACACCATCTTCACCACGCTACCCATCTCTTTCGAAAATTTATGTTTCTACTCCAATTAGTTCAAGTCTAGAAAAAGCTGACAGAAAAGTCAAAACAGCAGTCGTAAATTAGGCCAAAAATATCGAGTCTTGAGTAATTAAAAAAGTGGAAAATCGTTCTTCCTCATTCCGGAACTCCAATAAAAGGAAGACACAAAGTTTTTAATAAATTAACGAACAAAAACAGGCCCAAAAGAACCAGATGTTGCGACGAGACCGGAAGTTGAACTATGGAAAATGTGCTTGGAATCACCCCGTCCGACGGACCGACCGGGTGTTTTGACTATTCAACCGCTCGCGTCACATGGAACATATTGGCAAGACACCAAAGGTTTCCTCTCTTTTTTGTTTGTGTTTCTACCTCCCTAAAACCTGCATCAAAGTGCATACTTGTTAAGAGGAGGAGGAGGGAAGTTGTTAATTGAATCGCAATCAGCACGGTAGTCAACCTCCCCTCACCGTGGATATGTTCTGTCAGGAATAACAACAACAACAAGTCAGTCAGTCTAAAGGTTAATGAGATTCAGGTAAAGATGTAATCCTAAAACCGGTACTGATTGTACCTGACTCGTGTTTAATGACATATCCGTTGTGACTACTCCCAAATTAGGACATCCAATTAGCTCTATCGATTGTCTTCCTCCTTCCTGAGGCCTTTGCCATACGTAATCCGTTGACTCCTCCCTTAGCGATGGCTATCGGTACCTCAAACACCCAAAAGAGAGTAGACAATGAAAATATTTGCAGGTCGTTTCCATCGACGCGCTGTCTTTCTAATGACAAAACTGGTTTGTCTGGTCTTAAGACTATCCTGAAAACGTTAAAAGGCTTTGGGGAAATGCCTGCCAGGCTGACTACCCACGAGAAGACAACGGTCATCTTTTTTTTATTTGCTCTTGCGGTCGTTACCATCTTCACGGATGGTCGGATATAATGACACAACAAAGTCGGTGGTAGCACCTGTCGTGATTCGGAAGTCATCTTCCCGCGTCCAACTGTGTCTCATTTATCACCGACATTCGCAAAGCTTCCCATCTTCCTTTTCCGATGTCCGACGGTATCATCATCTCTTTTGTCCGTCCGTCAACTTGTCTCATCAAATTGTCTTACCTCCTTTGAGGGCGACGGAACCACACTTTGACTGACAGCCTACCTTCATACCTTGAATTCTTTCAATTTCCTCTCTCGGGATTCGATCAAAGTTTCAAGATTCAAATCTAAAAGCCTTGTTGGAATGAATTCTTCCCGTTCAGGAGGTGACACATGCTAACAAACCGCAACTTCCGGTCCTCGAATCAAAATTCCTTCTTGCGGTTTTCTCCATCCTCCAAAGGGAATCTCATCTAACCGGTACGAGATTGTCATCGCTCGACTTCTTTTGAAAAAACCTGCAAATTAGTCAGAGATAAAAAAGATGTTTGAGGGAAGGAGAGGGTGGATGGGTGGTGCGATCAAGGGAGGCAGGGAAAGGAAATAAGAGACAGATGAAGCTACAAAGAAGCAAAAAACAAGTCACGTGATCTGATCTTTTAGACAAGTGTAAATGAGTCGTGGTTGAATCAGGCAGGTTCCTTCGCTGCATCCTGTCCCAATCTATCACTCACTGTCTTCCGGCATGTCACTTCCTCTCCAAAAATCTTTTCCCGTCCGCACAGCTTCCTCAAACACACGTGTTCCCTCCCTCCTTCCTTCCATCTATCTGTTCAGTTTCCTTCCTTATTTTAACATTGTAAGACACTACAACAGCAGCAATTAAATGAGTGGGTTACAAATCCTTTTAAATTGAATAAACGTTTCCTCTGCGTCGACCGAAGATGGAACTGTTTCGTTCGATGCTAACTTCCATTCTTAAACCAACCTCTGGAGATAAAAATGAGACAAAGATGATGTTTATTCAAATCTATTCACCGAGTATGCTTCTGCGAACTCCTCTCTTTGTTCTCTTCCATTCTTCTCTCTTCTCAACAACTTCCGGTTTTTTTTAAACCGTTTCTGGTGACACTCATTCATATTCTTATACCTTGTATTGAAGATACTCTAAACCCAACACCGGATGAAGAGAGACAAGCAGACCCGTTCCACCTCTTCCTTGATGTTGTGACCACCCCTTACTCTTATGCAGAAAATATTCGAATCACCTGAGTAACAGGTGGCAAAGACAAGTTACACACACAGAAGTTAGTGTCAGATATCATTGCTCACCCGGACAAAGTCAAGATTTAGCTCTCTTACAAAAGGATTGTCTCAAAAGTCCCCGGAATAATTTTTCTGGAGCTGGTAACGCTGGCTGGCGGACCTGAGATTTAACCCAAATCAGTACCTCTGGAAATTTGGAGCTTTCGATCCATTTTAAACTGAGCTTTTAGTCTCATCAACGGCATCACCATCTCCAGACTTCGGAACTGGATAGAACCTGTTCCAGAAGTTTGCGGAATGACTTTATGTAACTGACTTCGCCTAACGCATGCTGGCTTGGTGGAAAAGCTGGTGAGGGATCTGACCTTGGAAAACGAGACTACACAGCTTCTGAGAATTTCTGGAAACTGATCGAGGAACTTGTAAATAATTTCGGGATGTTTTGGGACAGACCTTATTCAGTTCTGGAGTCTGGAGATGGGGGTGCCGTTGATGAGTCTAAAAGCTCAGTTTAAGGTCAATCAAAAGCTTCACGTGTGAAGATAGTTAGCAAGTTGAATGGTTCCGAACAAGATACCCTGGAACTAATTTCCAGAAGTGTTGCTTTGGCGAATGGTGTCGGTTTCAAGGTCACCAAACACAACTCAACCGAAATTCGATATATTGGGGGTGGATGAACAGGTTCGATGATTTGTCAAAAAAGGGTGAATCCTGTTTTCATCCATCCGGTTCCTTCCATTTCCAAAAAAAAAAAAATTAATTAAAATGTGACAAAAGAAGACGATAAACGGAAAACTGCACATGTTGCCAACATGACGCCCGTAAACAAAACCAAAAAGAAATTTTAATTGGATAAACCAGTCGAGTCATCTCAACCCCCAAACCACCGCCTTCCTTCAATTCCAGCTTGACAATCATCGCATACGGAAGAAGACGAAGAAGAAGAAGAAGACAGGAAATAGAAGTGAAGAGAATTGGTGACGCGTGCCCGAAACAAAACAAAACAATTACGGAAATTCCTCAAATGAGGAGGGAAGTTTCGGTTTTAAAATTAAGTGCGGGTTTGTGTTCTTCGGGGGTTGAAATTGGGTTCCACCCTCGTTAAATAGATAAAAATATCTCTGAAAGATGTCGAAACCTGGGCCCACGACTCAAACCAAACGGATTCTAAACCCGTCGCCTCGTCTTCTTCTAGTCTGAACTTGTTCCGCCGTTTTGTGTAGTGTTTGATGTCTCTAACAGCAAATCTTTCGTTGCTTCCTTGTCCTCCCAGAACTCATCCATCGTAAAATGTAACGATTATGGCTTCTTTTTGTTTGCTGTTATCAATATTGTTGAAATGATTCTTTCAGTTCTGTAATAAAAGTTGGAAAGGTGTCTGTTGAGTTCTACCAATGAGCTTCTCGTCTTCTTGATGATTAAAGGACACTGAAATCTGTTTCTTCGATTATTCCCACGTGTTCTGCATGTTTACTACTTCAGATTCATCTGAAATTTAAATTTTAATAATTATGCAGTAGTATCGCTGAGCCCCAGTTAGTGCTACCCTCTTAAGCCAACTGAGGCTGAGACTTTTCTCGCTCGAAAGCGTCAGTCTGATTTTTGTTCTTCTACGAAGATGGAGGGCAACTAAACAGAGTTTCGTCTGTTTTACCCATAGAACACTCTTACTGGACATGTCTACATCCTTCTCTGGCTGGCAGTACACCTCCCTCATCCAGTGTTGGAGTAAAACACGAAGGTGATTAAGACTTCATTACAATCCGAATCCCTAACAGTCTAACAATGACGTCAACAATATGTACGTAAGAATGTAAACATGGACGTAAACAATGACGTCATAAATCTATATATTAATTAATACCAAAGCCGTTGTTATTAATAAATAAATAAATAATAAAAATAATTGTCAATAAAATGTTGAATAAGAAGAAAATTCAAAGTGAACAACCTCTACCAAACAGACAGACTCGATAGGTATATTGTCTTTCCTCCTGTTGGCATTAAGTCTTCGGAGGCTGGGGACAAAGGTCGTAAGCGTGGGAGATGAGACTTACAGGCACCCAAGGCACCCAGGTTGATGAGAACATAATTTTGTGGTTTCAAGATGGTATTACAATCGGTTGCGAAACCCAATCAAGTTCGTTTGGGTTTCTGAAAACTTTACCTTCCTGCAATCAGGTTCAGGTTTAAGACTTGCTAACGGATGAGAAATCATTTCCCTCCTCTTTTCTGGAAATTTCTGTTACATTCTCCATGATTACGGATGACCTTGAACACCGAACACATCCACCTTTCAGTGTCGTTGGTAACCGTCTTAGAAAATCTTTTCTCTCCAGGCATGTGTTTCGAGTGGTTCTCAAAGGTTCGCGCACCCGAAAAGAAATTGGAACAACAAAATAAAAAAAACCTGAGTGTTTGTTTAAACCTGAAACCTTGACTCGGTTTACACGAATGAGAGAAAATATTTGGCCATATGTTGGGTGCGTGGGTGCCAGCACACGAGAGAGAGAGTCTGTTGGGTTTCTTCACATATCCGTCCGTCATCTCTTGCTCTTAGCTTCAATCTTGCAATTTCCGGTTTCCAAGACATCTCAAGTCTAGTCAGTTGATTCATTTTTTGTTCCTCGGTTATCTTTTTCCCAACCTGATTTCGGCTGTCCTTGACCTGTTTGACTTTCTCTACTGTTTGGATGGGAAATGAGTTTCTCACTTTCTACTCTTGTTTTGGGGCGGAAGTACATCCTCCTCGCCGGGGTTTCTCCACCTGTTTGTTGGGAATGGGTTTGTAGTTTCTTCTGATTTTGCAACATTTTTAATTCGTCTTCTTTACCCTTCCTCGCTAATCTTGAAAATAGATTTTGATATACTGATCTTGTTCAAGACTTTTGATCTTTTTCTTTGTGTCGCTTCGTTTGTGTTAGTGAGATAGATCATTGTGGTCAAGCGTACAGCAGTACGCAGGTATTAGTAGGCCTACTGGAATTTCCTTTATCTTCAATTTTGTTTTTCTGTAATAGTCTTCTCCCAACGATTTGTTTTAGGTAGTTGTCCTCTTCGGTCATTAGTCTTGAGTTTTTCCTAAGAAGTTGCTCCTTAAGAATTTTCCAAACGCGCAAAGAAGATGAGGTACAAGAATGAGGTGACAGCTCACCAAAGATCCTGTCGGAAAACGTGCTTCCCCCCAAAATAGGAGAAACTCATTCCCCATTCGAAATCGAACAGGTCAAGGACAGCCAAAATCAGGTTGGGAAAACAAAAATGAATCAGCTGACTAGACTTCTTGAACACCCATATCTCACAGTTTCCTTTCTTCTTCTGATTTTTGTAAAAACTTCCACCAAAATGCTAGTGATAGTCTGAAGATAATTGTTTCCACTCCCCAAAGGACGGCGTGATGTCCACAGCCTTAGACCTGCCAACAATCTCAGTCTTATCACTTAGGTGAAACTCATGAGAATAACCGTAAGAACAATAGAAAGGCACGACCACCTTTTCCTGAAGTAGGTCGAAGGCATAGTTAATAGAAAACTCTCCAATTTCGTGATGCCACTGACATCCTGACTCGGGGAGGGTCATTGGTCAGTGTTGCGGTTTAGCCCTTCGAGTCCTCGACTACTAACAATGCTTTTGTTTATTTATTTTCCCTTTTTTTTGGTTTTGTAGTTGGTAATTATGATCTGAAAAGGAAAGGATTTGAAATGTTGACATGAGGTTGTGCAATAGAAGATCTTCGTTGTGGTATCAGCTTCGTTGGCTGTGAGTCAGGTACATACCCAGCACTATTCTCTGTTCACTGCCATGCGGTATATCTTCTTGCTCATGTTTTTTGCTACAGTTTATTTGTTGTTGTTGGATTTCATGTTTTAAAAGTTCCTTGCTAGCTACTATCAGGTAGTTCTGTTGATTCTGTTATAGGTGGCTCTCAATCAACACACTTGAATTGAAATGAGGTAATACGAAGTAGGACTGAGAAGTGAAAAAGTGGTTTAACCCTTTTGCTTTTATTTCTAAACGTTATCGTGCGTTCCAACTGGTCTTCCTAGGAGACATTTCCCAAAGTTCCGGTTTATCTACGGTCTTTACATTCCTCATTGGAATGCTAAGGTTGCTCATTCTAAGACTTCTGGCAAACTCTGGTTACGTCAACCCTTTGACTAATAGTTATGAATATCGTGAGACTCTCTTTCTGTCAATATTGTATCATTAAGACTCACCTAAAAGAATGGAAAGCTCGTCATTGTCTTCCTATTGGTTCTGAAGCTTATTCCGCACTCCTCTTTAGTGCTACTTTGAGGACTTCAACATTCTCATTCTTACTGCTAAAACTAAAAAAGTCATTTTCATTAACCCTTTCCTCTACTTTCTTGATTCTACAATCGCGCCTACAAAAATCCAGAAACCTCCTTCCCTCGAAACAATTCTCTCAAAAGCAATAAATAATTTTCAAAAATAATTTTATGACGTAACGGTTTTTAAAAATTTAAATAACTCATTATTTTAGTAAAGCAAACGAGAGGAGGAGGTGGTAGAAGAAGAGGAAGAGAGGAGAAATGAGAGAGAGAAACCCAAAAGGTGCCGTCAAATGTCGTCACGGTTGTGCCTGAATACTAACACGACCTAAGGCTTCTAATACCTCCTTCCTCCAACCTCTCCTCTCTCGGAAGGTTGATGATCGATCAAATGAATGGATGCTGGAGTGTTTCGCAACAACTCAAAACAAAAAACCGTTCCAAGTAAAAAGAAAGCAGAGAGAGAGAGAGAGAGAGAGAGGATGGAGGAAGATTATCTCATTATTAACTCACATGTCACGGGGTTACCATTGTTACCGTAATAGTCTCATTTTCTTGAAATGAGCAGACATTTTGATTTTTCTTTTTTTTTTTTTCTTTTTGGTTTGTTTAAATTGAATAATTTAACAAAATTAAAATTGAACAACAACAAAGGAAACCTTGACATGTTTGCCAACAGTTCAAAGTTAACCCATTGATTTGCGTTTTTTGTTTACTTTTCGCCGGGTTCAATCTTTCACTTTTTTATTTTTAATAGACAGCAATGATGATTTGAATCCTCGCTCCTGATTGGGTTTCCGGAGGCTTTATTAATATGAAACCATGCTGTGTGGTTCAGTTTCCAGTGAGTTTCGCAATGCTGCGGCAAAATTTTGCTGTTTTTGTTGGTTTAATTGGAAGTCATATCTCTCTTAAAATTTTCTAAACTGTCTCTGCTTTTGAATATCTTCAATCTTTTGACTAGCTTTAGTAGTGTTTGCAATCCCTTGTACCATGTGACATAACATTTAAAATCCTGTCGTCAAGCTCATTTGGTTGATTTGAAAGCTCGACTTCCGGAAAGGATCATAGATCCACATTAAACTCAACTTCTAAATGGTTAGACTTTTATTTTGCGAATTACAACAACATCACGGTGCTGTGGTGAGCCTTTGCTGTCGTCGTTCCTTTTTGGATATCATATCTGTCTCAAGATCAGTCATATCGAAAGGTTTTACTCAACCGAACGTTCAAACCGTGCAACAGCAGTGTTTTGGGGCAAATAAAGGAGTTGCTGAAATTTCAAATTTGATTTTTCTTAATTTCTAAAATGAATTGTCTTAACTTTTAGAAAATTAATTTTTAGAAAGGTTTTTTGATCTTTGCGAAAGTTAGGCTTCCAAAATATTCTTGTAGAGCTTATTTCAAAAGTACTGCACATGAGTACAAAGAATTCAATTTGAAAATAATGCGCAGTTGACATAATAATTCATTTCAAAAGTGATACTTTTTATTGAAAGCTCATTTCAAAAGTATTACACACTCAAAACAAGTTCTCATTTCAAAACTAATACAGATTTTCAGGGTGAAAAACTGAATCAAAACTGAACTCAAATCATTGTAGAGACTAATATAGTACAGGAGTCATACAGTATCCGAGCCAAAAAAACGAGAAGATTCAAAAGCAAAGACAACCAGGGAATCGATTATGACCCGAACCACTAACCACACTCGTAGATAAGACTACACAGTTACCTACAGATTTACGAATCATAGAAAAAGATGGCAAAAGATGAATGCGAGGGACGCCATTATTGAAACCACCCTGAGTCTTAAAGGAGCACGTGTCAAAAACATCTGTGTTTATCTAAGATTGCAACTCACGTTAGTGTAAACCACTGTAAACTAAGACCTGTGGCAAAGTATTGAGGCGAAAAATTATATAATATTAATATGAGGACTAATCAAACACTGTATCATCCTTTCACGGTTATATTAATACAATCGGGGTTTGTGCGAAGAAATTGTAGGCGCCATTTTAAATAATACAGAGTAGTAAGAATATTCTAAGTTTAATAGATATCATTTAAAGTATTTAGATTCTCAAACTATAGTTTAATTACAACAATTCGTCTGAATAGAGCATACTTGCAAATTGCGACACGGTTTGCTGTTGAATTGTTCGAATCCCAAGCTTTTACTTAAGTGAACTAGAAATCTGTAAGCCCAGTACCTGAGCTGACTACCAAATCAGAGAATCTCATGTCAGCAGCGGTAATTGGAACGTCCAGCAATTCTTATAGGCAAAGATGGGGACCTCCAATAGCTTATGACCAAACTGATAATTTGAAAGTTGCCTCTTAGTCCTGTTCCTGAGCCAGTTGACTGCTCAATCAGAAAATCTAACCAGAAAACTATAGTGGAAATGTGAGTATAAGAAGATGATATGACCAAAATATTTTAAGGCAGTTTAGAGGGTAATAGAATAGGAAGAATAGACAACAACATAGAATCTGCTCGAGGGTAGAAACCCAAAATATCAATTCTGTTGTGTTCTTTAGCATGATTATACACCCACACCAACAATTAGTTTAGTATCCTTTGGCCACACTCTCAATGAATACGAAGACAAATAAGTTTCGTCTAAATAATGACGCCATAAATCATGAGATACCAAGTTACAACAAAAAATTTTCGCATTTTGAAAGCAGGAATATTAATCGCAAGGTGCTACACCAGATAAAGATCGAATCAGACTGAAGCAAAGAGTGTTGCCGAACCAACGTCATAATACACTTTCGTATGTTCGCCTAAAAGAGAAAACGAAAACACGAAACGGGCAACAACAACAACAAGAAAGAAACAGAGACACCAAAGAAACGAAATGCACTCGTGAAACAAATGATATCGCAATTAATCATGTGAAAAGTATCCAAAGCGAAGCCTCGAGTTGCGTGCTTCCCTGTATAACATCTGTTCGGAGGAGGAGGACCCAGGGACCCATATGTGTTTCGCAACTGGGTCTCCCAAATTTTTCTGTAGTCTTCTGGAAATTTGAGGATTCTGTTTGGGTATCCATGGTTTATTCGCTGAAGGAATCACCTCAGGTGGATGAGTTAGTGGAGCAAAATTGAGGCGAACATAATTTTTTGTCTGATCCGTTATGAAACCCGGCTCGAAATTAATTGCCCAAAAATTTATGAGGATGCCGTAAAAAGTGTTCCTTTGACTTTGGCGGTTTGGTTCGAAACCGACTCTTTTCAAAATGGCGTTTTTAACTGCCCAAAAAAAAACTTTCTTTTGCGGGCTTCTTCCTAAACAAGTGTTTCAAAGGCTGGTGACCTCATTGCAAAATTTTTTGAACCTCTGCCCGCTTTCCTAGTATCTTCTGGTAGGCAAGACATGGTGCCTTTCTTTGAACTTCTTGAATCGTTTGCAACAGATACCCATCAACCTTGAGCATTCTACAATAGTTAACCAGCAGAGTCCCCTCAAACCTTCTCCCAATTCCTTAACCTTCTGTAGGTGTTAAAGTTGGAATTCATCCACTTTGACTAAATTTTTGTATTTTCTTCTTTTTACTTCAAATTACCTGTGTTGAATAAATTATCTAAATCCTCCTGATCATGCAGTCGCCTTTGATTTTTCCTCTACACCGCTCGTTATCCACTTCTTTGCTTTTGGTTTCATGTAGACTTTGTTTCCTTCTGTTATTTAAGCTTTTTGTTGTAGTCAGAGTAGGTTTGTTTGTTATTGTTTATAATGTCTGTTTTCATTGTTCTGTTGGTGTAGCGATTGTAGAAGTAAGAATGAGAATGTTGAAGTCCTCAAAGTAGCACTAAAGAGGAGTGCTGAATAAGCCTCAGAATCAATAGGAAGATAATGACGAGCATTCCATCCTCCTGGATGAGTCTTAGTGACACAATATTGACAGATCACGTTGGATTGAATTACTCAATGTCACAGCCAGACCTAAACCCATCAGGTCTTGGTTTGGGTCTTTGCAAAGAGCATGGTGAAAACTCCGAAAGATATACCTCAGGTGTTATCACAGGACAGGTCAGACTTGGGAGAGGTTATTAGTAATTAGAGTTCGCACAAAAGTTCTCATACCCCACCAATTATTTAAAACACGCAACCTAGATCAATATACCTAGCCATTTTGTCCTCCTTCCTCATCTCAAACACTTCAAGTCATCAAACAAAACCATGGAAGAATCATCATCCATGCAAAAGATCGCCGAACTGACCTCGAACCAGTTCTCAATCGTCCGGGTTTCAAATTGAGAAAGAAACCCTCATTCGTGGCTCTTCTCAATAACCATAAAACAAAAAATAACAAAAAACCATGGAAATCTAAAAACCTACTTCCCCCGGCCCTTCCTACCCGGTCCTCACCGCCTTCTAACACAAAACTGACATCCATGAATTCCACATTCAAGCGAATCCACCTTTGATGAAGGGAATCGTCTTTGACGATACAAAACGTTCCAAGTTAAAGAGGTTAATGCGATGATGAAGGAGGAGAAGAAGAAAAGAGACGCATCGCGGATTTTCATTCAAAATGGAGTCATGAAGATTTCAAGAAGATGAAGAAGAAGAAGACAAAGAAGAAAACGTGAACACAACATTAGGATAAGAATTCTATTTAAATAGAAGAAGACAGGTTAAGAACGCCGGAACAAATCGGTTCGCATGAATGCCATTGATAGTCTTCTTTTCAAATTTATTTATACAAAAAAAAGAAGAAGACGGATTTATTTATACTGTATATACATTATGTACATGAAAGAAAGGAAGAAAAAAGCCAACACAATATTTATAATTGAAACCGCATGAATGTTGTGCAATTTGAAAATTTCCGCGCCCCGGCTCTCGGATTAGTTCCGCTCGTGTCGTGAGAATCAACCTTGTTCAGGTGATGACCACATTTTCCGTTTCCTAACTTTGTGATATTATACCGAGACCGGAAATCATAGTCAGCAGGACATCATCAGTGGTGCTACGGGATAGAGGAGGAATAAATTTCCAGAGAATGGATACACCTGGAAGAATCAAAGTTCCTCAGAAACCTATTGCGGCGGGTACTTCCCGCAAGAGTGGTTGAAGAGGAAACACAACAGTGTTTCAATCCAAATGGTTGATTCAAAGCGCTCCAGCAGTGAGAACACTGTGTAACTGTTCCAACTAAATCTACAGTATATTAATATAAACCCAATAAAATGGCAAATAAAAAGATTGGGAACGGAAACAGGAGTCTATAACGTCACTCAAGTCACAGATAGCTTCGGTAAGTCTGGGAAGTTTGAGGGTAAACTCTCTAAGGGAAGAAAAAGAAAGAAGATGTCTACTTTGCAGAAGAGAATACAAGTGTGGCGCCTCGGGGATGTATGGAAACCAAGAAATAACGGGAAGAATTAAGGGATGGAACTAGGAACATTGACTGGGAATGAGAAAGATAAGGAATTCAGAAAGCTTAGGACACTATCTTAGAGACATAAACATAATATACAGTAGGAAAAAGTAGTCCATACATCCCGACTCTTATCCAGAAAGGCACACCATAATCAGCCTCCTAGAAGTCAGGCGGCATATACCTGAGAATACGGAAAAGTCAGCATGAAGAATACCCTCTATATGAAGTGTGAGACTCATTCTCTCTCTCTCGTACAACTTTCTTCCGCCAAAAGAGTTAAAGTTCACCATCCTCTCAAGCAAAATCTATGTCTGGGTTCTTTCACCTAACCGAAAACACCTGCCGGTAAAAGAGAAACAAAAAAAGAAAAACACACACGCATATATTCGCACACTCACCACCCAAACACGCTCGCCATCCCACAACCAAACATTTCAGACACGTGATTACGAGAAGGCGGTTGTTGCGGCGGCGGCGGCGATGGTGATGGTGATGGCGGCGCACGTTTTTCAAAAATCGTTTTCCAAAAAGGAAGAAACCGTTTGATGACTTTTGAACTTTTCCATTCCCCCGGTTTGCAATTAGTCCAAAACCAAAGCACCCAATTTCGTTCCTGTTCTTCGACTTTCCTCCGGTTCTTCCCGGGCCCTCAATCCCATAAATCTTACAGCCGGGACTATTAATTCCACTCCGCCCCAAGGCTACCAACTTCTAATAAAACCCATTTTTAATTACGAACAATTTAATTTGCCAACTTTTTTTTCGGCTAATTAATTAATTCGTTAAAAAAATTTTTCGGCTATCGATTACCAAATGTCAGGTATTTTATCTCTTGTTTCGTCTAACGACCTTTCTTGTTTTCGATTCCGCTGGGCGGAAGATTTATTGACGGGACCATCCAAAAATGTTTTTCTAATTTTTTTTTGTGGTTCAAAACTCCTCCCTCCTGTTTGCGAAGAGGAGGAAGACATGTTTTGATCGAATGGCCAAAACTTTAGAAATCTGTCTGTAAGTTCCGCATTAAACCCGTTCTCTCCTTATGTTCATTTGTACAGCAGACGGTCCAAAATTGGCGGAAGTGACTATGCTGTGGTTCTCATTGTGAACCTAATTTATAATCTAGTTGTTTGTTGAGTATAATTTTACAATCAACCCTAACACTCAAAATGTTGGGAGGTCTGTGGTGTAGTGATTTAAGCTCCAGACTAAAAGTTATAGTCGCGAGTTCAAATCCTCTTCCCGTTTCCTGTTATACCCAAAAGAGTGAAAAACCGGATTAAAACTCAAGTATAACTATAATTATAATAATCAAAATTAAAGGAGTATAACTTTCAGCCGAAAAATGATAGTGTTTATGTCACTGTTGCCAGGTCTAGGTATTCTTGCTGATTTGCCATTTTCTTTCATCTCCTAGGTAATTACCACCTGTTTCAAAAGTCGTGGCAGTTAGCAATGAAGGAAGAGGTAGGGGTTCGTATGTATTTTTTCAAGAGGGGCTTATTTCAAAAGTAATGCACACAGTCAAAGAGGGTTCATTTCATACACCTTTGTGAAGGCCTAAGTTCAAAATCTTTTTTTACACCGTGGTCTACTGGCAACTGTCTCCAAGAGATAACAGGTAGTTTGTAAATCTAATTGGAAGGAGTTGAGTCTTGGAAGCAGACCAGTGTCTTAGCCTCAAAAGCTGAAAACACTACGAGACAGTATAAAGACAAAGGAAATCGATGTTCTACAGCACCCAACAGGAAAAGAAAGTATCTGAAGCCTCGAAGATAAAAGGGTTGACTTGGTTAACTTGAATGTTGGACGAAAACCTCCTGACTATTGTTGACAGTCAGCTACTGCAACTGGTGCTGATGCACTAAGGAATGAACGTGCCTGACCATTCCACAGTTTTGCTCTCTAAATTCCTGGTTTTTGCTGCTTTTTGGAACTTCCTGCCGAGTTTCGAACGGCTTTACCCACTACTAACTGGCAGAGAGAATCGTTCACGGGTCGTCACACAATTGAACGATACCACACTAAATGAAATGGTTCTAGAGATGTTCAGAACAAACCCAAAATCGAAGCAGAAAACAAAGTTACACGAAGTATGAGACTTTGACTAAAGTTCATGAACTTAGAACTCAGGTCTACATAGAGAAAAAAATGAAGAACAGGACATCGAAGAAGTCAGGTGACACCATCGAGGATCCCGGTAGGTCATGCTCAACGGCACTACTCTCAGACACTCACCAAGTTGTGATCAAAAATAAATGGATGATGACCACGAATCGAGAGCATATACCACCGCCGAAGATGACGTCGACGATGACGTGTAATGACGATGACCTTTTTTAATTACTCCTAATTCTTATCTATTGTGTTAATTTTTCTCCTGACCCTTTCTTCTCAACCGCATTTCCATCTATTCTCATCTATTCTTAACCTTTGTGTCTCCTCCTTTTAACCAGTCAACGATCATTCATTTCCCCTGTTATTAAAAAACGATAATTCAACCGATTCATCGAATTCTTTCATTCTTACTCCCTTTTTTACGCAAGCCAAAAGATTGGTGGATAGATGGACCTTCCACCAGATAAAGAGCAAAAATATTTTATCTACACACAAACAAAAAGAAAAAAATTCTCAGGTTCTTCTACGGTGTCCGCTAATTTTTCAAATTGTCACTTTAACACCGAAAAAAATTCTTTTTAACAACAATTTGACATAACCTGACAAGAAGATAATTCTTCTTCCGTGCATTGCTACCAACACAGACCTGACAAATCGAGAAAAATGTTTCACTTCGTTGTAAACCTAATCAACAAAAAAGGAAAAATTTTTTTTATTCAATAAAAAAGAATTTTAATGTTTACAGACAGCCTAATTAAGATAAAGAGTGAGTTGTCTCTCTCTCTTTCTTCGATCACAACTAACTGAAAGTAATAACTCAGTGGCGTCGTCAGGAAGAAACCAAATGTCGTACTTTTGTAGAAAGTATTTTAAAAGGCACAATAACAAAAAGTGAGGAAGAGCCTAACGATAGACGTGATTTATGTGGATAAGAATGAATCGTTTCCTATAATTGGTGGACTGGATGCTGGAAGAGGCTGAAAGGAGCTGGAAAGAGGAGTGGGAATAGCTTCGAAAGGGATCAGAAAGCTGACGACAAGCTCAAATCCTGAGAAAAGCCAGTAAGGAGTTGAAACCTTAGTCCAGATAGTGTTTGGAACTATCATGTCTTTTTCAGTAAATCTACAAAGATGATCGAAAGAGGAACAAGTTCCTCAATTAAGGTGTCTGTCGATGGTTGGAGTCTGCACAGAGTTCTGGTGAGACCAGTTTTAATGTGCACTTTGAAGACCTGGCTTTTACTAACTCCGACGAAAGACTCTTTGGTATTTTCGAGAAGAAAATTCTTCGATAGATCTTTGGGCTGATCAAGAAAGAAGAACCGACCACGATGTGTACGAGTTCTTCGAGGAGAAAGATATCGTCATCTCCATCAAGTTCAGGAGATTAGAATGAGCCAAAGACAGTCTGATCCACAAGTTCCACAAAATCCCCCCGAGAGAACCAGAAGGGTAAGCCACCCCAATGCTTCAAATCCTGAACTGTAGGAAATACGTTACAAATAAGGCGGAATGGAAGACACTTCTGCAAAAGGTCAATGTCCAGACAGGGTTGTAGTGCTATTGGATAGGATTTGATGGTAGGAGAGTAAAGCAATCTGTAATAAAAACATTCACATAAGCTAAAGACAAAAACAAGGATCGAAAGGATGACAAAATACAACGGGAAAAGAAACCACAACTTATACACTACATCAAAACGTCAACAACGTAGCAGAACAGAATCTAAAGACAGAAAACCACCAAAACTCTAAATGGAAGCAGCATCTAAGAGATGATATCAAAACGTTTGATGAAAACAGTCAAACTATCTCAAAACCCAAGACATGGACAGAAGGAAGGAGATACTCGACGGTAATGTCACGAAACAAAACAACAAATCGAGTTTTCAACTATACCACGTGTCACGCGTGCGGTTATTAACAATGTCACATAAATGGATTGAGATATATATATATAGTATATACTAAAAAAAATCTTTTAATTGAAAGATTAAGTTGATTAACAACGTTTGCGAATGAGGGAGAGAGAAAAGGTCGACTTGATTCTTTGCGTTGCGTAATTTACTCTCTCTCTCTCTCTCTTGATTCATTGCGGTTTGCTGTTTTGCTCTCCTCTGTGAAAGTGTTTCTTAATGTAGTCCGCGATTGATATCTCAGAAAACTCGGTGGCGTTTGCAATTGTCGTTTCCTACCTTATCAAGTTGTAATCGAGCATTATACTATCCAACACACAAAAGCGGGGGAGATATGACTAACAGGAAGAAATATATCAAAAGAGAGAAAGTTGAGCTAACTAAAAGCGAAGACCAAGATCGGTGTACACTGTTCGCTCAAAAGACAATTTGTACGGAAGAGGCATACTTGCTACAACAAAACTCAAATTGGCAGAAACAAACACAGTCAGGTCTTTTTTTGTGCGATACATGGATTGCAATTTGCAAAAGTTCGAGCCCCTTCCCATATCTTATTATACTCAAGGGTGAAGATCAGGACTCAAACTCAACACAACCCAACATATGTCAAAAGTAATGC
The DNA here is from genome assembly GCA_016920875.1 of Columbicola columbae. Classification (NCBI taxonomy): domain Eukaryota; kingdom Metazoa; phylum Arthropoda; class Insecta; order Psocodea; family Philopteridae; genus Columbicola; species Columbicola columbae. The sequence goes on from JADMLL010000005.1 coordinate 14,724,978, forward strand.
ACACTTTTACGAATATTTCGGTTCTAAACATCTATTGACCAACTGACCCAGCCCAATTCCCAATCAGCCTCCTCTTCAGCTTTCTGGAAAGACTATACTGGGTCTCCCGAATTCATACTAAAAACTTTAGATGGTGTTCGTGGGAGAGAGCACAACACAGATCACAGACAGAGAGAGAGTGAGAGGGAGAGACAGAAATTCTTTTGTCAGAGGCTCACATAACATGATTCTCATTAAGTTTTGATCTCGTATCTGACCCATCTCTCGAGCCCAAAACGTTTTTTTCTTTTTTTCTTTTCTTTCTTTTTCTTCTTTTAGTGCATTCATAGTGTAGATTATCACCTCGGGAATCGGGCATCCACTGGATTTCAAAGGTCGAGGACATTCTTCTTCTTCTTAAAATGATACTTCGTTCCATTTATGTCATTTATTTGATATATTTTAACGATGTTTTTATTGTAATAGTTTTCTTGTTAACTGTCAAATCTTGTTATTCTCTTCTTTCTTACTTTCCTTTATTCCGTTTTTAACGGTTTCCTCTCTTATTTATCTACCAACTCAAATTTTATTCCTGAAAATCTTCAAAACAAAACGATTTTTTGAGTCGGTTGATTGATCGATCGATTGATTATTGCAACGAGATGAGGATGATAGGGGGCTTACTGTGTCTGGTGACAGGTTTTCTTGACTTCGTCACCATTTTATCAAAGTTTTGCATCGTAAGTGTTGATGATGGGTTATGCAATTTTAAAGGTTTTATCTGATCATGTGATTTATATGTTTCTTCCAGTATTGTTGTTGTTGAAATACGACAATCTGCTACTACTGCCACGACGAAGAAGACACAGCAGAACACACTTTAATGGGAAGCTCAGCCTAAGTTTTCGACATGGATAGTATGAAACCTTTTCAGTCCTCTCGATGGGTTTGTGTATCATTTTTGAAAGTAATTTATCGTAAAAATACGTATTAAATTCAAAATATTTTAAGTAGTGCACATGATATGGAAAACTGACTTCAAAGTTTACACAATCGAGTGAAGGAACCATTTCAAAAGTATTGCACACTGCAACCAAGAATTCATTTCAAAAATACTACACACTCCATTGAAAAATACATTTCAGAAGTAATGCACAGTTTTATGAGACATTAATTTCAGAAGAAATGCAAATTACTACATGAAACTCATCTCAAAAATAGTGCACATTTTATGGAAAGCTCATTTCAAAAATATTGCACACCCAAGTGAAGGATTTATTTCAAAAGTAATGTACACTTGAACGAAGAATTTATTCAAAAAATAATCAGTACAATCAGAAACACCTTTACAATAACTCTGGCAGTAGGTTCACTAACATCAACCCATCCAGATGCCTTTTTTAAGAGTATATGAGAGTTATTAGAACAGGTATGGTAGGACTGGAGGACTCACCAAAAAAGTGGTAGCCCTTCCAAAACTTCTGCTGACGAGTCCTACTACAAACCAAAAACGACGACGAACGTGCCTATCAACCAGGGACTGCCAAGGAAGAATAGAATTACCAGCATCTTCATCTCCCTTTTTTCTCACAAACGACAGCTGCAAACCCAGCAGAGAGACAGAACCACAGAAGTGTCAGAAGGATACCAAGCCGAGGATCTCTGGGAACTACTAACGTACTTTTAACACTCCTCTTTAAATCCTATATTTTATTAGGTTGGCACCACCGTGGTAGTTATATTGTATTTTTCATAATAACTTAAAGGAAAAGTTTATCTTAAAGTTGCTCCAGCAACTCTTTCAGAATCTTCGTCTTTATAGATAGTCCCTTCGTAAAAACAGACTCCACGTTACTGCTTACAAAGTCGAATAGTACTAACATGAGACCCAACAAACCCAAATACCTTAGCGAGTTAACATGAACCATTTCTGAAATTTTTCGCATTCACACAAAAAATTGACAATGCTCTAGAATTTACCCCCAAAAATAAATCAACACATCCTTCTTACATCGCTTTGGGCGTAACCCGACGATTTATTTCACAAAAATCCGAGCAAAAGCTTCAAAAATAAATTTTCATGAAAAACAGGTTTTTTCATACCAACGAACAATGAGACACAAAAAAAGAGAAAACACAAAAGCGAAGGAATGCGTAACCATTGAAGAAAAAAATCTCAATGAAAACAAAACCTGCCAAATATTCCTTTTTCAATAAAAAAAAGAAAGAAGTTCAGGTACACCTGATACCTGAGAAGCTGTGCAAGAGAATGAAAAATCAATGAACATACCATACACTCCTACACCTGTAAAATATTTCTCAACTTTGGGAAACCTCAAAAAACCTGATTTTTTTGTTGTCCACCTGTAAATTGTCCCTTGAGGCATGGAAGAACCTCACGCAAACCCCCGAAGTGGACCTTTGAACGAAATCACAAAAGAATCCGCCGAATTGTCGAATGAACTGGACCGTCACATACGACAAAAGGAATTTTTTTGGACAATGGAAAAGGTAAAACGGCGTGGAAACCGGATAACAATGTTGTTTGTAAGAAAAACTTCTTCGAGAGAAGAAGAAGAGGATGGCGGGTGGTGGGGGATGGTTACTTTCCTGTCTCCTCGAGGGGGTAAACCATTCTTTATTAATTCCCGTGAGACTATAAATCCTTCTTGAAAATATTTGCCCAAGAGAACTTTATTAAATATGAATTAGGTTTGGTTTTGAGAGTGATTGTTGTTGTTGTTATCCCTCCGGGGGATGGTAGCCTAAGGGAAAGATGTTGGTTCTGGGTGAAGATAGTCGGAATTTTGGCTGTGGTTGAGTTGAATTGTCTCTCATCACCAATGCTGAGTTACTATGACTCAACTCAAATATTTAACTTGCTATTAGGCTACTTGATGGTTTATGCAGAAAGATTGTCAATGATGTTGCTAGTGAGATGGTGTTGTAGATTCTTGAAGCAAAGCACCAGGCAGACCTCATCTTCACCAGATCTAGCCTCAACCTATCTAAGGCACTTTTTACCCTTGTAACTCAATTTGATCTTTTTCTTTATCATTTGCTGCTGTTGAGGTTTCTAAAGACCCGTCGTTGAAGGCATGCTTTCTAAAAGTTCTCAACAGTGCGTCGTTTTGACTCGTTTGTTCGTGCTTCGAAAGACCTCGGCTTAATCTAACTAATTAGTCTAGAACTATACACTTTTTTTAACCCCTTCAGCCTTCAGTCACTAATGCGAGACGTGTATTAGTTAGTAGACAAAAGAAAAGAAACGTTAGGGACAGTAAGAAGAGAAGGAAAGCTACAATCATACAACAACAAAGAAATAGATAAAGCACAAGAACCAGAAAGCGTCAAGCTGAACACAAAAGCTCTTTTAATAGCAACCGATGTGAGAGCTCCTCCTAACCGAACCTGTTTCCATTTCCTAAACCTGACTCCCACCAGAGCACTGACATTGGGAAAAACTCGACCTCTCTGAACCCCATAACAACAACAACCAACATCTTTCATAAAGTCCAAGGGCACTTTCCCTTCCCCTTCCTCTCAAGAGACATGGTTGTGAAGTACCTACAGGTAGCCGTTCACATGCCTTAAGGTTGATGATTGAAACCTGATATGAAAGTTCAAAAAAGAGAGAAAGAAAAAAAACTTCTCCGGCGCCCTGATCGAACCAAATGTTATTCTTTTCTATGAGAACGTTTAAACCAAACAAGTGGATTTCCGACGACTGAAAGACTCATCAAGATCATCGTCTCAACATGAACGAGATACCATACACCTGAACCTTTTTTTCTCCTTTTAAAATGTGCCTGAAAAGAATTAAAAAGGTTACACATTGTTCTTAATGAAAGCGTCGCACATGAATGAAAGAGACTCCGGTCGAGTGTTAAACATAAGCGATATCAAAGGTGAACACACTAAATCGAAAAGCTTGAACCCTCCAGACTTCCTTCAATCCCTAGGTCATCCACCTATCTCAAGTGTGGTTTAAGGTTTGGGAGCAAGTGCACCTGAACTCAGTCCCTTCTCCTCCTCTTCCTTCCTCCTGTCTCTGTCTCCTTTTATCCATTTCCGTTTTGGTTCATCCCTTTTTATTTATCTCATTTCCAGTGCAAGGATTCTGTAGAGAGATTCAACATGTGTTCTTTTCTACGAGCGAACTCGAAAAACCGGAAGTTGTTTCCGATTCTCTCCCAATCGATTTATTAAGGTTCCATCTATTGATTGACATAGTTTTTTGAAAACATTTGTTCTCTGATTGGGTGACATTGTTTGTGACAATGATGTTTTGGCTTAATTGTCATATGACTTCAATCCGCGACCGAGTTTCTTTCTTCTTTTTCTGTCATTCAATTCTTTGTATTCGTCAAAGTCAATCCCACAGCTGATGACTTATCTAAGTGCTGACCTTTGGTTGGTGACATCACAACTGGGTTTTGACGACAGCGAAATAAATTTTAGAAACTCGTTTTTGGGTTTGAAAGCGTTTGAGTCCTGACGACGGGTTTGTGGGTTTGAAACTAGTCGGTCGTTTATTTTGAATACGATCTAAGTTCATGAGTATGCTTCAATACTTTTGAAATAAATTTATCGTAGTACACACGACATGGAAAACTCATTTCAAAGGGTACACCTTCGAGTGAAGGATCCATTCCGTAAAATATTGCACACTCAAGTGAGTCTATTGAGTCTACTTGAGTGAGTCTATTTCAAAAAGACTACATTAAAGATCATTTCAGAAGTAATGCACAGTTTTATGAAAAATTTTCAAAGGAAAATTAATTTCCAAAGGGACTGCAAATTTCTAAGAAAAACTCATCTCAAAAGTGATGCACACTTGTGAAATAATTTATTTTAAAATTAATGCATATCTCTACAAAGACCTCAAAACTTCTAACAAACCAATCAAGAACTTTTCGTAAAGTTTATCATACACACTACAAAGCTAACTGTATTTGGGTTAGTAACTAGTGTACAAGAGAGACAGTCTTTAATAGGGAGAATCAAAAACCAAAACGCGCCTAAGAAAAACCGCCCAACAAATAAATTAAATAGTCAACAAACATTCCGCGTCGTGGAAAATCTCGTAAAATTTGAAGGCGTATCAGGCTCATGGCTTGACGGTTCTCATGGGGCCCCAAAAAATTAGGTTCCGTGTCATAAAAAACGAAATTAAAGCCTCGCGCGGCGTCGGCGGCAATGGCGGCGGCGGCGGACGCCGTTAATTCGACAAAAATAAAGTTAATTGTTACGTTCCCGTTACAGGTGAGCCCGAACACAAAAATGATAATAAATGAAGGAGGATGCCCCCCATGTGTGACCTCCACTCGACCTCTGGACCCATTAGTGTGTGTGTTTAATCCTTCAACGCCTTCGTCCTCTTCCTCTTCGTGGACTTTTCTTCTTCACAATGAAAATGTTTTCTAAAATATAAATAAATAAATCACCATTTTACATTTCGCACACGCTTAACCTGGCGAGGACTAGTTCGGGTTGTGAGTCTCACAAAAATTTGAAAAAAACTTGTCCGTTTTTGGGGGCTGATGGAGGCGGGAAGGGGAAGAGGAACGGACCTTTATTCGAAATATTTGACCACCAACGGCCATTCTTCTCGTACACCTGTTTTCATTGGTGTTTGGCAAGAATTGACTTTTTTGAGGAATGATGCACCTGAATGAATGACCGGACGCCCACTGATGCATTGTTTGTGCCATAATCTCTCTCATTTTCCTACATAAGGGTTGCCCTAGCGGACGAGGTCTTTTCGAAAACCGGTTTTTCATCAAGGCTGAATCTGTCCTAACGACCTGCCCCAAATACATGACAATTTCTTGGGTAAAACTTTTTTTTTTTCGATTATTTTGATCTGAAAACTAAAACGGATGTTAGAAACCATAAATTACATACTGACACAGGAAACAGGATTTATAAGACCAACATGGTATTGTGTTCTACGTTGAATACGAAAGATTCTGGGAGGTCTCTTGGCAGGACCTTCTCGATATTTGATTCCTTAGCTGTAGTTGTGACAACTACATCCTGTTCCCGGTCGTTTCTCGTCCTTTCCTGGCGTCTGTGATGTAAATATTAAGAGAAAGAAAGGCAGATGGAGAAGAAACAGAGTGAGGAGAGAGAGAGAAAAATAGAAAGAGAAGAGAGAAAAAGGAAAGGACAGGCATACGGTTAGAAAGGGAATGAAGGAAAGAGAAAGAAGAAAAGAAAACACAAAAAGAGAGAAAGAGGTCAAAGATAGGAAAAAGTTTTAAAGAAAAAATAAACAAATTAATCAAAGATGGAGGAAAATAAGAAAGAGAGAAATAATAGAAACTGGAAAGAGGAAATAGAGAAACGAAAAATGGATAAAGAAATGATTTGAGAAAACAGAGAAATGAAAGGAAAACAAGACAAAAGAAAAGAAATAAGAAAAGGACAAAAAGAGAGCGAAGAAAAGAAAGAGGTGAGGAAGCATAGAAACATAGAGGAGAGATAGCTAGGAAAATGAGGGAAAAGAGAAATCAAAGCCATTATACAGAGACAGAAAGATGAAGAAATGAAAAGAACTGAAGAAAGAGAGGAAAAAAGCCAAAGAGATGGATGGCGAAAAGAATGGTAATAACAGGAAGAAGTAGAGAACCAAAAGAATGCTTGTTAGACATCAAGGAAGATCTAATGTGAGGAGATAGAAAACACAAAAAGTTGAAAAGAAAAATAGAAACCAAGAGAGAGGAAACAAGATGAAAAAGAAAGCGAAAAAGGTAACGAGAAAGGAAAGAACAAAAGATTGAGGGAAGATAAGAGAGAGAATGATAGAAAGAGACAGAAGAGAAGAAGAAAGAGAGTAAAAGATACAAGAATGAGAAAAACAGAACAACAGCGAAAGAGAGATGGGGATGAGAGGGAAAGGAAAAAGACAGAGAGACAAGCTAAGAGCCAAACACATAACAACCACACAAGTACACAAAACAGAAAAACCAAACACAGTCCAGTTACGAACAAACAGCCAAAAGATACCACAAAGGTCGTTCAAAGGCCAAACAATCGATTAACACAAATTACACTGACTCCAAGAATAAATTTAAAACGAAACAGGAAACCATAGAAATGGAAGAAAATAAGAAAGACTAAGAAACCGGAAATGAATAACAACACCAAAGATAAAGCCAGAGGAGACAAGAAGTAGATAATAAATGAATTCCCTCGCCATCTACCCCAAACCTGGGCCCTAAAACACCGAGGAAACACCTACCAGCCACGATCTAAGCTTTCTCCAGCGCTGAGCTATTATTTCCGGTTGCTCGCATTTTTCCGTCTTTTCAGTTTTTTCGACGAAAGGTCGTCTTTTACAGGCTAACTCGGACAGTGGACGGAACGAAACAGGTTTTTGTCGGATACACTTGACCGATTCCAACAACTTCACTTTCTACTTCTTCTATTTGTTTGTGTAAAAATATTTTTAGTTGAAATTTGACGTTTCCGGTGATAAATTGCCTAAGGACGAGTATGGCAACTGTATGTAGGTGGAAAATTAAGGTGTATAACAAGAGATATATGAGCTCATTCGATGCCTGTCTCGGTGGGGTCAGGTTCTGGATGAAAAGTTCTCGCGTTGGCTTAGATGGAAGTACCTGTGAACTTGGTTTCCTAGTTCTTCACTGTTGTTTAGTTTCTCATTAGTTATGTTAGTTTTTTGGCTATTATGTCGCCTGAAATTTTTCTGTACGATAGCAGTGAAAGCTCTTGCCTGTAGCAAACGTTTCGTCAGCAGACGAAACGTTTGCTACAGGCAAGAGCTTTCACTGCTATCGTACAGAAAAATTTCAGGCGACATAATAGCCAAAAAACTAACATAACTAATATTAGCAGTAGCTGGGGAAGTCCAAAATCTAACATAGCAAGGTTTCTCTCTTCTAATTTCTGTTGGTTTCCACTTCCGGTTAATTTCTGTAAACCTTTTTACAGTTGTCATGTCTTTTAATTTTTTTGTTTTTTGGTTTTCTTTCCTCGTCCTCCAGTACCCTCTTCCAGATCATCTTCTTTTATGTGGATTAGTCTCTGAGAAATTTCAACTAGTCTATTCTCGGAAATCTGGCTGTTGTGTCTTCCTTTTTAGAGTCGCGCTGTTGAAGCTCTCTTTGCGGGATTCCTACCATAGTTCCTTTAGGTTTTCGGTCTTCGGGAACCATGCCGACTTTGTCTTCTCCGTCAGCAAGTTTTTTCTTCCTATTTTTGTTTTGTTTCTGGTAAAACATGAGAACTCAGTCATAATTCCAGGAGCCACCCTAATTTTCTTCTCTTCTTTAAAAAGTGCTGGATTGTCAGTCTGGAAAGTCAGAATGTCAGTCCATAGGTCAGTCTTTTGTTCTTTTAACAGTTGCTTATTTGCCTTTTGGTGTTTCGGGCATTGGTTTCCTTTTCCCATGAAGAAGACAAAATGAAGGTATATTTCTTTCGTTTTCTATATCTTTCTCTAACCGTTATAATTAAGTTCCGGTTGGAATTCTTATTCTTTTCAACAGTTTCCTGTTTCCTTTAATTTATTTCAAAACTCACTCTAGGCTTCGGTGTTTTACTTTTGATTCATTAATTGACCTAAGCTTGAATGGAAGGAGGGGCGAGGACTCCTGATTCTATCTACCAGTTTCAGCGTTGCTAACAATGATTAACCGGCTTTATATCATGTCTAGTATGCTCATATGAAGGCATCCTGCTAAGCATGTGACACACGGTGGGCTGGGTTGACACGCTTCCAATCGGAATTCCTATTTGCATAGGAAGTGTCTTCGACAGATTACCATCGAAAACTGGTCGTGAAGCATGAAACGAAGAATCCCTCGAGGGTGACTCTGTTTTCCTTTGAGGATATTGACAGGAGTGGTCGTTCACGAACGGAAGGAACTTATGTGTCCTAGTTTTGTGTTAGTCTGGTACTTCTTAGACTATGTTACCCAACACCGGACCGATTCTCTTCTGATTCACTCAACCGATCGAAAGGGAATTCAAATAAATCATCCACTCACGTTACATGATCTCACGAGTAAAGCTCTAGTCAAGACCGGAAATAACTTGAACATCATTTATTAGAAACGGCCCTAGTCCACAAACGTCAGAGTGAGGGGTGAGGCCATCACGACTCATTTGCGATGCCCCGTTCACGACAGGCTCACGGCTCTTTCGATTGGCCTTATTATCAGACGAAGCCAAACGAGGAAATTGAGTGGACGGACGGACGGATGGATGGATAGTTGAAACCATAGACTCTACCTTCAAAATGTCGGATTTGGATAAAAGACAAGGGAGCGCCTAATTAATAATCATAATTTTCCGTCTTTATTTAACTCTTATTGAAAAATATAAATTACAAAAGAGAAAAACGTTAGAGGTCACCGGAGGATGAGGCTGGAAAGTGGTATCGTGTGTCTGTCCCAACCATGTCTTTCCATAATTTTGTTGTTAGTGCCGGATTCGGGCTTTCCTGATAAAGGATCTAAACCAAGTCGTCCTTGTCTCCGGTTTTCCTTTATTTCCACTGTCACATTTGTCACAGAGAGCTAATTATGACAATTAGTAAGAAGGCGGTTTTGGAAATGACTAAGCTCCTCAAAAGGAAAACAAAGCAATGCTACCGATAACAGAAAGACAGACAGTAATAAAGCAGAACGGAAGAGGAGAATCAAAAAGAAAACAAAAATCGTGAGTTTGGGGTTAGCTTGTGAGACCGTATCAGCCGATGATTGATGAAAACTCATTTTCGCTTCTCGGAGCCCCAGACGTAACCCCTCCGCCCCCAACTCCGACCAAAATAAACTGGAAACCACCTTCATTCGTGTGTTTTTTGGCGAATGTTATTCTTCTTCTTCTTCTTCATCTCGATTGTGTTGTTGTTGTTGTTGTGTTCCAACCAACGCAGACCTCATTAACTCAAGTCACGTATGCTTAAAATGCTGAGAACAAAATATTGACATGACCGCCCGTGTTAATCACCCCTGCATAAAACGGATTCGACTACCACACTTCAGGTTCGGCCCATTGAACCTAAAATTAATTTCTCATAAACGTGAGTCATCGGCAAGGACTTTCGGTTTACCACCGCCCCCCTCCCTCCCCAAACCAACATGGTGGTGAATTTGGGACGTTCCTTCCCAAACCGTAGATTCCTTTCTTTTAATTACATTTTGTTCCGACGGTGTTTGTGTGTATGTGGTCTGTGCCCCATCGAACGCAACAAGAAAAATGATAAATGAAAATCCGATCGCTTCGACTCCCAAACCCGAGAACCCAGGGTCAATTATTTTGACCCCAGGCTACCACTCGAAGAGATTTTCGTACTCCTCAAAAGGTAAGGATGGAGGATAGCTAACACCGAACGATGTCTGTGGATGTGTACTTTTCTCAGTCAACGGATTTCGATGGTGGGTGGAGGAACGAAGTTTAGAAAGCTTTCTGGTTAAAAACTGAATCTAACCTTGGTATTACGAATGCGTTCATGAATTTTGCTAGGATCGACGTTCTGTCGAAATCGACCGTGAAAGGGGGCCACTTGGAAAACAAAATCTTTCACTCTTACGAATTCCAAAACACGGTCTGTCCCAAATGAAGGGACAGTGTGCTCTCTATATGAGAAAATTACCACTTATTTTGAAACTGGTCTAAGTTAATTATACAATTTTTTTACCCTGTGCTAACTGCCACCCGCCTCTAAGCGAGACATCAAGTACTTGGTCTAGCTTTAAAGGGACATACCTAGGGAACAGACCAGTGTCTTAGCCTCAGGAGTTGGATAAACGGGTGTGACTGGAGGTCCGGTTTGTAGAATGAAATAAGATAGAGGAGAGAGAAAGAGGAAATATAGAAGGAAAAACAGCAGAGAGAATGAGGGAGGCATGAAGATAATAGAATAGAATGAAATAGAGACCAGGAGGAAGAAAAGAAAACAGGGCAGCGAGAAGGGAGAGAAGAGGAGAGTTATACTATAACAGATTCCTGAGCATGATTCACTTTAAAAATCTTTTTCTTCATGTTATCCTATAGTTAACTGCCATCTGTCTTCAAGCTTGAGACAATGCTGTTGGTGCCATTCGGTGAATCAGCTCACGGTTGAGTGACAGTTCCTCAAACCAAATTGATTAGAAGGAATTAGGATGTTGATTCTGGAAATGAAGCTCTAGAAGGTTAGTTGGTTTGGTGATTGAGATGTTCTCTACCACCTTCCATGGAGGGAAATTTTTCCTCATGTTAACTACCACCCTCTAATTAGGAGACAAAGAATAGTTGCTGTACCTCTAAGGGAGTTGTTATCTAAGGAACAGACTTGTGTCTGAACCTCTAGCTAAGGAGTATAATCAGATTTGGTATGGACAGTAACTCTGGCGGTGGGTTCAGTAATAACAACTCACCCAGGTGATGAATAAACAGTATTTGGGAGTTATTTGAGCAAGTATAGTAGGAGTAGAAAAGAGAGTTGAAGAGAGGAAAGGCTTTAAAAAGAACTAATACCATAATAGTTGGTCTTAAGTGAACTCGTGTGCTAAAGTCATATATAGAAACTTCAACAAGAAATAAAACCGTAAAACCAGAGCTGAAAAAACGAAACCATCCTTGAGGGTTTCCAGAAAATGAAGAGGAACCTGAAAGACAACGAGGAAGAAATCCACACAGAACCTCATTAAAAAGATAATTTGCTACACGAAGGCATGCATGCGTGATCGGTACCCGCTACCTGACTTGCTATCTTTATAGAGTTACGTACAAATTAAAACATTAATGCGGAGAAGGATGAAGAGAAGAAGAGGAATCAGTGTTGGGTTGGGTTTGCACTGCAAAAATTTCAGAAGAATGCCGTGGCAGGAAAACGAGGAAAATGGCGGCTTGTGACAATACTTTTCCTTAGCGGGTTGGGTACAAACATATTTCATAGTGATTTAGTGTTATCACGTTCGACTATTATTGCAGCCCCATTGCTCATCCGTTTTTTGTGTTGTTAATTTTAAACTTGGAAAGATATCTTCAGGTGTTAATCTTCTTTTGTCGTGGGGGGTTTCCTTCGGTTGATTCATTTGCTAAAATTATTAGGTCAGGTGAACCTCGATTTTGAAATTAACGGCATTTTCTTTGAAACATGTTTCTCCTGGGGTGAACTCCTGTTCCAGGGAAATATATTCTCGACTTTGACCTTCGATTCCTTCCCCCTTGAAGGCTAAGAAGAACTTTTCCATCATTTTTATATATAGTTATTCAATGAATCATGGGCTGCTCCGCCCGAAGGAAAGTTAACTCATAAAATCTAGTATTCTTCATGGGTTATAATTATGTCCTCTTGTGAATAGTTTTGCTCCCTTGTTAGTGTCCCATGGCTGTGTGTTCGAAAGGTGTCGCTTTTGTTTTTTAATCAGTCACGGGGCTTTCATTTATTTCATAAATATTGCACACTTCTCTGGCCGATTCAATTTATAAGTATTGCACACTTCTCTCAAGGGTTAATTTCATAAACATTGTTCACAGTAAAAAATATTTATTGAATAAGTATTCCACACTTTCTAAGTATCCATTTCATAAGTATTGCACATTCTGGGTCAAAATAAATATCATATATATGGCACATCTCCATGGCCGATTCAGTTCATAAATGTTGCACACTTTCCTGAAGAATTTATTTTGACAATACTGTAAACATTCTTGGAGAACTCATTTCAAAAGTGATGCACAGTTTTTTGGATTGATCAAATCATAAATCAAAAAATTGCACACTTTTACAAAGACCTCTTCATCACTCTCTATTCTGTGCCTATCATACCGAGGGTCCGCAGCTTTTTTTATCATCCTTGTCCTTCAGTTTAGGGTCTGTTTTGACTGCCATCTATCTAAACACTACACAACTGGGGGTTCTACTACTTAAAATCCTACCACCCAAACTACAACCATTTCTACGATGAATATGACTGTCTGTATTGTGTCTAGTCATCGACGATAAGAAATGAACGCAGATCTTGACCAATGGTAAGTGAATCAAGTCAGCAACCTGAAACAAAACCAATATCATCACCGATAAAACCAAAATCAGGATGACCCAGTCGCATAATCTCTTAAATTCGAGGACAACTTAAATCCAATTTCGACCATAACCTCACCGCTCCCTCTCATATAGCCACAACACACATTTTGAGAAAAGAAAAAAATTTTTTCGCCATCGCATCCTTAATTACCCGCCCACTTCACAGTCATTTATCAAATGGCGTGATTATTCGGTGCCGAGAACCACCTTGTCAGAAGATGACATTCACTCGGAGGGATTTAAAAACTTTCTTCGGCTGGCAAGGACTTTCCCAGAGCCGTAATAGTTTCATTACCCTTTATTTGAAGTATTGGACTTAATTTAAGCGTGGCTACCATCTTTCGATGACGCATTTATTGAACAAGTAAAGAAGAAAAGAAAGAAAATAAAAATAAAAATATCCATAAAACTTCTTGACATTTGGAAAGTTGAAATTAAACGTTGGACTGGCTGCCATTCTAGCGTGCTTCCAACGCAACCAAAGATGAAAATCTAACTTTTTATCATCTTCCATTACTCCGATATAGATATTATTATTAAAGAAATAATGCGATGAAATTAACGATAATGATGACATATATGTATTCAAGACGTTGAGGATGTCAAAAAGAAAATGACCATGAAACCCATTTCTTGCTTTCAGAACCACAAATTGCAATTGAATGAGATCCTACGATTATGTTTCCCTCGTTTTTCTCCTCTTCTCCTTTTCTCCAAACATCTTTAGATAGAATTTCTTCTTCTCCTTTTTTGGGAGAAAGATTTGGAGCCTTTCCAGGGCCTGGACGAAGCGGTGTTTATTAATAATTTGACTTTTTTCCTGACAATCTTCGTCTTTCACTATCACTGTCTTTCTTCTTTTCTCTCTCTCTTTCTTTCTTCCTTTCTTTTTCTCTTTTCCACTCTTTTTATCACCATGCCATTGCATTTCTTCTTTTATTTCTTTTTTTGTCTTCCTCTAGTAGCTGGTTTGTGTGTGCAAGAGAGTAGGTCTAGAATACAAGGTGTTCGAACTTTCCTGACGATTCAGAGTTGATTCTTCCTGTGCCGGTCGCTGATAATGAATGAGGAAGCTTGTCAATGACCTCTCATACCTTAGAATCAGCCCTGTGGTGATGAAGGGGTGTAAGGTAATAAACGAAACCACTGATTCCTGAATTTGGAATAGTTTATTAAAAGAATGGAGGCAGTATTTATACCCCAAAAAGGGTTGACAAACCGTTTTTCCATTGCATGACCCATCCGGGCGGCCCATTAAAACAATGAAACATTTCCTTACCATACCTGGGTCTTTGTCCGGATGGATCATTTTACAATTCGTGAATATTGACAGGTATAAGAAGTGATTCATTCGGGCTGCCTTTTGTCACACTTTCCTTTTCTTCTTGAGCCTCTTGACCTTGAGCCCAATGAATCACTTCACTATGAATTAAGCAACATTTACATTTCATGGCCGCAAGTCTGAACACAAGGCCCGAATTCTATAAAACTCTATTAGCTAAAGCTAAATCTAGGAAATGGATCTTGAAAGGTGAGGAACAAGGGATGAGAGAGAGAGGGAAAGAAAGAAAAAGAGAATGAAAAAGAAAGAGAGAGAGAAAGAGAGAGAAGGGATGGAAAGAAAGAAAAGAGAGGCAGAGAAAAGAATAAAACAAAGAAAGGGAGAAAAGAGATAGAAAGGTAGTAGAGATATAGATAAAAAGGGGAAAGAAAGAAACAGAGAAAATAAAAAGATTGACAAATAGATAAAGAAAAGGAGAGAAAGCAAAAGCAAAACAGTGGAGCAGAATAAACCAAAGGAAGAATAAGACAAAGAGAGAAAGAAAGATCGAAACAAAGAGGAGGGGGTCGGAAGATAGATAGAGACACAGATACAGAGGAGGAAAAAAGCAAAAGCAAAGCAGAGAAGCAGACTAAATGAAAGAGAGAGAGAGACAAATAAAAAGTAGAGGAAAACCAGTTCATAATAAACATCATCTCAGGCCATCTAAAAGTCTGAAAGAAACAATTCTAAGAAAAGAAACCTGACTGCTTAGACCAAAAGCAACAGAAACTCTTGATACTGTCTTCATCTAACCTCTAAAGAACGAAGAAGAAGAGAAGACTAGTCCAAACATAACCACACACTCTTATCGGATTGTAGTCTGTAGTTCTGAAAGCAAATCCCAGTCAAACAAATAATAAAAAAAACGCGAACATTTAGGGGCTAACTAATCAGCTACTCAGAAAAGAACTTCCAAACCATAAATCTAAGAATTAAAAACAATTAATTCTAAATTAATAAATGTCAATTAACAAATAAATAAAACAAATCTCACGGAGGCGTAATAATTTCCATCCAATCAAATTTGATAGTAAAGAGCTGAGACCGAACAACATCCAACGAAGCCTTTTAGACACCCACATTCACCTGGCTCACCTATGGTTATCCTCCTTCTCATAATATAATAATATCATTTCAATACGGAAATCATTTCCAACGGAATCTAACGACCGACAAAAAACAACAAAAATATTTATCCACCGAACAACAAGTTTTCAACCTCCCACCAGTCAAACGTCCCCAACTACAATTTTCACCGCAATTCAAAGACATAAACATATTAATTCAGGGTCATAAAATAGATGTAATTTTGTATTAGCCAGCGGAGGACGGTTTATTGGCTCGCCCCCTGGACACAGGCCCAGCCAGAGAAAAAAGAAGAAAAGCCTACAAAACCTAGAAAACCTGATAAGTTCACTTGCACTGGTCATCAACGCAGAAGAGCGAGACCTTTGAACGATGACTTTGTATCGACCCCCCCTCCCACACCCCCGGATAAGCTGAAAATAAATTAAGACTTAGCCGAAAATGGCGTCGGTTAGGATTTTGAGTCTGGGACAGTCAATTCGTGTCCGCCCAGAACAAAAATTGTCGGAAGAAATCTCTTTCATGTGCTTTCATTAAAATTTATTGCTCGAAGTAGAATTTAAGAGCAACAGAAATGACGACAAGGGAAATGACCAATCAGAAACGGAGATGGATTTTTGTGAGGTTAATGACCTTTTACAAAACCGATGATTTGTTTTAAACTCATTCAGGATAAACAAACAAACAAAAAATTTTTAACTGTATAAGAAACCGGAAAAGATTGAAATACAACTTCCTGCAGAATGCTCAGGCATTGCTGATATATCTTTGGTTTCTGTTATAGGTGTAAATGTATGGGGAGGGAACTGTATTTTGTATGAACAGACTGATTTAGAAGTGAAGGGAGGAAGGGAGTGAAACAGAGACAGTCTTGTCTCATAAAAAATTTGGTGAAAATGCTCAAAACTTCGAGCAGCATTGTCTACAATGCTTAGGCGCTTTACAGTATGCTGAAAATCAAGCCTAGTCGGTCAATATACACTTAAGTTTGAGATTTTTAACAAACCGTGTTACAGGGTTCCAAAATGACGAGCTCGTATGATACAAAAAGCGCAAAGAAAAACCATGATTTTAGTGTATAGGATAAACAGTAAAACTCCGACGTTCCGTTAGTTATGAGCTCTTTGGACCATCTGTATAGAACCACAACCTAAAAATTAAAAACGTACAAAAATGCAGAAAAAAAACCAGAATTGTTAGACTTTAGGATTAGTGTCCACTCTACAAGGTTCATCGAAACGAGTACAAAACTATTTGAACATTGACCATCTTTGTCTGGATATGAATTTTGTGAACGACTTTTAGACAGTTCACGATTACAGAAAATATAGACCACAACAACGCAGACAGACTTGTTCCAGTTAAAAATGATACAGAAGGACCACAAAAATTTTCACAACAATCTTTTAGTTCCTCTACTTCTATCTGTCTCAAGACTATAACCCGACCAAGGCTCTTAAATACACTTAATCAGTTACGATGAACGTATTTAAAAGAAAAAATTGTCTAGACGTTGTAATCCATTCAGTGGGAGGATGGATAATGCTTCTGTAACCTTAGAAACTGTCTAATACTTGTTAAAAACTCCCGAAGTTTAATGTATACAGTTAAAAACAATAAAAAACGACCGCTAAAGTTTGAGAAACAATAGTAAACGAAAAACATTGAGAATCGAGTTCGTCTTCGATGGTAGAACCGCCTTGTCAACACACATTCTGGAATGGCCTCGAGGTTGTTCCTCAACATTAACACTTAACACTTCTTTTCTCAATTCCGCGAAAACCAATTTTATCTGAAAATATGTTAAGCCTTCCACATCGCGGACAACTTCCTCATGTGTGGGTTTCGCTAATCCCGCTAGATGGTTTACGATACGACTTTGATTACGACAAATCCATTCAAAGACCTCATTCAATTGCTAACTACAGACACCCACCCTACCTGGGTGAGCCACTACTCAACAACAACACACACACAAAGAGAGAGAGGAAGAAGAAAATGACAACGAGGACTGGAAATCACTATGAAAACGGTAATTTTGACGGAAGAAAGAACATAAACAAAGCTCTCGATGACGTCAGACAGTAAAAAACAAACCAGACAGAGAGATGGAATGACTTTTATGAAACGTAACAAAGACCTGTCTTTGAGGAGAGAGAGAGAGAGAGAAGACTATCGACCGTCTTTTCATGTCCGATTGCTAAATCTCTTGTGACATAATAGGAACGGCCGATTACATCTTCCTCAATCGACATTTTACCATCGAGGAGTCTCTTCGGATTTTATGTAAACAATATCAGAGGAGATGAAAAAGAAAAAGCAGAGAAGAAAAAGGAGATGAAAGATGGGGGTGGGGTGTAGATGCAACTCGTTAAAGATCTCAAACGCAAAGTCGGTTCATTATTAGATAATTAAATTTTCATTATCGGTAATTAAAGAATAATTTTAATGAGTTAATTTTAATTAGGCTTACTTCAAAGAGCCAGGCGAGTGGATGTTGGTGAACAGATGCCCAGCATCAGGACAGGATCTGTTCAGAAAGTTTCCTGAATGGAAATTTTTTTAATAATCATTCACGATCCCTTCGGAACTTACGAGAGACACCGGTCTCGTTCCAAAGCTTAAATCTAGAACAAAAGACTAATCAACAAGATACTCTGGTACTTCCTCAAGAAGACAAGACCGTCGTCGTTCTTGAAGTTATAGCTGTAGTCCTTACTTATGGTCGAGTTTTGTTTCATTTTCGTTATAACAGACTGGGTGAAGAGAGCTCGAACTTTCAACTGGAACTTCATTAAAGTGTGCATTATTTTTGAAAAGAATTTTTCGTACAAGAGAACAACACTTTTGAAGTATGAGTTGTCTAGGTTTTAATTCAGTTTTGTCAGCCTTGGGTTAAAGTAAAAGAGGACTCGAACTATAAACTATTACTTCACTGAACAGGCTCAGGCGAACAGGCAAAACTGTTAGAAGTTAAATTCAAGGAAGATCTACACCCAATTTGTTAAAAGTGGCCACTGGCACAACAGCTTTCATCAGCACAAGCTAGGTTTCAACGAGAGGGCATGTTGAGTACCGTCAGGAAAAAAACCTCAAAGAGAGTATTGGAGGACGTGAAATCAACATCCCGAAAAAGTGTTGTGAGCAAGAAGACAACAAGCAACAGAATCGTGAAACTGAGATTCTAATGGAAAGAAAGTCAAAAGGTAAAAATAAAATTAAACAAAGCAGAAGGAAGAACGTAAAAGGAAAAGAGAAACGGGAAGGAATGGTAAAGTAGATATCAGAGAGTTTAAAAGACACACGAAACCAGACAGAAACAGAAAGAGAAGAAGAGGAACAAATTAACGGAAAGCAGGAAGAGATACATGGGTGAAACGATATCAACCAAGGAAAGACTGAAAAGACATAAAAACTGTAAAAAAGGTTTACAAAAATTAACCTGAAGTGAGAACCACGAGAAAATAGAAGACCGGAAGCAGTTGTCAAGTGAGGAAACGTTTGCTAGAGGTAAGAGCTTTCACTGCTAACGTACAGAAAAATTTCAGGCGACATAATAGACAAAAAACTAGCATAATTAATCGGAAACTGCCCAGGAGAAAGTAAACAACAGGGAAGAACTAAGAAACCAGGTTCACAGGTACCTCCATCCAAGCCAACGCGTGAAATTTTCATCCAGAACCCCACCAAGACAGGCATCGTATGAGCTCATATATCTCTTGTTATACACCTTAATTTTCCACGTACATACAGTTGCTGTATTATAAATTGTGAAAAGGTTTACAGAAATTAGACGAAAGTGAGAATCAACAAAATCAAAACTAAAAACAAAAACTTCCTGAAGAAGAAGACAAAATGGGTGAGGTCCCTGAAAGCAGAGGAAGACGTGAGGGAACTAGTAACAGTTTCTACAGAGAGAATATCAATCCCAATTCAGAGGTGGAGGAGGAGGGAGAGGTTAATAAGACAAATTCTTATCGACGAAGAGGAGGAGGAGGAAAGGCGGGGGAGGAGTGTTTCAAAACCAAAAGAGAAAAAGAAGGAATTTGTAAAATGACCATAAAAGAGAGAATATGGTCACTAAAACTAATTGAAAAGTTTGTAGACAAGTGCGATTTTATGTCGTCGTTTCTGATTTCTTATTTTTATTTATCTATCGAGACGAAGACCTCACACGTTTTTCGAGGGAATGTTGCGTCAAAAATCTCATGTTCCTTCGTGGGATGTTGACGGGCCCGGATTGGTGACCTTACTATAGAAACACGAACGCTTTTTTTGCGTATTCCCCCGTAATAAGAGTAATTAAACTTAATGAACTCAACGTAACGGGTGAAAGGTGAATTTGAGTTTATTGTTCGCTTGCGTTTAGATCGGTGGTTTCCAAATTTTTACTTCTTTGATTTAACGCCCACTCACTTCAAAAGGGTCGTAATGTGAAAACTAATTTATAATTTTTCTTTTCGTTTTTGGCTTCAGACTTCGTTTAGTATTAACAAAACCATTCATTCAAAAGTCTTATTTGAGACCGACTATTTTCAAAGTGGTGTAAGTTTGTTTCCCCAAAACAAGTGGAACCAATTGGATATAAGCAAACTTTGTGTTGGTATGGTCGTTGATATGGTCATATTCAACAGTTGCTGGTTATTATAGACAATTATATAGACATCTCATTTTTATCTACAGAAATGACGATCCATCTGCTTGGTATTCGTAGCAGAACCTTGCTTAACAAGGACATGGATAAGGGAATCCCCGTTTAATGTGATGGAAATTTCGTGCAATCGTGTTACCTCAGTCTGTACAACATACAACAAAAATACGGCGAAATACCTGGACATAACTTTAGATATCCGACTCTGTTGTGGTGAAATCGTCTGGAAGCTTATGCTGCGGTACATTCCAAGATGTCGTTTACAAATCTGTTCAGGATACTCATCGCCTTGCTGAAACTGGTCTCTGGGATGAATTTAGTTCTTAATAGAGTAGATGGCATAGTTTTATTCTTGTCTCTCGATGTAAAAGCTCTTAAAACACCCGAAAAGCTCAGGATTAGATATGTTCGCAATAGAACATTCTCGAAACTCAATGCGACACGTGTACTCTGCCATAAATTACCCAACACTACAGTAACAGGGTCATTAGGAGAATTAGAGTCTGCTGAAAACGCCCACAATTACGCCACTTATGAAAAAAATGCCTGACTCCTCCAATACAGTGTGCAATATTTATGAAATAAGATCTATCAGGGTGTGTGTAATATTTATGAAATGAGACCTGAAAATGTGTTTGAAACATTAATGAATGAAAATTGATTCGTAAAATGAATTCTGAATAATGTTGTGCATTATTTATGAAATGATCCCTTTACGAAAGTGTTTATATTATACACTCCAGTAGTTGTAGTGGTTTGTTTTAAACATGATGTTAGTGCGAAAAATATAAAAACATTCGCGTAACTAATAAGAACCGTCCTGATTTATTTAGCCCCAACTATCCTGGGATATTCGCGTAACTTCAAGTCCTAGTCTGAGAAGTCTTTTCTTTCCTAAAAAACGTTGATGCTTAACTAAAATTACTGTTCCCCAAAATTTGATTTGAGGGATGAAACACCCAAACGAATTGACACTGTTAACGTCTCTGAAAAATCTCAGATACCACGTGATGAAAATTTTCAGGTAGTGTGTGCGTGGTACAGAAGCTTTCACCCCTTCCTCGTGATTAAAACAGTTGTAAACACCAACAGCAATCTGGATTCCGTTGAGTTATCAAATTTTTGTCATCTCAGAATATTTGATCTCATAAAAATTAGGTGACAATCCACGAGTACTCATTCAGCAATTAATTCAAATCCATTAGCATAAAAGAAGACAAAGGGCAAATACTAAGCTGTATTACTTAATAAAGGTCGTGAGTAAGCTCTTTTAATATGTTTAAACCATTTTCAAACTTAAGGGAAAGCGTGGGCTGGCACACAATTTTAATTTATGATAAGACAGTGAGATTTGTCTATATAACATCACATACACACACGCCACAAGTTGCAAAAGTCAAAAACAAACTTTAATTATGTTTACCTTAATTGTTTTGCAAAAGAAAATTACTGTTTTAATTTGCTCCAGTGTAAAGTTCACATTTTTAATGTTTTATAGATGAGGACTTGAAAAAGTTTGGGATGAATCATTTGCAGAACAGAGAGAGTTGGCCTAAACGGAGAAAGAAATTCGAGGGAGTACTAGCCCGTGTGATAATGACGGAGCAGTTTTTAATGAGAGGTGTACAAGAGGAGTGTATTTGTGCAAAAAAAAATATTTGATACACTGATATTGACATTTTTGTTTGTGTGTTAAGTTGTTTGATGGCTTTGACCTTAATTCCCTCAGATGTAAATTTGATTTAACAATTACGCACGCGGCCCCACTGTATTCGATTTAAATTCATCGGTTTCTGGTTCACCTGTGTTGACGTTTTACCTTTTGCGTAATAGTGTCAAGAGATTTATGACCGAAGGGATGAAATCGAGAGACCTGAATAATTAATCTAATAATAATAAAGGCTGGGCAGAACATCACTACCGAGTTTCATACTGATCGGAGGTGGAGGCTGAGTATAGAGATACGACGGATTTGAGGAGTGAAAACAGAAATCATTCCTGTGGTGGTTGGTGGTCCTGTGAGGTCTTCCACCCGTCACTCTCTACCAGAATTTAGCAAAAATATCTAACCAAGTAAAGAATTGAGCTGTACAAGAAATCGTACTCATGGGAACAGCAAACAGCATTAAATAGATGACCCATCCAACACGTTCTTGAGGATGCTGATACCTGGAGACACATCACCGACTTGAATTCAAAAGTTACTCGAGCGGTGAACAGTCGTAAGACAAGGAAACTAGAATTTAATATGGCAGACACTGTGAACCGAATGTAATAATCATCATCATCATTACGTGTCGTCGAGGGTTGGCAATCAACAGGGCTATGGTGACTATGGAGGCTACTGCTCAGAATAGGGTGGCCATCACACCGAACCAATCTCTTAAATTCTGCAGCCTCGAAGCTTTCCTTTTTCTAGAGCTTAGCTTTTCCTCTATTTTCCCCTCCATGATGAGCTGGAGTAGTTTATACCGAATGGAAACAATCATTAAATCGAATTATATTATAGTTATAGTTGAGTATTAATCCCGTTTTTCGCCCTATTGGGTATAAGAGGACACGGGAGGAGGATTTGAACTCGCGACTATAAATTCTTAGTCTGGCACTTAATCACTACAACGCAAACCTTTCGCATTTATATTGAATTCAAAAATCGTATCTTTTTTATACAAATCAATCCAGGTATCTGGAGACTATAAAATCAATCTCTTAATCGCAAACACGTCCAAAATACACATATTCCGAAGAGTTAATTATACTCTAACTGGATATATAACTCGATCAATAAACATAAACCAATGGGTCAACTTAACAAGCAACAGTACATCAACGTAAATAATTAAATAAACTATATGCAGCCACCTACGTCAAATAAAAAGTTAGCTAGCGAAATAAATCAATAGATAAATATAATAAAAATAAACAAAACTAACCAAAAAATAAATGAACAAATAAAAAAGTAAATTCATAAACAAGCCAAGGAAAAGAAATATAAATAAATATTTAAACAAACTCCTAAATACATAAATAAATAAAAATCTATACAAACTGATAAATTTATAAACAAATAAATTAGTAATGTTAAATATTTGGCGGAGAATTATTATATTAATATAAATTTGACACTCTATATTCTTCTTTTCCTAAATCGCAATTGCTGTCGCGTCTGAATGGGAGAGATTCTACATCCCTCACCAAGGAAATATCAAAAGTTATCGTAACATGTCGTGAGTAACAGTAAACAAATTATATCTGTGATACTGCCTGATGTTTTTGTGTGTCATCTGATATCTGTATGGTTTATTGTCCATGAAAGTGATAATTCTGAGTGAAGTTGCATTATTTTTGAAGTGAATTATGGGGCATTCACAAAACACCGCCAGTGCACTCTGCTCTTGGTGAGAACTCCAGTTCTTGCCAGGATTGGTTCCCAGTTTTGGGCATGACACATTTTCTCCATGACATTCTCAACCTGCCCCTCTTTCTTTGAATTATCGACAGTTCTGTGCATTACTTATGAAATAAGACTCTAAAATAAGAGACACAATTTATTGGAAATAGATTATTCATAAAAGGGTGCATTATTTGTGAAGCGAAATATGTTCAAAGTGTGCAAAATTTTTTAAAATGGCTTCTGGGTCAAAGTGTTTAGTACGTACGAAATGATATCCTGAAACTGTGCAATATTTATGAAATAATCTCGGTCGAAAAGGGCATTACTTGTGAAAATAAGTCTCTCAGAAAACGATGCTGAAATTAAGAAATGAATCATAGACGTGCATTATTTATGAATCAAAATGTCATCAAAATTGTACGATATTTATGAAATGACTTCTAGGTCAAAGTGTGCAGTACTTATGAAATGAAGCCATCAAAATTAAATTCATTTGTATTAGGTGCATAACTTTGATGTTTCATTAACGACAGGCACACATAAATAGTCTGTAGACGACATTATGCCTAGGATGTGTGTTTGGGTTGAAGCCCCAGATATATATATTCAAAAAAGTAATACTATCACTACAATATAAGATAAGTACGACAATACCAAGTACGACAATACAAAAATACGTATAAGGCACGACAAAACCAAACAAAACGGAGATTTCCTTACAAACAAATCAAGTTAAGAGATTTTCTCAGGCTATCAAATTTCCCAAAACTCACACCTAAATATCAAGATAGCGTACCTTAATTGCTTCCCAGAGCCCCATCCCCAGTACATGAAAGCCTTTAGACTATAAATAACAAAAACAACAAAAAAGTTCTCAAACAATAGTTAATGAAAATAAAATTTGATGTCTTTTGATACCGATCAGATTTTTTTGTTGTTGAACACTCAATGGTAACTGTTACAGTCCACCATTTGGTATTCAAATCGAGCCTAAATAGAAATCTAGATCGGGACCTGGAGACGATTGAACCACCTTAGATAAGACCAAAAAAAGGAAACGTGGAAAAGGCCGAACATAAATCTTTTTTAAAGAAAAATTTCTTCTCCTGACATAATTTT
The DNA here is from genome assembly GCA_016920875.1 of Columbicola columbae. Taxonomy (NCBI): domain Eukaryota; kingdom Metazoa; phylum Arthropoda; class Insecta; order Psocodea; family Philopteridae; genus Columbicola; species Columbicola columbae. The sequence continues at coordinate 14,749,579 of JADMLL010000005.1, forward strand.
AAAATTTATTATGGCGACCATAATCGAGTCGAGCTTTGATTACGTTAGAGAACCCGACTTGCTAACAATTATCGTAACGTAATTAATCATTTATTTATAACGCTCGAGAAAAGTAAATAAATTATGCCATTTTTCGACCATTCTTTCAGTCCCAAAAGGAAAAAGCAAAGGAAAGTTAAGAAAATGAGTGGTAGCCATAAGCTAAACGTGTAAACTCCAGAAGATAAAAGATGATGAGCGAAAGATGACCGGAGTCATCATCTCGCTAAAATTTAATTATTTCTAACCTAATAAGATTTATCTTTAAATAATAAGTTTCGTGAACTTTTTGAAAGATCGGCCCCGGTTGTGTCTAAGAGGAGGAGGACGAGGAAAAGGCGGAAGAGAGAGGTGGGGGGGTTGCATCATCTCATTGTCTGATTATTTATTTATTTATTTTTCGTTTTGTGTGGTTTTTGACCTAATTTAATCCGGGCAGTCAGATTGATGGATTCGATTAACTCTTTCCAAGATCCTTTTCTTCTTTCACTGAATCGGCTCTTATCTTTTGAAATCTTTTGTTTGGAAAGAGATGAAACTGTGGAAGAGAGATTTCAGGTAGAGAGCTTAAGAAGAGTAGACAGGACAGAGTTAGGCTCGATTGAATGTCTCAGAGCTTGAGGGAGAGATAGTAGAGATGGGTTGTGGTGGTGGTATTGTTGTGCGACTAAGACCATTGCGGTGGGTGCTGATTCTCGTAGTCTGGTTCGCATCATGTGACTACTACTCTCCTGTTCTTCTCTTCCTTCTCTTTGCCCTGTTTTCTATTCATTCCTCTCATCCCCCTTTATCTTTATGCCTCTTCCATTCTCTATACAATTCCTTCTTCTCTATTCTTTCTCTCTCCCATACCTTATTTCACCCTACAGACTATACCTCCAGTCAAATCCGTTTATCCAACTCCTAGGCTAAGACCCTGGTCTGTCTGTTCACTAGCTATTTAGTTCCTCTAAAACCAGACCAACTACTTGATGTCTCGCTTAGAGACAAGTGGCAGTTGACACGGGGTGTAAAAAAAAATTTTGGGATAAAGGAACAAATGGTTAGCTCTTTCAGTCATCTCAGCTAGATAAGGTCTTTGAATTGAATGAATGTGAATGATTGAGCGAATGATTTTTGTAAGTTAGATTAAATAAATAAATCATTCAGAGAATTTAAGTCTTAGGGGTGGAAATTTAATCTGAGGATGAAATACAAAGCCTCCTGGTTCCTAGAAAGAGCCTCAAGTTCTCAAGTTCTAGGTCGAACCTTCGTCGTAGATTTAAGTAAGTTGTGTGTTTCATTATGCTGTTTTATAATTTATATACTACTGTATATATAGTTGAGTTTTATTCCATTTTCCACCCTATTGGATATAACAGGATACGGGAGGAGGATTTGAACTCACGATTGTAACTTCTTAGTCTGGCACTTAACCACTACACCACTGACCTCCCAGTACTGTATATATAAATGTTAATGTTCTTTTGCAAAACCCGAGAAACCTACCCAGTGCTCAAACGAATTTGAATATAAATATGCTTTAGGTTATCGTGGCCGTTTTAGTGCCTCAGATCCTGTTAGGGTTGGGTTCTAAGTCAGTAAGTAGCGTCCCAACTATATTTAGGCTGAATTTATGCAGTATTACTACATATTATCTTGTATGATAGTCGAATTATATATTCATTCCCTTCAATTGCGACCAAATAGGAACCAAATTGTGCAATATATTATCTAGACTTCATTTCATAAGTAATGCACAGGGTGACATTCATCCCACAAATAATGAACAACCTTAGCGAGGATTAAAAACCAAACCCAAGGTCTCAAAAGTTCAAGTTTTAATGAGTGATTATAGCGATTTACAATTATTTTATAAATAATACAGTTATACAGATCCACATGTCGTTTAATTTGGTCTTCCTGTCTGACCGAAATGAAGAAAAGATCGGATATTGGCCGGAGACTTCCCGCTCTGGTCGATTTCGGGCTTTGGGCGTAACATATAACTAAACATGGCGGTGGAGGTGACAGGTTTAATTGTATACTATTCCAACACACGTGAATAAAAATTTACAAATTCTCAACATACTTAACACCCCCCTTGCCCCAAAATGTAAAATTCCAACTCAACCGGAGTTATTTTCCTTTTTTTTGTACTCTCTCAGCCTCTGGTTAGGCGTGAATATCTTGGTTAACGACTTTGATGTTGGGTGTTTACCGGTTATGCATCCCGAATGTTATGCTTGAAAAATGTTAGGAGAGAGAGAGAGAGAGGCTGCGATTAAAGTATGGATGGAAGGCGGTTGTGAATTTGCAAAAATTACGGGGTCGTCTATAAAATCCGGACCTTTGGTGCACTCTTAACTAAATACGTGATAATTGGGAACGATTACTGCAATTTACTATTTTCTATCGCCTTGGGGGAGTCAAACAAGTGTTGAGGAACCGTATTAGCAAGAAAGTGAGAGAGGGAAAACACCTGCAAGAGAGGGAAATAACATCGAGATTAAGAATTATGAGGTTTACGAGAAAATTTTGAGAGCAAACCGGAAAAGGAAAGCGGCAAATAATAAATGATAGGAAAAGTAGATGTGAAAATAGATAAATAAATAGAAATAGATTGTTGGTAGTCTACATTTCTCGGCTGTCACGGTTTTTAGTTAGTGATTTGTAACAATACGGACGTCTTATCATACTTTTGATAAAAGTTGTAACACCTTTACTATTAGTCTAAAGACCACAAGAAGACTTAAAATGGTTTTACGGACTCCTAGACTACCCAACTAGACTAAATTATTGGGATGGTTCCAATCCTGAAGACACCAAAACTTCTGGTCCAAATACCAACCGACCCTAGGAATGGTTCTAGTCACTACTTGGAGGATCAGAAAAAGGCCGGACAGACTATATTCGGCACCTTCCTAAGGAGCGTCTGGCCTTTAGGGGTTTGATGCTAACCACTAGTTTACCAGGCTTCCTTTTTTTTGGTTTTCAAACTAGTGGTAAGAACCATCCCAAGGGTCGATTGATCTTTGAAGTCTTGATTCTTCAGCCTCTTTTGGTTATGTTACTATTGAAATATTATAACAGTCTAGTCTAGCTAGGTAATTCTAAGAGGTTGGTAAGACCCTGTTAGGTCTCCTTTTTTGGGTTTTCAAACTAGTGGTTAGAATCATCGTTTGGTCTTTAAACCAGAAGTTTTGATGTCTTCAGACTTCTTTGGTTATGTTATACCATTATGATAATCGCTTCTCTGTTTGCTCACCAGTTCACTGATTCAAGTTGTTCAAGATGACATTTGTACTTCCGTACATTTACAGATCTCAAATTTTTCAACTTTTACAAAAAAGACGACAGGTGGTAGCCACTTCGTTCGGCGAACAATGAGCATCCAGCATCTCTAATTTCGGAGTCTTCCATGTGAAACATGAAAACCAGGTTTTTGGTCAAACGACCAATTTTAATTACGCAATTATTGTTGCCAAAAATGACGCGACACCCGAAAAAGAAAACAAAAAACCCAAAATTTGACATAAAATGAAACAAAGGAAAACCAGTTTTTGGCTATAATGACGGAAATCACAGGATCAATACATAAATTAAACACAAAGGAAAGTTTTTGAGCAAGAACAAGGAAAAGCAAAAGTGTGGTCAACGAATAAGCTACCAAAGATATTTTGCAACACAACCACCCTGGCGAAAGGTCACAACGACCTGCAGAAGTCTGTCCGGCTCAGACAGTATACTAACCTTTGTGAAATGTCGAAGTTGGGACATAACAAAGGAAAAATTGGAAATAATGAGACCGGAAAGAGTCCAAACAATCATAATTTATTCAAACCCTTTGTGACTCAAAAACAAACAACCCTCTACCCTCTCTAAACTCACCCCTGACTATCAATAGATAAATCAAAGTCTAAATCGATGAGAAACAAACGGGAAAGCCAGCCGTCGGATGTAACTGCTCCTAACACCCACCTCGAGGTCAAAAAATTCTAATTCATCACAGAGACTGATTGATTGATCGATTGATTGATTGACTGAATGAATGAATTAGTCAATTATGGGTTTAAACAAGTCAAACAAAAGTTTCCAAACACGAATGATAATTTTTAGGAGTCTTCGTTTCTGGGTTCTTTCCGCAATCAAATTTGGCAACACGAGATTTGGGGCCCTTGGTCGAACAGTTGGTGTCCAGTTTAAGGTCCTCAAATCACCGAGCTGCCGAAATCAAGACCGTTGGGCCGTCCATTTTGGTCCAACTTCCTTGCTCTGAACAACAAATCCAGCGAAGACCAGCGGCGTAGGTAGATGATTATCTCCTTGTTTTTTCGGAGAAGTTGTGTATATCAAGTGTCAGGTATCAGGTACAGTGTTTTAGATTGGTAGATAAGATCCGAAACTTATTTCTCTCTCTGTCTCTTTGAATTGTTTACATAAACGGCTGAAGATTTCATTTTAAATTTTGTTTTAATGCGTGAATTATGCAAACGGTTTTTTTGGTGATTTTGAATTCTCGTTTTTAGGGAAAAAAGGCGGGAATCAAGTGAGATAACGGGGACAATTTGAATTCACTATCATTCTGTCATCTCCTCCTCCTCCTAACATTTTTATTATACTTAAAATGTTGACATGTGTGGCTTTAATTGAAGTTTTCATTTCGAAAAGTACCTGAAACGGTTATAAATGTGAATCGTGTTTGAAGGCTTATAAATATGTTACGGCCCAAACTCGAATTTCGGCAACAGCAGTAAGTTCCCACAATTCTCCCCCCAAAATACGATGGACCAGAATTGTTGGTGTCTACAGGGCTTTTTGGTTATGTTACCGTTGAACCATCACAACAATCCAGTCTAGCTAGGTAGTCTAGGAGTTGGTAAAGCCCTATTTGCTCTCCTTGTGGTCTTCAGACTAGTCGTTAGTACTAACCCAAGGGTTACAGGTGTGAGGTTCTCCCAGGCAAAACTATCCAGCCTGATGTTTTTTTAAACCTTATCCTAACTTTAAAATTACCCTTTCAACCCATCCTATCCCCCGAAATAGCTCTCTCTAGGACTCACTAAGAAGAAATTGTCCATCCGCGACTTCCTACCACAATTCTAGAAGAACTATTCCGGGTGGTAACTATTTCAGTATTAGAGTTTTCAAATGTGAAAGAAGTTTGAGGGAAACCAGGTTCCAACTTAACCGAAAACCAAAGAAAAACAAAAACCAAATGAAGACCGGAAGAAGTAATAACATAACAGTTCACAGGAGGAAGTAACACAGAAAGCACAGAAGTAGGAAGGTCGTTAAAATTCACATAATCCACAAACACAGTCGGAACAGAAACTTCCGGGAAGCTCAGCGAGAGTTTTAGGATTAGGTCAAAAGTCTGTTATGGTCGTTGTTGTTGTTGTTAACTAGGCAACACTTTCCATAAACGGACTAAAAATGGTTTTCTTTCTGAATAGGCTCCGGGGATTTTCCTCTGTTAGTTTTAATTATGTTTTGTTACCATTTTACATGTTGTTCTTTCAAACTGATAATTTTTCTCTCTCCTCCCCCCGTCCGAAAAGATGTTAATCCGTGATACTGTCCTTCAAATGTCTCTCCTTCTTTTCTTGTTAGTTCTAACTAGTAAGCAAACAAATAAAAAAAAAAGTTATCCATCCATATTACACAATAAAAATTTTTTTTAAATAAATGATTTATTTTTGGGTCGTCAACTTGTAGCTTCCCGTTGATTGTTGTATAGTTCGTGTTTGTTGTTGTTGTTGGTTCTTGTTGCGTTGTTGTTTTTCAAAAGATGAGAGTGTCAAATTTGTTAAGATTTGTCTGCTTCCAAGCAGGTTGTGGGAAAAAATTTTTTTTATTTACTTGGGTTTCGGAAGGATCACCAAAAATTGAATTTGGCTAAGTTGGGCCTTGCGAGTAACGGGATTCCCAAGGTCAATGATTTGAACAATCCGATGACTTTAGGGTTCTGGAAATGAAATCATGTTTTGGAGTTGTACGAACGAAAAGTTTTAGAATAGTTTAGATATTAATGTACCCAAACCTGAATAAAGAACACGGTAGAAAGGCTCCTGGACTCTAAAGAAAAATAGCAGAGCTTTCAGAAATTCTGCCGAAGAATCCTAGAAACCAAGGAGGATGATGAACGAGCCCGGCAAGGACAACCAAGGAAAAAGAGAACAGGATGATGTGAATTCTTCTTTTTTTGCGGGTAACAAACTTACTCCGAGATGAGACAACACGAGACAACGCGACTCAACACGACGCAGAGCTGAAGACTTTTGGAAACTGTTGCCTTTATGGGTGGGTCTTTTGAGATCCTCTATACCTCAATGCTAAGCAAAAAGAGGTTGTGTATGACAGAGGATAAAGTGTATACTCCGGCACTTGTCAGACCGATCCCTCAACGAAGGCATAAAGGGCACCTTACATTCACCCAAGAAAGTGTCGAGCCTTCGACAGGTTCTGTACAAAGGTAGCAAACCAAAATGATGAAGAAAGTGGTAACATACAAAACCATGTATGAAGTTAGTCATTGTATAGTATTCAGTAACTTGGAGTTATGTCAATTGAATACTCTTTCTTCTTCCCAGTTTACTAGGATCGAGTCTTCTCGTACATTTTCTCCAGGTCACTCTGTTCTTGATGTCGCTGTCTCAGGGAGGATTCTTATTCCTGTTGCAATTATGTCAACTGAGTATTAATTTCTAAAAGGCTTCAATGCTTCGAGTTGGAGAAGGGAATCAGTGAAGGTAAAGATGGTAATACCCTCTCTCCTACTACATCCTCTTCTTCAGAATACAATCCAATGCCTCATAAATCTTTATTTCTAACCGTAAGACTAAGACACTGGTTTGGTTCTTTAATATAACTCCTTGCACTAGACCTAATAACTATGGTGACAGGGACCATAAAGTGAGAGAATGAAAGAATAGAATATAGGAGGTATCGGAAAAGGAAGCTAAACGTTACCAGTGTCAAAAGTGTTACAGTTATCGTCCGCAGACATTGGTGTCAGAATTTTAAAATTGTTTACAGTCGGAAGTAGTAGAACAATTGATAGAAAATAACATAATTGCTCCAAAGCTTGTGCTCAAACTAGTGACAGCTAGCTGACAGTGGTAAGGATGAAGATTCAAAAATTAAGAGTCTTTAGAAGGTGCCTTATAAATTTTTGGTATCGGTCCTCGAACTCGAATTAAAACTTTAAGGATCAGACAAAGATGTCAATATTTTTTCTAGCCGTTACACAAAAACGAAATAGAAGACAAGCAAAAGACAGCTTACTTGGAGAAAATAGGCCTCAGCGTAGAATATGTTAGAAGAAAAAGAAAATTCAGGAAGCAATAGTTGAAAGAAGTAGAGAGATAGAAAGAGTTACCATCAAATCAGGATAGACAACTTCAAGATCTGGAGAAAATACCAAAGATTCATGACTCCAGGCCTCCCTTCAGACATCAGAGGGCAGAAACCAAAACCCAGGAAGACTAAGTTTTAGTTTTTATTTATTTATGTATCTGTTTATTCCAACACACAAAAAGGTGTGAGCTCATTGTGACTACTATTTCACAATTCAAACATATATAATTATCTAACTCTTACTCTACTTGTTACTTATTTTCTCAAACTTGGAGTCAGCAAAAGTAATAAACACTTCCCATGTAACACAAACTTCATTTTAAAAAATCCAAACTCCAGGAAAAAAGGAGAAGAAGAAATAAGACTATGAGGAAAAAAGTCTAAATAAATAAATAAATAAGCAAAAATGTCAAAATAACATCTGACGTCAAATTTATTAATACATAAAAAAAGTTGTTAAACCATCCTGCTACCGTTTCCACTTTTCTCTTTCAAAACATAATCTCAGAAAATTTTTTTTTCCCAAATAAATAAATAAATAAAAAGCGAGGCGTGATTACCACGTTATTAAGTAATCCTCCTTTGGGGAAACGAAGAATTAATCAAAAGAGATTCCTTCTCACGAGATTAAATATTATGGAAAAACGCGATAACTCTCCTGTCAAGAGCTCCGAACCGCAGCAATAAAATATCAAAATTAAGTTAGTTCGTTGCGGAGGATACGAAAAAGGAAAAAAACAAACCGGCAGTTGAGTGACCAGGACAAAAGAGAAGCCGCTAAAAGAGAATAAGAAAGAAGGAAAGATAAATGAAGGAGATAATAGTGAGGCACCTGTCACGACGTCCTCATGAGAAGCGAGACCTCGAGGCTCATGGTCTTGTCAATAAAAAGAACAAAAAAAAAATTAAAATAAATAACTCGGCTAAGTTTCATGATTTTCCGCGAGTAATTTATTATTTTATCCGCCATTTTGAATTTTGGAAAATATTCTTCCGTTTGGAGATGAAGGAGGCTGTTCGCGTTGGGATTTTGACTGGTACCGTCAATCGATGGCGGTGGGAATTTTGAGAAAGAAAATCCCCATTTTGTCTGCTATTCTTTAACGTTTATAGTTATAGCAAAATCAGTTTTTAAAATATTTTTTCTGTCCGATGTAATAGCCCATTTTATAGTCGAAAAACTTTTAAGTGATTTGAGATTTTTGTTTAGTAATTTAGGTTGAAAGAAAACTAATTTGTTTTTTCTTCTCTTTTTGTCTTTCGCCGTCAAAGTCTTGAAGATGAGCCATTAGTTTGGTAACGATCCTCGGTTTTTCCTCAAACTTTGTTAACTTTGATCATTATTTCGCCCAAGCCGTCGTCTCGGAATCGATTTTTGACTGGTGTTGTTGACCTGATGCTTTGGTTTCTCTTCCTAAGCTCTAAGCATCCACTCTCCCGTCTTATCAATACTAAAATGGATAACACGTGCACAGTTTTCTATAACAGACGCGAAACTAACTGCAGTATTACTTGAAACCTAAAGGATTGGGCGTTTTGTTCACCTAACTGCTGAGAGTATCCTCATTAAACTGTGTTTGTGTTGGTGCTCTTGCTTGTGTTCAGTAAAATTGCACAGTAAATTGATCCCAAAGTTACTAACTTACATTATATTATGACATGAAACCGCCCGTGATGTTTAGACAGCGCAAGACCCAAACTAACACTGCTTAAAAACTATACCAACTGAACCTTCCCCATACTCAGCTGCTGTAGATATTAATAACAATGTGAGAGTTCCCATCATGTACCTTCAGCTTTATATCTATCGAGATTTTACAAATGAAATCACTATTAGTGCAGGAAGAAACAGTAAAAGTTAAACAGAGCCTTTGAGGGTGAGATCGCCGATGAATTGGTATTAAGACGCCCCAAATGAAATTCAAAGACAGTAACAGTAGTCATAGAGTAATCTTAACTGTCCAAATCTAATAGTTAGAAAGTAAAAGAGTAGTAATATAGCAGTAAAGTAGTTCACCAATAATGGAAGAAGTCCACTATGAATTGAAGAGGTATGCGTGAATCAGGGGTAGTTTTAAACTAGCATGCCTGTGGGCTGGTAATAATTATTCCAACAGCCTTAGTATTTCGTGCAAAAGTTGTGTTTTAGCTTATTTACAATAATTTTTAATTCTCCTCGAATGTCCGCTTAGCCACAAGTATTGGTGTCAAAAGTGTCAAGTCTTTCAAGGTTTGTTTGTCACATATTTTTGGTGTCAGAAATTCTGAACATTTGAAGGTAGTGCGTGTAGGATAGCTTTTGCTTCCTGCTTTTCACTACTCAATTTTGGTGTAAGAAGTGGGTTTGGCTTCCTGACTGTCTGTTACAAAAAGCTATAATAGGAAAACTAAAAGCATATTATAAACTCTATTGATTCCATTAAGATCGAGTTCTATTCTAGAGCGGATACTACTGAACAACTAGAACCACCAGTCACAAGAATAGTATAACATTTATCAAGAGTTATAACATTATAACTAGCATCGAAGGGGTCGTTCAATCCTAGAGTCCCAGCAAATTCAAAAATAATGTTTATTTTGTTATTTTGTACAATTTATCTGTATGTTCTTTATATTTTAGTGTATTTTTTACTTTTATCTGTACATAGTGTAATAATCTTACACCGAAGAAGGAGATACAAATAATATCAAATCGAAATATATAAGTTATCATCGAAGTTATTACGGCTGTTGTGGATTTGATTGCATTTTAAAAATACAGAATCTGATTTTCTTTAAACGGAAATCACAAAATATAATTACTAACAACACGCGTATAGTAGTTTAGTATAAAGTTGTATTTATAAAAACACGTATATAGTGTAAGAAGAAGAGCGTGAAAGAAAGTTGGATAACACAAAATGAAAAATTTAACACACCAGAATCAAAAGAAAACAGCCAAAGAGATAACACATCCAAGAGATAAAATCAAAACCTTTGATAAAAACAGTCAAACAATCACTTATACCACTGAAAGAAGGAAAAAAGAACGAAAAGAGAAGGAGGAAGAGGCAAAAATATAAGAAAACAAATCAAAAGACAAACAAAGTAACCAAAATACAGAACAGAAGTTGGGCCACATTCAAAACCTGTGTCCAAACAGCCAAAGTATATCACAAGCTCGTGTAAAATTTATCAAAGAAGAACGAATACAGGAAAGACAGTTTTAGAACCATAATTACGAGGAAGATGTGTCCACCTATAAAATCAACCCAAAGCATAAACATAAACAAACAAGGAGATGAGAATTTCTTTTGTCTTCTCAACGAGATCTCAAAAAGTAATTTGATTTTTTTAATTAAAGGAATTAATTCATTCACGTCAAAAAATTTAGTTCACCTCTCACCTGGGCCCAAGCCGAATTTCCGGACGTGAAACCGGCATTAATTAAAAAACCAAAAAAGAAAAAAAATTCAACAACAAATAAAGAAAGATAGATAGATAAAAAAATCATACGTGCTAATTAATATGTAGGTGGACACATTTCCCAGATTGTTTATTAGCTTCGAGCCTGAGGCCCTGCTAAAAAATCCACACCCTGCGGGGCCCATGCGTGTGCCGCCTTTTAAACGCATGCGTCAACACGTTTCGTTCGTTTGCATGCCTAGGAAAACCTCGACAACCTAATTAAACACGAAAAAAAGGGAAACGTTGCGATTAATACCACTTCCAGGATACGTCCCTGACTTTTTTCAACATAGAAACGAGTATTCTCGTCGAGCGAACGATTAGTCTTGTGAGGAGGAAAAAGCCGAACTCACGTTTATCCAACGGGGTGTTACTTACACCTGAACATCGATAAGGTGAACTGAACTGGACGTCGGAAGAAGTTCCCTCGAGGATGGAAAGGGAGAGAAGTGTGGTGTCACGTATTCTTAAACGAAATTTTGATTTATTTTGGGGAGATGAGGGATGGAAGGAGGAGGAAGAGAGAGAGGAACCAAAACTGAAATCTAAGTGAAATTAATGTGTTCATGCTAGTTGGTGGATGAATCGGTACCGGGTTAATAGCCGGTTAATAGGTACCCACTGGCTACTTGAGTTTTTGGGGAAGGTGAATTATGGCACCAGGGGAGAGGAGAGAAGAGTGAAAGCAAAACTTTTTATAGTAACTTTCCATACCTCTCCCTTTGTCAAAATTTGGGAAACCAAAAAGAACCCATCTCTGAGGAGAACAGGAGGTCAGTATATCAGTCAGGACCATAGACTTTGCCAAAAACCTCACGCGACCAAGACAATCAGAACGGCCCAGATTCTTGTGTGTGTGCCTGGGCGTCAACTCGCAATTATAATTCTAAAAGAGTAAGCAAAACCTGGAATGATTTATATGATACAAGAAAGGAAATATAAAATCCACTTGACCAACGACAGAACAGATATTCAAATGGAACAATCCGGTGACCGCCTCTACTTTACTCTTGAACCGGAACCTGAACAAAGGCTGGGTGGCTCTGGATGTTGATGAACAAGAACAGAACAAAAAAGAATTTGTCCTTAATGAGATCTAAGACGGAAAATTAATCCGAAACCATAATCTCACATCCGGGGATGTCGTCAAGTCGGAAATTTGAGTTCAAACTCCTTCAAATTTTCAATTATGCCACACTCGTTCAAATGTTATAACTCACCTAATTTCTTTTCTGTCTACATTCATCCCATCTTCTTCTTGTTGCCATAATCATCTTTTCTCTCTTCTCTGTAGTGTTCAATAAATTTCAGCGGTGTTATCTGTGAAAGGAAAAATTTATTTCAAATTTATCATCTATCTTTCGTCTTTGTTCAGTCCTTCTACTTTTCTATCATCTATTTATTTCAACTTTGTTTGATTACCAACGTCTATATCTCCTCTTAATTATTAACTATTTAAATTTATTCAATCTATGTATTTCTTTCAACAGAACAGGTTTGAGCGGAAGTAGTAGATGAAACTACAAACATTTGTTGACATTTAAACAGAAGACATTAGTAAGGGAGAGGTGGAGAAGATGAAATCAAATTAATTTCACTCAAACGTCTTTGTTCTGAGCAGAATTTTAATTCAGTGATTGATTGATTGATTAAATTTTAATTCTTTTGTTTTTGTTTGATGTACCCATCTATTATTTTTTGCAGTCAAACCTTTTGTTCTTGTGGGTCTATTTTTTAGTAGAAGGGTAGTTCTGCCATAACTTCATCGTCATTCTTCTCTGTGGTGAAGATAAATACATCGAGAGAGAGTGTGAAGGAGATAAATAGAAGAAAGAAACAGAGGGAGAGTGATAAATATAAAAGTGATGAATGAGAGATAGGATACATATTAGAACGAGAAGGAAAGAGAGAGAGAGTTAAGAGAAAAAGACTGAGAGTTTAGTAGTAATGGAGTAGTTGAGAAAAAAAGAGAGATCAAAATAAAAGAACGAAAGAATAAAAAGAGATAGGTGCAAGAAAGAGGCAGAGAGAGATAACTAAAAGAAAAGACCGAGAGATTAGTTAAAAACTGGGATGAAAGAGAGAGACAGAAATAAAAGAATAAGAAAGAGAAAAAGAAAAAGAAAGACACATAAGTTAAAAGAATGAGAAAGAAGAAAAGGTAAACAAGAGACAGAGAGAGAGAAAGAACTGTAAGAGTAGAAGAGAAAGACAAAAGTTTTCTTGTGATATCTTTGCTCCCAAGATTGGCATTTAAAATACCTTCTGTGTTCTGTCTATCAGCCTTCTCTTGTTCTTTTCTTCTTTTACAGCTGAATCACTAACTTAAAGACCAAAAACCAGAACTCAAACACCAGGACATCAATAATCTGTCTCGCGATTATTATTTCAATACAGAAACCCCTTCGCAGAGGGTATATGCTTTTTCGAGCCTGGTAATTAATTGGATGATTAGGAAAGAAACTATAAAGTAGATGACATATAAAATGTATAAATAGACAAACCTGTAGACAGATGAATGATTCTGCTTAAGAAATCAACAAGAATCATACTAATTCATTCAGACTCACCAACAGGTAAGAAGGAAGTTCTGTCTTGTAGGCTCCTCTCTTTTTCTGCTGTTAGCTTTCTAGGTGTAATGATCGGATATATGAACTGTAACACCAGAAATATTAAAATTTGAATAATTTAAAGTCTTTCTTCATCTCTCACTCGAACTCCTGTCTCATTTTTAATAAATACACAAAAAATTTTTGGTTTTATAACTTCTACGTATTTATCCTTCTGTCTACTTTTGTTTTGTTGGTATTCCTGCTTTTTAAAATTGCATTTAAACATTTTTACCGTCACCAATGAAAATGTAAATAAATACAATATAATTGCAAAGGAGAATTCTTCTCTCCCACTTTGGTCTTGTTGACTTTTTAAGATTTTTCTCTTTCCCCGCAAAACCCCCCGAGGTAGTTTGACCCACCGAACCTTTCGAATCCACGCCAACCCAAACACACATCTCCTGCAATTAAAATTGAATTTATTAATAAAAACAAAATAAAAATGTTTAAAAGAGAAAAAAAAAAAGTGAGGCGAGCGCTTTAAATGGGTGTTGTGGCACCTGTACCTTGATGGACTTGACCCTGGGTCTTGGACTCAAAAACTATAAATCCACGTGGGTAGTTTTGCTACATCTTCATTCAACAATCTCCTCTTTCGTATAAATAAATAAATAAAAGAAAGAGAGAGAGACTAGGAGGGGGAGGGGATCACAGTAGCTGATGAGATTTTAAATTGCTGTCTACTGTCATCCGCCATTTTGGTAAATACCAACCCTGGGTCAGTTTCCTTCCGGGGATGAAGAAGCTTCGTTTTTCAGGTGGTTTGGCATTGAAACCCAACACACGAAAATTAAAAGTCGTTGAAACAATTGAATTGATCATGTTTTAAATTGCGGATGTCTTTTGTAATTGTTCGCCTTAAAAATTTGGGCGCAGTCAGGTAGCTATTAGAAATGGGCGTCTTCTCTCATCTTCCGTTTGGGTTCTCGTGTTCATTGTCTTTTCTGATTTTAGATAAAAATTTTTAGGTGCGCTCGTTAGACTTAATGAATTCGATTCATTGTCTCTCGACCACGATGCTCCATATCCAGGGTCTCCAGACCTGGAGGAAGACGAAAACGAGGTCATTCAAATTCGGGTTTAATTACCCAGGTTCTCAGCTTCTTTTTAAGCTTTCGCTGTTGTTTGTCACTTTTGTAAAAGTATAGTGCTTAAAAACGACACTAACGACAAACGACGTAACTGTTGTGGACGTTTACCGAAGAATTCACTTCAGAAGTAACACGGTTGATTGAAGAACTCATTTCAAAGTAACAAAGTTACACTCTTTATGAATAATTCAACCCAAATAGACATAATGTTTGAAACAGTAATAAAATTAATAGATGTGACCCGACAGCCTGCAAAAGATGTCCACAACAGTTAAGGAGACATAAGATTCAGGATACAGAATGGATTTGTATTAGAATTTTCAATGTTTAAAGACAGAAGATTTTTTCCTGCTGAAATTTTTGACCCAAAATTTCTGAATGTGACCCGTCCACAGCCTTGCAATGCTCAAGAAGTACACAACAGTTAATAGACAAAAATTCAGTTAATATAATTTGTGATTAGAATGTGATTTGTGTTTTAAAACACTGTTACTGTATATTAATCGTTCTATAAAAATATTATAGAGTTATTATATTAGTATATTTGACTATTAAAAATTCTTTCTTTTAGCAGATATTAACTATTTCATATAATTATCGAGTTGCTAACCGGGTACTTATGGCCGGATTATACATCGAAGTATTCACTGTCCTGCATAGAAGTGTAACAAAGTAAAGTTCAACTTTTCAGTCTATCAGTGCCAGTAATTCTCAATCTGATTAAAGATACCCCCAGCGGCTAAGTGAAAAAAGCTGTAGTTTTGTATTATGTCAACAGCGACAATGTGTCTCTTTCATCTTCTAAATTGAGTACGCTGTACTTGGCTCTAAGATATTTCAATCATTTGGCTGGTGGTCTGTGGTGAATTGGTTTAAGTGCTAAGAAGTTATACTCCCGAATTCAATCCTGTTGTACCTAAAGAAGAGTGAAAAACAGGATTAAAACTCAACTATAACTATTTTAATAATTTAAAAAAGACGAGATTCAACCACGAAAGCTTCAACAACAAAAATTGCTAACACCAAAGTCATCAGCGTTGAATAATCGAAGCACCAATGGGAGCAAAAAAAATGTCTTAAATTCTCATCTCCCCGGGAATTGGTTAACTTAAATTTGAAAATTTCTCCTTCGTGCGTCGTAAAGTAGACGAGCCACCGCAACCCATAAAAATAGACAATAAAAGTTATTAAACTCAAATAGTCGAGACGGTCAACTTTCTAAATTAATAATTCTTGGAAACGGACGGGAAAAAAAGCAATTTTGCCAAAATTCAGGCACACACAACGGCATTAAACTTTGTTAATTTGTTGCTTCGACATAAAATAGACGAAGATATGTCTTGATAAGATAAAAGAACATGATTGGTCGAAAAAAACAAAATTTTCTTCAACCAATTCTTTCGGTCGAGGTTGAAGAAGAATTTTTATGGGTGTCGGTTGTTGTGTCTGTCTTCGGAAGAAACCTGTTGAATCGATTAAACGTTTTAAAAAGTCGTTCGATTCACTATAAATGGAAGAAGGCAGGGAGTTTTGGGTTGTCGGTACAGAATCAGAGCTGTTGTTGTTGTTGAGGTGTCTTGTTCTTCTTCGCTTGATGGTCTGTTGTCTTTTTGGCCAAGGAGTCATGTTTCGACCTTGAGAGTAACACTTCTCCTATAAGTGGTTCTTGCTTCTGGTTCACTCATCTCGATTCCACCCGTATCAAGATCACTATCGTCTTGTCACGTGGACGTAGATACTGTGATGGATCTCGAGTTAAGTGAAATCACGGTCAAGGTTGAGTGGCAACACCTTTGGTAGGCTTTTCGTGATATTTAAACAAAAACTGAAGGATTGCAAATAACTGTTACCTTTTTTTAAGGTAGATGATAATACAAAAACACTTTAAACCTAACTGGTATTCGATTCCTAATTGTAGTCAATTTACATTCAAAGTTTGGTCAAAATCCACTGATACATGCTGGAGATATTATAGCACATACACACAAACAAACACACTCTGCTGTACTTACAGCATTATCACAGATACATCCTCTTCTTATCTATATCTATAGAAGACGATAACAGTCTAACAATCTTGGGAGAGGTATAATAAGACAAAGAAACTCTAAACACACATAAATATTAATACCTAATTTTATTACTTAACTCTTAAACAGTTAATTAGTTTACTATACAATTTACAACCAGTCAATGAGACGTGACCCGGTAGTAAGTCGATAATTATATGAAATAATTAATGTTTGCTAAAAGGATGAATTTTTAATAGTCAAATATACTAATATAATAACTATAATATTTTTATAGAACGATTAATATACAGTAACAGTGTTTTAAAACACAAATCACATTCGGTATGAGTTCACAAATTCTATTAACTGAATGTTTTGTCTATTTAACTGTTGTGTACCTCTTCCCTAGACTGAGCATTGTTCCCAAGTGACACTAGGAATTTTAACAGAGATATAATGGACAGTGGGTCCAACTTTATAGAGAAAATTTCCTCTGTTACAAATACTGGGAATACTCAATTTGTTGACGATATGGTAGCGGTTAGGTGGACAAATTGTAAAGATTTTGTTTTTAAACAGTGGCAGTCTGTCTTCTGTTTTTGTACATGGTACGGTACGAACTTCAAGGTGTTGTAAATTATTGCAATTAAATTGTTCAACTTAAAGAATAAAACTTTATTTGTTACAAACACTGGAAATACTGTCACCATTTTTCCTCCATGTATGAGAGTGACTTTATCTTTGGGGCCTTGACGATTAAATTTCTAATTTTATGGCAGAATAGAATGGCTGAATAAGTTTAGAATTCATCATGCAAGTGTGCATTACATTTGAAAAGAATCCTTCGTACTGACGTGCAACACTTTTGAAACTATTGCTTTATAAAAGTGTGTATTACTTTTGAAACACTCTATTCGTCTTGTCCTGTTTTTCATTTTTTACTTTCACAAAATATGGAAATGGGTTCGTACTCTCAGCTATCAGTTGACTAATCAAGCTCGTTGACAAGAACATTAGTAATCTTCTTCGAAAATGATAGAAAATGATTTCTACATATACATTTTCTCTCCTTTCAACTTCCGGTTTAAAACTTAAAGGAGAGAAATATTCTTAGAGTCTGATGTCATTTGAACCTTCAAAATCGTCATCTATTGTATGTAAACACTCACAAAGTTTTTCTGGCAGTACCGCGTAAAAAAAGTCTATGATCTTTACAGAATATCACAGCAAGCAAAACTGTTCTTTGTGATGGAGAGTAACAACAACGTAAACAGAAACATCTTCAGTGGCAAAACTAAAAGTGCAAAACGCCTTAGACAGATAGATAACTCGAGGTGGAAATTAGGGTTAAGCATAGACCTACTTGGCTACAACACTGTCAAAAACATTGCTAAACTTCCTGGATAACAATACAGATAAACAAACTTCCGGTTTAAACCCTAAAAACACAAATCGGAAGAATGAGAACAGTAGCCAGCAATAACGGTGCTGAAAAATTAGGTCAACGGCCATCCCAAACTATTAGTACCCATCTTCCTTGAAAACTAATCTCAAAAACAAAACGAAACCTCAACTTCCGGTTAAGAGTTTGAATAGGAAACGAGTCCAAAGACTGAGGACGTGGGGTTTCTGTACCTGGAGGCCGCTTTCAAAATCTCATCTCTGGAATAACGGATTCCGTTGTTTTTTGTTGTTGTTCCTCTTAAGGTTGAAATGTTTTGACAGGAAACTCGAAATCTGAACCGTTTTTAGGGAGTTAATTATTTTTCGAGGAAGAGAGTCTGTCTGTCAGTTGGTCCGTACCGGGGGATGGTTCCTACTGTCAAAAACCTCGGATTGAATTTACATTCTTCAGTCGTGTGTGGAGTGTGTTGTGTGTGTGTCCGACTTGGGATCCTGTCAATCAATTTTGATTTTATTAAAAAAAATTTTTTTTTCTTGTTCTGTAAGGTACTTGTGTTATTAATAACATAAATAAAATTGGAGTTAATAAATAAGAAGGGAAATTAATACCACGGAGTTCATTCGCCTCTTCTGTTATAGATAATATAAATTTTCAGAACCGAATCAAGGTCAAGGTTAAGTGGTAACAACTCTGGTGGGGTTTGGTAACCTGAAAGAGGTTTTGAGAGAAGGAGGAAAAATGATAGCAAGAAACAAGGACTGTTTGACTGTCATTGAATCAGTCATGTCAGTGAGAAGAATGTTTGTCGTGGTTTTAATCCCGTTTTTGGGTACAAAAGGATGCGGGAGGAGGATTCGAACTCAAGATCATTGCGTCCGAGTCAGGAGCTTTAACCAGTACACTACTCCTCTCATTCTTCCAGAAATATTAGGCGAAATCAGAAGGATTCTCATACAGTTTGAGTCAAAGTAACTACTTCCTTAGTGGAGAGTGACGTCACGTAAAAAATTAGTGTTACTAATGTTAAACTTTTGGCTATTACGCCACCTAAACCAAATTTTTGGTTGAACAAGGGACAGCTTTCTCTCATCTTTCGCCTAATTTTGAGCCTACAAGCATCCTCACTGGAAGATAGTTTGATCTCCACTTGGAGCCGAGAGCATTTTGTAGGTATTACACAACACTGTGCTGGAGGGTTTATTTCAAAAATATTGCACAGTTTTCTGAGGATTTTATTTCATAAATATTGCACACTTTTGTTGGGAATCGACTAGAATAATATGGCAATTTTATAAATTTCATTTCATAAATCTTGCACTTTTTTTCTTGAGAACTGGTTTCAAAAATATTGCACACTTCCCTTGAGCATTCATTTCATTAATCTCCCACAATTTCTTGAATTTCATAAATGCTGCACACTCTTCTGAAGATTTAATTTTATAAATATTGCACAGTTGTCTGCAGGATTGGCTTAAAGAATATCGCACACATCCCTATAGCACTCATTTCGTAAATCTTGCACAGTTTCCTAAAAGATTTAATTCATAAATACTTTAAACTTCTTTGAGCTTTGACTTCAAAAATATTGCACACTTCCACAGAGCATTTATTTCATTAACCTCGCACACGTTTCTGGACGAATCGTTTCATAAATAGTGCACACACTCCTGAAGAATTCATTTTATACATAAATGTCTATAGTCGAGACCAATCTTCCTTTCACTAGAAAAATGCTCAACAATGAACTGAAAGGAACGTCTGGGTGCAGTAGGAGGAATTCTTATTCAACCAAAAACTCGAATTGAGTAGCAGTAACAGTCAAATGACTAACATTACAAACAATAATGGTAACAGCCACGAAAATCTAAAAATATTTTCGCGCGTCTGTCTGTCTATCAACCACCCGAGAGAGAGAGAGACAAGTTCCTCTGTTTTTTCTTTTACTAGGCTCTAGTTTCAATTTTGTCAGGGGTTAAACACATCCGCTTCAAAGGTTAATGTTGTTTTTTGACCTAACTGTACCTGGGTTACCCATAAATCCCACATGTGTCTCGACCCGAGAGAACCATTTTTTTTATCACGATGATGTCTTTACAAAGATGATCGGACCTTCAAGAAATTAATTTTTATTTAAATCAGTTATATAACAGTAAAAAATTTCTGACTGTTCTTTGGATTACTCAGGTACAGTTTTGGTACAAATCAATATGACTCGCTTACGTCAGTGCTGTAGCCTGTGATCACTGTTTAGTCAGTCGGGTTGGGTTTGAGTTTTTCCTAAATTTTTGCTACCTTCATGACATGCTAAATAAAAACTTGCTGCTGCTACTCCTTTTCTCTTCTGGATCGGACTTCTTGGACATTTTTTCTAGGTCACTCTTGTGGATCGTTGCTGTCTCTGGAAGAATTTTCGTAACCTGCTGAGCGTTGACCATCACGTTGTAGTGGTTCTATTACTATTGTTGATGTGATTTTTATCAAACTCTAAAATTTCTACCACAAGTTTTCATTACTTCCTGACTTTTTGCTTCTCTCAAAACAGTGAAGTCAAAATTTGCTACCGATTTTGTTCAAGTAATATTTCATAGAGAAATAACTAAAAACTTTGGAATCAAATACCGCGAACAAACACCAACACAAACATTAGTACCAATACCAGTAAGCTTTCGACAGTAAGCATTGACGATGACGAGAATCCCAAAAGACTCTCAAGGTGTCCTCGGCTGTTGCTCTCTCAATTTGGGTTTTTTTCACCTACAAAGAACTACCTCCTTCATTCTTTTTCTCTGGCAGAATTTCTGGAAGCTCTGCCACTTTTCTTTGGAGTCCAGGAGTCCTTCTACGATGTTCTTCATGTTGAGGTTTGGAAATTTTTCCTGTAGTTCCCTGTCGTTCTAGAATCTATGTTGGGTATCTCATGAGGGTGTGATCTGCAGTGTCATTTTCGTCTTAACAGTAATCGCGGCGTTTCTCTTAAAGTAGCCATGTTCAGTTAGCATCTGTGGAAAGTCAGTTCTTCGTCGTTTCTTTCCACTCGTTCTTTGAGGTGTGAAACAATGGCGGCGACTATAGGTTTTGGCATGACATCCGTGGATTCTAATTTTTTTTCAAGTATGTAATCTCTTTGTGGTTTCAGTACCAGTACCAGCACTAACACAGAACACTGTAACTGTTACTGTTTGAAACTTAAACGTTTCGTCCACCTAATAGCTGTGGACATCATCAGCAAACTGAAGACCCACTACCATGCAATCTATACCGTTTGAGGTGATTCATTTCTCTGCTGCAGACGACCAAATGGAGTTAACAGTGTTGTGTTTCGTTTGTGCTGGCGTTGGTGTTGATGGGTATATAGAGAGTTGTGTTTGCCAGTCTTATAAGCTGAGTTTTGAGTTTTATTATTATGTTTTAGGATGATTATTGTGTAACATATCAGCAACCGCAGACTATCACTAATTTTGCGAAAGGGTGGAAGTGTTCAAATTCCTTTCTCGCCATTTTTAGCATCACAAACCATGAAAACGTACGTAACAATAAATTTTTTCTCCAAAACTAAAAAAAAGGAATAATTTAAGGATTAACAGGTACATTCTATTATTATTATTATTGTTATTTCTCTGGCGTGAATCAAACCTGTACCCGAAGTAATAAAAAAGGAAAAATTCGGCTTTCTTTTTGTAAATTAATGCCTTTTATCAGTTCTTTCGATTTGACAGGTTCGAATATAAAATGCAAAAAAAAAATTTTTTTTTATAAATAAAAAGTTATGGCTTCGATATTTATGTAAATTGGCTGCGGCGGATGCTTTTTGGCATTAATGCTTCGCTTTTAGGCCAACAACTTTTGTTGTCAATCATTCCGAAAGCCCGCGGATTAGTCCTTGTCTTAATAAACTCTGATACCTCATTTCTACCTCTTTTCTCTAAGGAGGCAAGTCGGAGAGCGGGGGGAGTTCGCTCTCGATATCACCTTTTGTTGAAGGCTTGTTGAAATTTATTTTTTGTTTTGACGGTGTTTGTAGTTGTTGTTGTTGCCCGGCTTCCGGTTATGAGAAGGGAGATTTCCTCTTCTCTGTCGAAAATTATTATTGTGTGTAGATTCAGCCGAGTTTTGGGGCTGTTGTTATTAGTCGTAGTGGTGGTGGTGGTAGCTATCACGCTACCTGCACTCAAATTTTCGGGTACATGAGAGACAGCTATCTCCTATCTTGTCCAAGCGCTTCGTCTTTTTTTTGTAGCTGAAGACACCCTCGACGACAGGAATTTAGTTTTGATTTCATGAAATTATTTACAAAATGACCCCGCCGGGGAAGTGTGCAATATTTATGAAAGGTGTCACTGAAGGAAGTCTTCAATATTTATGGGATGAATCTTTCAACGAAGTGTGCAATATTTTTGAAACCAGTTCTCAAGAAAACTGTGCGATATTTATGAAATAAAATCTTCAGAAAAGTGTGCAAGATTTATGAATTGAATGCTCCAGGAAACTTTGCGATATTTTTGAAGTCAACTCCCAACAAAAGTTTTCAGTATTTATGAACTGAATCCTCCAGGAAATCGTGCAATATTAATGACATGGAATCTTCAGTGCAAGATTTATGAAATGAACTGTTCTTAGAAGCGTGCAATATTTTTGAAATAAATCCCCAACACAGCGTGGAATACCTATGAAATGGTATCGCCTTCAAGTGTAGTTCAAATTACCTTCCACCGAGGATGCCTGTAAGCTCAAAATTAGGCGAAAGATGAGAGAAAGCTGTGCAAGATTTATGAAACTGAAAGAAAGATGATCACAGCTGATCAACCATTTTTCATCCACTGAAAATGTCTTCAGTTTTCAACATTGGCGAAATATCTGGACAGAGTAGGACTTCATCCTCTTCTCCAGCCAAAAATTTGATTTCAGGAGCGTAATGGTCGAAAGTTTAACATAACAAACTCCACCCCTTTTCTACTTTTGGCTGGTCTCCTTCTTTGTTAAAAAAATCCACGGCAAAACTGCCAACCAAAAGAATTCAGAACGCAAAGAGATGCGAAAGGCTACACTTTTCAGGGCCGTAACTTACTGTCGAAAAAAAGAAAGAAGCAAATAATATAAAGAGAAACAGGTTTAAATGATTTACCGATGTGCGGACTAAAAATTCAGTTGAACGGAAAAGTGAAGGAAGGAAGCCACTCGCTGTGATTCAGTCTTAGTTCACATTAATGCGAGAGCCTAGTGGGCAGTAGTTGGTGCTGTAAAATTACGGCCACATTATGTCACTTTATCCCTCTCGGCTTTCCGGTAACATCTTAAATAAACAGCAAAGAGAAGACGTGGGAGACGGAGGACAAGAAGAAACGTCCCAAATTTAAATGATAATAACGCCTTAAAGAGAAGTAGAAGATGGTACGTAATTTACACACACTGTTCACTTCCGGTTTCTTTCGACCAACTACATTCATTTAGTCATCCTCTCCTTTAAATAAAACCTGTAACCATTTATCAAATCCTTGATTTTATTATCGGTAACATTGGTAACATCAGGTACCGTGCAATCCTTCCCTCCTTCACCACCTATCCCCACCTTCGAGGATGAATGAATGGATTGGCGATTCCTCTCTCTGAAAGTATTATGTAAGGAATTACATCTTCTCTCATTAGCTTGTCCAGAAGATTACGCAGACCGAAGAGCTGATTCTGTAACCTAGAGACATGTTTATGTTATGTGGAGGCGGTGGTTGGGTTTGGGAGAACGTGATTTCAGGTACGACTTGCTGGGATGTGACACGGAGATAAGAAAACCATATTAAAGAAGCGGAAGTTTATAAAATGGTGGTATTATGAGCTCTAGATGGTTAGAGATGATGCTGAAAGAAGTGTAGTCACCAATAATGACGTCATCAATCTTAGTATTTTAAATCTCAGTATTTAAGTGAGAGCCTTAAACCATGAACTAGACCTGAGGTGATATTTGTAGAGAATTATCTCTCTCTCTCTGCATTCTGTTCTCTCTTTCATCTTTTTAGACTCTTTCATTTCCCTTCAATCTGTTCTCTATCTCTCTCTCATTTTCTATTCTGTCCTGCCTTCCTCTCTCTTTCTTTTCAATCTGTTACGTCCCTCTCTCTTTTCCTCCATTCTGTTCTCTATTTCTCTCTCTTTATTCTGTTCTTTCTCACTCTCCTTTTTTTATCTGTCACTTCCACTCTTTTTCTATATTCTGTTCTCTGTCTCTCTTATTCTCTTCACACTGTGTCCCTCCTCTCTTCTTTCATTCTGATTAGAGATTGAAAACCAATTAAAACCGGAAGCTTGATACCAGAAGAGCTTCTCGGTTATTTTCCGGTACACCATTCCAGCAAAATCTCACAACAGGGCATTACGGATGCAAATTCGGTCACCTGGTTGTTTCGATGTAATTTTATGGTGGTGAACAGCCAGAAAAATCTGCTGTTCTTAAAATAAAACAGTGGACTGAAAAGAGAAAGGCTGAAACAGAAATACGATTATATGAATCCAGTTGAGATTTTCCTCACAGGGGTCACGATAACCCTTAAAGCTCTTAGGTGACACGTAAAAGTTGATTTGTCACAAATTGAAGTCAAGAAGGGAATGAAGAAGACGAAGAAGAAGAAGATGAAAATGGTAATTCAAAGACGGCGTAAATAATTCTGAATCAGGTGCATGGCGCAACCGCAAAGTACCTGAGACTAATGAGCGTGAATAAGTGCCCTACCATGACATTCATTTTGTAATCAGTGTCCAAGGATCGTTAAAGAATACCGATCGCCACAATTCACCTTTAAGGTACTTTTCAGGTTGGATGTTGTAAATATCGCATTATAATAGTCATGCGAGCCACGACAGACGTTATCTTTTCACTGGGCCACGTGACTCGTTTCTCTTTTATTGGACGCGCGATACCACGGTTCCGATAAAAAACTTCTTAATTTCCTTTGACTCGGATGGTGACACCAGGGCCGCCTAATTCACTCCGGAGGACAAGAAGTTGGAGTAGTGGCTGGAGGACAGGTCTTGGCTGCCGGGATTTTGAATGAGTTGGGACGGGGACAACTTCATCTTCTTGCCAAAATTTTTCCTGTCTTTAGGTCCTTGAACGAACCAGCTATGACCGTTTTTTTCTGTTGCCAGTCGCCTTTCTTCTGACAATTTCTTACTGTGTCATCACCTCTTCAACCATTTAGAATTACTGTCTGCTGTGCTTTCAGGCTTTATTTCTTCCTCTGTTTTCTGCTCTTTCTCTCACTTTCTTTTCATTCTTTCCTCCCTCTTTCTCTTCAGTCTGATTTCGGTCGTTTTCTGTTCTTGCTCACTTTTTTAATTCTGTTCCCTTAATGTTCCTCTTTCTCTATTTTCTGTTCTTTCTCATTTTCTCCTCCCTCTTTCTCTTTCTTTCTTTTTCTCTTCAGTCAGATCTCTCTGCCCTTTCCTTCTTTCTCCCAGTCTCATCTATCTTCTTCCTGTTTTCAGTTTTCGTTCACTTCTCTCATCATTCATCTTTCATCTTCTCTCTTTTCTTTTCCATTCTACAATTTTTAATTTAGATTATCTTTTCCATGTTTTGTGCTTTTTCTTCTCCCCTTTTGTATTTCACTCCTACATTCTCTTCTTTCCATTTGAGTTGTTTGTTCTTTCCTTCTTTCCAGCATTTTGTATCCTTCAAGGTGTCAATATTTTCTTTCTGAAACTTCTGTCCTCTGTGACTTGTTTTCATTTCACTCTCGTTATGTCATGTCCAATTAATACACTTTCGCTCTTCCTTGTTTCCACTGTTTAAAAGAAGACATAAAAATTATTTTTTGTTCAGGGCAAAGTACTCCATTCCGTTTGTTTAATTATCGTGTGAATTACGTCACAACTTTACAAAAACAGGTAGAAGAGGAGGGAGAAGTCACCCAAGACACAACTCAACAAAGAAATGGTCGTCCAAAGAAAAGAAAAACAATGAGAATAGTCAAGATAAGAATTTTAGGTCGAGAACTTAACCAGGGACAATAATTTTTGAATGAAGTGGCCAAGTCACAAGTGTGGCTGAGATGAAAGGACTCGTTTGTGTGATGGTATCAATGCCACCTCCTCAAGAGGCGAGCGAACACTCTCTCGTCCGCTAAAAATCAAACTTAGGCCACCATACTAAGTGCCCGGGCAAAATCAGTGAAGACAAAGAGGAGAGAGAGGAGGAGTTGGGGGAAGACACAATGGAAGCGATTCTCAGAACCGATTTTGTTTTTCTACTCGAACACCTTGTGTTCAATTGTTGGCTCTTTATCCCGTAAATGATGCAAGAGCCAGAGGAATGAGGAAACAATGGAATTTTTGGTTCATCTTTAACAGTTCTTTGACTTTTGGCTATCTGCCTCTCGATGGCTTTTGTTTTCTGGGTGTTACGTGATGGATTTTGGATTGTTTGTGGTTATATTGAGTCTAGTTGCGAGTTTTTTAAACCCACTTATGTCTACTGTTGCCGAACTGTAACAACAGGGCTTGGGTCAAGAACATCAACAACTTCTGCCTTGTTATCCACGGTTCAGTTGAAATATAGCTACCTGGAAGCTTTTAAATTTCTCTAAAACCCAAATAAAATTTTTCGACATTCCGGTATATATGGATTAATAAGAATACATCGGAATGACAGCATAGGTTTGAACGAAAACACCACGTCTACAGAAGAATAAAACAAGAAAAACGTCAGCAAAGAAAAGATCGAAGAAGATGAAAGAAACTGATAATCACACACAGCTCAACAGCAGGAATAGGTAAATCGAAAGAAGACAAGTAGACAGAAAACAGAATAGTCTAAGTTAAAATACAGAAACGACAGACAGACTTAGTAGGACGCAGTCTGTAAGAAATAGGAAAGGTGGATGAAGTTCTTGTCGTACGTTAGATTATAGTTAATTCCTCAACATCATTTGCTGTTCTCTTGTTTTACTCAACTTTTATTTAGAAACATTACAATTTTGCTACAGGACAGCGACTACGAGGCTTTTGGGTAAATATCAGAGCTTGCAAAACGAACCTTGTGTGTCAGACTTGCAAACACACCCAAAGGACCAAAAGGAGCAAATTTGCTCTGATGTCGCTCAACTGAGAGTTAAAACCACTGTATTAGTCGGTGATGTTTAACTTTGTTCTCAGTTTCACAGAATTTGTTATGAGGAAGTTCTAATCCAAAAGTTTCTAAAAAGATTTTTTGAAGCTAGCAGCGATGGGTGATGGAATGGAGCTTCAAGCGGAGAAGTTAACGAGGGAAATAACACTGAAAGACAGAGAGAACTTTTGAAAAGTTCTGAAAAGACAGTTAACTGATACTGGTTTGTTGGTGATGGCTGGTTTTGGACTCTCGCTCACAGAAATTTTTTTCGGAGGGCTGTTACTCCAGATATCGACGTGAAGACTCAAGAGGAACCTAATTTGTAAGGTTTTGATAGCCCCACGTCCTCAGAAACGTCTAAATTAACCGATTCTAGGTTCGACTCGAATCGCAACTAGTACCTGAATTCCAACTCAGGCTCACGCAGCGCCGAGAATTAATACCAGTGGCATTTTCCATTTCAATAAATCTTTTCGAGTCAACCTGTAGGCTCTCACGCATCATTACACTTCACTACGCAATAAATTTGAACAGGAGAAGAAAGGAAAGAGTTAACGAAGGAGCAGGGGAAGGTGGTTGGTGGTGGTGGAGGCATACACACCTTAAATATGATTTCAAACCGACGGGAGACTCAAAAGAAAATTCGCTCAGGTACAATAAAGAATTTGACCAACTCACGGAAGAACGCGATTACTAAGCACTCTCCCGACCCACCCAGCCGGAGGATTCCCCAGGGTGTGGGCCCTACGTCAAGGTACGACAATAAACGCGGGCGTTAAAGGCGCTTCGTGATCAGGTACCGAAACCGAATAGCCGTTTAGATCCTTCAAGGTTCCGATTATTGATTCCTGGGGATGTTAGACGAAATTTTTTTTCCGTTCCTTTATGTCAGGTTCAGGTGCTTCAGGTTTATCGTAAATTTTTTCCGCGGTTTCCTTTTTTGAGGGGTTGGAGGACAGGGGGGAAGGAGGCGTCGCCGAAAAAGTCGATGCTTAGCAATTTGTCTCAACTTTCCGCGTTTTTTTTCATTTTTACTGCCATTTTGTTTTGGAGTCGCGATTTTTTTCATTTTTACGACCGTCGACTGCTTATTTCAGGTTCATTAACTGAGATTTTATCTCTGCCGAATTTTTCTTTATCTTTATCTTTTATCTTTGTTATAAAGGAATTTGGGAATTCGAACGATAAATTGTGTTTTCTTTTCCTCTTTGGATTTCTTTTTTTCGGTTTAACTTATTATTTATTTATTTATTCATATCAGTTTTATTTTCTCGTTTTACGTTTTCTCCTGAAGTTTTGTTCGTTCTTGTGTCAGGTGTCATCTTCTTTTTGGAATGACTGAGGTTAGGAATTGCGGGGTTGCCTAATTTACGATAAATTTTTATTTTTCTTGCAAAAGAGTTCTGCTTCAGTGTCTTCCTTTTTCTTCTTGTTTTTCTCTTTTAAGTTCTTTCACTGAAGGTTTTTTTGTTTTGGTTATGTTAGGACTATCCTTCCTTCTTTCCTTCTGAGCACTTTTCCTTATTTTGTTTGAGCTTTTTGAATTTGTCTTTCTGGGTGTAGTGTGGACGAAAGTCTTTGTGTCCTGGACCGTGGAAGGCCGATGGTTGACTTCCAGCTTCCTCCCTCATCCTGTTATACCTGAGTTCTGTTTTCCTATGACTTCCTTGTCTTTTTCTAAGAGCTTCCAACTGTAAATTGTTCCTCTGTAAATTTCATTTCTTCTAGTTTAGTTTAGCTTGCAGTTCATATCGTCAGCGACTTGAAATTGGCGCACCAAGTAGTAGAACACCAAGACGTAACGAATCATTCGAGAACAAAAGAGGGTATTGGTGGTTTGGGTCATGGCAAAGCAGCCTGTGTTCAATATTCTATAAAATGAGCTTCCTATATGTATAAACTGTATATCTATAAAGTAGGAGGCTTGAAGTAGAGAGATCAAAGCAGATGATTAGGCAAGTGATAGCCGAAAGTTTGAATACATTTTGGAAATATCTAAGACGAACTCATTTCAAAAATAATGCAGACGCTTATTGATAACTTATTCCAAAAGTATCCCACACTTTAATCAGCTATATTTGGGGATTCAAGCTCTCTCACAGCCTGGTCCAAGCTTAACGAGAGCACGTCAGAACCTCCAGAGCGAAAAGTGATTAAACACTAACCTCTGTTGTTGTTTCAAACAGACAAGACCACAGCCACCCTAAACTGCATTTGTGTATTACGTTTGGTTTTTCATTTCTCTGTTCTCGTCTCCTTGAATTGAGCTATTACAACTATTCACATTCTCCGATGAATTTCTTCTCCCTCTCTCTCTCTCTTCCAAACTGTACATTATTTATGAAACAAGCAACCTATTAAATTGCTACTCTAAAAGAAGTGCGAAAGGAAAACCTACGCCAATCATTGTGGGGAATACCTGAAGCGGTGCTACCTACCTTTCTTCATTCCACCGATTTTTCTTTCCACTTGAATGACCACGAAAGATATAAATTCAAAAATTTTAGTGACAAAAGCCAACGTTTTGTGTGTTGCCTCCGTCGTCTGCTGGAGATTCCAAAGGCTGACTACCCCGGGGAATCCGATTCTAGTCGGAAAGTTTTTATTTTGTGCGGAACGGAGGCAAACGAGTTTTCAACTCCCTCCTTCCCTCTCTCCTTTCGCCTTTCCGGATCGTAAAAATTTTCAGGTTCACTGTGAGTCTCTTCAGGCATCATATTAAAAACGAAGAATAAAAAAAAATTTCTGATACCGTCAATTAGGCGTTTTTTAAATGTACGTAAATAATGTCCGGAACTCCTCTAAGGTTCTCCCGAGTGGTGTCCAAAATTTGTTTTTTCCTACCTCTTTCCAAAGCTTTTAGCTGGTGATAAAACATTCTAATTATCCGGATTTAGATAAATTTATCTCGTGGCGAAATCTAAAGTGTCGGTGTGTTTTAACAGAGGCACAAAATGTCCGATTAATGATTTACAAGAGGGTGTGTGGTCGATGGCGAGCTCTACGACCGCCTTCCTCAAAGGCCAATACACTCCGAGGAAATGGATATCGAAGACTGGCGTACCTACCACCGGTTCCACCTTTTCTCGCTCTCTCTTTCCATGCCTGAAAGCTTTTTATTGTCAGGTAAGAGGCCTTCACTCTTTCCAACAAGAGGTCGATAAGACAGCCCTTTGGAGCCTCTCGCAAACTGACTTGTGAGTTATGGATGGACCACCGTCGTTGTCTTGTTTGTTGGTGAGACGTTTTGACAAGCACTGTTCCTGAGGGCCGTTTACGTATTATTTCCGTTTAGGTCGTCAAGTTGATGCACTAACCCTCCCTCGAATGAGCCCTAAGTCCAACTTCAGCCTATTTCACATGGCCTAAGAAACCGAGAAAACCTCGATAACGCAAACTGAAAAAGCTAGTACAACACTCACACACGCATGCGCGTTATTATTGTAATTGTTCAGGTTCGTGAGACCTTTTTCCTTGTGTGTCGATCATTGTTTTGCGGTTTTTCTTTTTCAATATCCTCCTTAAAATTTCTGAATATTAATAATTAATTTTCTTCTTTTTTTTCCTTTTTCTTTTTATTCCTTTCGCACGGTCCAGGGTCGAAGTTATTAAAGACCTCTTTTTGCCGAGATGTTAAAAAGAAGAAGAAGAAAAAACTCATAAACACGTCACTTTTGGCCCACGTATGCCCGAAAACTTTAATTTTGTGTTTTCCCATTAAAATAATCCCATAATAATGAGAGAGAGATTTTTATTTTGTGGCAGGTTTGTGCCCTCTGTCAATCACGGATTTTTTTTTCTTTGGCTTTTTGCATACTCGTAAGTGAACCTGAGATACTTTAGATGTCGGTCATTGTCTTGAGATTG
Source organism: Columbicola columbae (assembly GCA_016920875.1). NCBI lineage: Eukaryota > Metazoa > Arthropoda > Insecta > Psocodea > Philopteridae > Columbicola > Columbicola columbae. The sequence goes on from JADMLL010000005.1 coordinate 14,780,487, forward strand.
AAAATCTTCGAAAAAGTGAAACGAAGAAATAAAAAAAACGGATTCGAATCATAAAGATGAAATATTACAAAAAGCAAGATGTTAACTTATCTACCACATTTATAGTTCTATATATAGTATGTTATATATTATATATGGTTGAGTTTCGATCCACCAGCTTTTCAGGCTATGCGAGAACTCGAACTCTAACTCTTAACTGTACTTCATTGAAGTGTACAATATTTTTGGAATGAATTCCTCGTTCCACAAGTGTGCAATACTTTTGAAATATGTTGAGTTGTGTTGAGTTTTTAATTGTTTTATTACCCTTGGGTAGACATAGAATTAGGCTCGAACTCTTACATCGCTGGACAAGCACCCTGACCACAGGTCAGTTAGGTTATAGTTACATATAGAAATCTCATTTCAAAAATGCACACAAGTTGAAGGAAACTATAAGAAGAAATTAGATTTACAGAAGAAATATAGTTAATTAGTAGAGACGAACTAGAAACAAACCAAACAAGAAGGAAAGAAGACCAAGAAAAAGAGAGGTCAGGTGTGAGAAGTGACTGAAACAAACCCAGAATTGAAAGAGAAGAAAGTAAAAAGCCAACGAGATATTCTAGAATTTCCTGAACAGAAAGAAAAAGCTAGGAATCACCCAAAGAGACTTAGAATAGTGCGGTACTCTGAAGAGAAAATACAAGAGCCAGGTTTCTGGGAAAAAATTAAGAGGATGCAGAGAAAAACTTGAGGAAAGCAAAGGAAGAAGAAAAAGGAAGGAAAAAAAGAAAGGAAACCAGCAAAAGAAGAAATAACCCCAAAAGAAAAGAGAAAACGGTAAGAAATGGCTAACTAGACACCAGAAAGATTAAAAGACGCAAAAAAACAGGCAGAAACAGAAAGAGAAGAACAAACATGAAAGTAACAAGAGATACGTGGGTGGAATGATACTAAGGGAGACGGAAGGTCAAAAGAAGCCATGTTTCTGACAAAACTTGTCCAAGTCTTTCTCTTAGGGAGGCTCGAATTGGGTTCTCTTCCTCCGTCCTGGTTGTTAGGACATGAAGAAGGAAAACTCCAAGAAGCCGGTTATTGTAATGAGATGGTTAAATGGACACCACCCTCGCTTTGCAATAGCCCCTCGAGGGAACCATATTGCAACGAAGGCGGGGTGTGATAAGATGATCGCGGACAAACTTTGCACCGAAGATAACATCGCATACAAAATAAGGTACAAATGGCATTAGCATGAGATGAGCCTCAAGGTGTGTGCCGGGGTCTAATAACTTGCTAATGGTCATATGACATGGGTTAGAGTGGTACAGGTTGATGTGTTTGCTTTGGCTCTGGTTGTAGAAAGGAAAAGAAGAAACGGTGTTCATTTATGGCGGTTACTTGTCAAAATGCAAACACAACAAACTATATTCGGATTTGCTTTTGGCTACAACCGTCAACCCGAAGGAAATTGATTGATTTAGAAGTTTTTCTTCCTTACAGGTAGTGTCTCGGGCGTAATTGAGCAGGAAGAGAATGAAACAGGTATTGTGTTGTAACGCGTTGTGTTTCTCGATGTCCAATCCTCCGTTTGGGAAGAAAAGAACTTCGAACACGACCACGTGAGTGTACTGAATAATTTAAGAAGACACCGCAAAACTTACTTCAATTACACACACAACAACTAGAACTTCAACAAACCTTTCCACTTCTCGACATGGATAGTATCATACAGGGCCTGTTGAACTCATCAAAAAGCGGCAGATCTTTTAAAGCTTCTGCCGACGAGTCCTAGAAACCAAAGAAGACGACAAACGTGCCCGACAGGGAAAACTAAGGAAGAGTTAAAACAACGCCAAGCCGAAGACTTCTGGAAAGTATTGTCTTCACCAGTGGGTCTTCCAGAAGCTCAACAACAGAACTAAGAAGATTATTAAACAAAAATCTCCCAGAATCAGGACTCTCATTCGACAGCTTGAGGTTTCTCTGATGAAAGAGATGGTAAGTTCGTCAAATGATTCCGGGAACTTTTGGGACAGAATTTTACCCCTCACATACATTATTTGTTTTGTTTTTGTCCGTTTTCCAGTCACCAATTCAAACAATTCGGAATCTTTTCGAATGGAAGCATGTAGTCTCACTCTAAGGCCAGCTATGCGAACTAACCTATCGCGTAAAAAAAGACCTGAACACGAATAAGAAACGGTTAAATGGAAACAAGGTCAATAAGGGCCAAAAGCCACATCTCAAACACCTAACATCGCTACCAAAACCTTTTGCTAATCGTTAGGTCAGTCAATCACAACTCACGCGCCTAAAATAATAATAATAATAATAATAAAGCCAAAAACGAAAACTTTGGAGAACAAACACCCCCAAAAAGCGAGATTCGTTCTACTTAGCTTTTGTAATGATAATCGAGGGCCCCAACAACCATCGGCCGTCATATCAAAATGCGTTTGCATAAGAATGGAAAAACCTCGGTTAACTTGAACTTTTCCCGGCCTCTATTTTGGTTCTGTTTTCACAAGGGAGCCCCAAGAACCTGAAAAAAATGGCCGCCCTCCTCCACCACCACCAGAATTGGTAGTAACCACCCAACGGAAACCTTATTTTATACTTGGAGGCCGAAAAGTTTCGAGTTTGTTATTCTAAAAGAGATTTTTCTCTTTTCTTTCAATTAGGTGAACTCCATTATCATTATTATTAATATTATTATAAGTATTATCTCGAGTTCGGATAGGTACAAGGCTTCCTTTGTGTTTCCGCGGCTTTCTTTCTCCTTTTCTATAACCATAACCGAGTTTCGAATTCGGGGATATTATGTACCCGGTTCTTTCAATTAGGATCCAATTGATTAATCAATATTTTTCTTTTTCTTTTGCACAATTCCAACGCACCCCGACCAGGTTGATGGGTCATTCAAACAGAAGATTGAGAGACCAATTAAAAGAGAATTCATTTGAGGGGAAGCTGAAGAAGAAGAAGAAAAAGTTTTCGTGACTGTCATTCGCGGTTCGATTATTATTTTCCGAACGGTTCGCGTGCAATAACAATTTGTTAACAAGAATTATTAACCCATTTTGTCCCAGCGGTCATCCCGTCTTATTAAAAGAATGATTTCGGAATAGCTTTGGTAAACAGTGGCGGAGGTAGGAGCTGGATTTATCCTTTGGCTTTTGTTTAGCAGCTTCTAGAAGCTGAGACTAACATATTTCGATACAGTTTCTTGAGTCTGATAGTCTTTTGGTTCGAATTGAACCCACCAAAAAGCTATGCTTTGGTGTTCCAGGAGAAAGGAGAATTGCAGGGTGCTCCAGATGCCTGGATGGCATAAGAGAAGACCTTCAAAACCTCGGAGTCAGTTGTTGGCGAGGGAGAGATCCGAATGACGGAAAATTTTAGAGAAGGACAAAACTGTTCTGTAGCTGTAGCGCCACGGAGTCAGTGACAGTTTTTCGGTTAAATTAGTCGTGTTGGTTATTGAGGTTACTTCTATTTAGGTACATCTTGTGTCATTACTTTCACGCTGAATCTGTCAAACGTAATACCGATCCGGAAATAGGTCTGGAAGTTGTGCGATTTTGGAACGAGTCTCGTTTTTCAGGTAGTTTTGTATGTTTAGTCTTTGATATTATAGCGATACTTACTCATGTTCTTTTTAATCCATATGAATACATCCTCAACTCCTTTCTGTACCTGTTAGTGAGAGGAAGTTCTAAACTCAGATCTTCTTCCGAACCGAACTATATTTGAATTAGTTTTTCGATTCCAGTAGCAACATTGTTCAAGCTCAAGCTCAACCTTAGTCATCAAATTTTTTTATTTCCATGCTAATTATCCCATGTCTTTAAGTGTCAGTCATTAATTAGCTGATAGGTCTACAACAGAGGGGTTTTATCTGGAGAACAAACCAGTGCCTAAGCCCCAGGACTGGAAGTGACAAGTAGACTGATTTAGGCGGACAAGAAACGTGAGAGGACACAGAAAAGGAAACGCTATTATTATGGTTATTTTCTCGGCTGCTAGACTGTTGGAGATATCTGCTGCTAAATTCTTTCTTAGACTAAAAGTCTCACCAATTCTATTTTTCCGTGTTGTCATTTCAATACCAACAGCTCTACTTATGCTAAACCTAAAGTAGTGGTTAAATTATTAGCTTTTCAGTTTATTCACAACTTCACAAAGGCATTCTTGAGTAAGCTTATAACTCTGTCACGCCAAGAACTTAACACCTAACGGTTGTTAACCCGATAAGTACAAGATGGCCCGGAATAAACGGATTCCTTACCAAATGTTCTCTACCTTTTGGTATGACAAACAAAATAAATTTCCAGAAACCAGCGTAGATATTAGGACTATCCAAACGACGTCACATGAAATATATTAGTTTTGTGCACGCCCAAACCTACCAAACTCCGCTAAAAATAGATTCGATGTGAAGGTACTCGGATAGTATGAACAGAAAAACCATTGAAGGTCATAAAAAAGCATAATCACGACACTAGCAAAAGAAAACACCGAGTCAGAGTAATCAAACCAGCCAGAAACTATCCAACCCTCCTACAATCAAAACGCGCCGAAGAAAAATCTTCAATGAAGCCCTCGAGGAGAACATAAAAATTCCAAAAACCTTTTAAAAACCGGAAATATCACTCCTCAGGTCCCACAACCCACATTACACCTGATACCTTAACCCGTTCCTAAAAGTCCTTGACCGATCAAAATTTCTCTTTCAAGGTTAACTATTTCGCCTGGGTTCAAAACCCAAAAAAGAAGAAGAAGAATAGCAAAGGAAAGATTTCGCAGGTTCACAATAGAAGAAGAAGAAGAAGGAAAAGTTGGAACTAGTCGAACATAACGCGGAGCTCGTAAGTAAATAAATTAGGTGGAGCTCAACATCTCGATGACCTCCGCCCCGCCACTTTTCAATCTCTTCGGCCCAAGTTGTAATTTCTCGATTGAAACATTCACGACAGGCCCCCGAGGTCCCATTCCACGTTGCGGACCCATCTCCACCTAAAAATTATAATAAATAACTTAAAATGTAATTTTCGTTTTTAACAAGGAAACGATTATTTTTTTGCGCGCGCGTCCGCGCCCGCACCGCCGCCATCTGCCCCCCGCGCGCGCGCTCTTTCTCTTCTGAACGAGTTAATCAGAAGTTGAGATGTTTGGTGTTCTTAGGCACGTTTGATTTTTCTTGACAAATCAATTCCCTTTTTTATTTGACACATTTCCACGTCGCATTTTCCACATCACACCATCACCCCCGCGGATTCATTTCCATCTCACTTGTGGGACCAGTCACGTGACTAGTCCACGGCGATGTTCTGAGAATTTCACGAACCTAACTAGGAGGCGAGATTTTAGCTTTAATTATCTGACATCATTATCGAAGTGATGAACCAGTCCGAAGAGCCTTCAACACGAAATCATTTCTTTCAAAGTCACCGACACTCAGAACTGGACCGGCCCGGATAGTTTCGTGTGAACGTGAAAAGAAGGTAATGAAGTCTCAAAGTCAGAGCTTTCTCACCGAGCCTAAGAAGACGGAAACGAGGAAGGAAAACTGGAAAAGAAATCCTCCCAGACGCCGGAGGTCGGCCAGGAAAAACAGGTGAAGTAATTACACTTAATGGCACCCGCGTGGGTGCTGTGTGTGTCTTGTACCTGTGTGTGTGTGTTTATCATTGACGCTCTGCGTTTCGACTAATTCGATTGATATTCAACTTGTAAATAGATAAATTTTTTAAATGTTAGGTCATTAACTAGAGAAAACACGAATCTTTCTAAAAGGAAGAAAGAAAAGTTGCGCGGATTTAAAAACAATTGACAAAGCGCATGCCCATCAATGGAAAAACAACCAAACAATGACATGAAGCTTTACTCCTCCAAAATAGCTAAACTATACTGTCCGAGTGTATAAAATCTAACAAAACTGACCTCAGCAAATCACTGACTCCTGCAAAAACAGATCAAAATCTCCTGTTAACGGTTTAACAATACAATCAACTTCAAGAAAAATTTAACAACAGCAAAAAATCTTAGCAAAAGTCATCCCAACAACCGCTGACTTTTATAAATAAATAGCTCTGTTTAGGATTTACTTGGGTAACAATTTGCAGAGGTGTAGTTTGTTTTTGTTTTGACTACACGAATCTTTGATATAGCTTAGTAGAAATAGAAATCTCTTTGACGTTTCTTTGATAATTTTTGCTACAGCTAAGATAGTTTGAAACGATTTTTTAGTTTAGCTAAAGCTAGTTTATAGAGATAACTTTGTTTGTTGAAATTAAGAGATAGTTTTAGGTTTCCATTATTGTTCTAGATGAAGTTTTGCTTCACTCAAATTTTTTTGTGAGATTTAAAAAGGACTGTATAAAAATTTTTACTAGGCGTAGAATTTCTGAAGTTACTTCTAGTCAATACTGGTTCTTAGTTTTAGATGATGGTCGTTATAATTTAGACTTCCTGAAACGATTTTTTGCTTTGGTTAAAGATTGTAGAAATGGTTTTGTCAGTATGGTCAAGATTTGCGATTTTCCTGACTCACATCTCCTAAAGTTTTGCTTTCATTAGTATTTGTTACAACAAACTCCCATAACCGTTAATTTTGACCTAACTAAAATTTGCTGTCGTCAATATTGCCTAAGCTTACCCACTGACCCAGAAGCCTACCCATTTCCAGAAAAATCAAATTAGTGAGGTGCGCAAAACTAACGTCCGTTATAAAAACTTTTAGCCTTCTCCATTGTACAGAGGAGACAGACCTAAGAATGCGCAGATAAAACTCCATAAAACGAAAAAAAATTTTTCAGCAAGTCCAATTAAGGTCCTTAAATAGTTCCGGCCAAGGTGACTTTTTCATTCTTCGATGGTTCGATATAAAAGAAACTCGTTGAATCCTCCCTCGCATAACCTGATCAAAGTCCACGACCTCTTCGTGAACAGGTATAGCATACAGGTGAACACCAACGCGTGCAGCCCGATCATCATCATCAACAACGACTCCAACGTCCATCTTATCTTTTGTATTCGCATAATTTCCTTCTAATTCTTTTCTTTCTTTCGCTCGCTCGCAACCATTGCGTTTCATTTTCTTTCGACTTCTTTTCCATCCAGGGATTTCGTTCACAACAAGACCGGAACAAGTTGTAATCGGAACGAGTCAAAAGTAAGTTGAAACAACAATTTTCTTACATAAATTTTATTTTATCCATAAATTACGTAGGCGATGGTGAGCGTAGGCGACACATTTCCCTACCACGGCTGAAACCATCAAAAAATCATTTTTATTAGAGTCCCGAGGGAACCTGAGGCCCTCAGGGGACAAAACCCAGATGAAAAAGGGCCCGCGAACCAGTTGGTACGAAATTAAAATGATCCGAATGAGTCACCAACAATAAAAAAGAGCCAACAACTCGGAAACCTTTAGGCACCGAATTAAAATGTTCCTCCATGTCTTCTTCATTTGGACACCAAGTTTGGAGGGCAAACGCACACGCACCAAAAATCTCTCAATCGGAGGACGAGGTCACGTGACCGCCCCAATAGCCCGCGAAATATATTTAATATAAAAAAAATCAGTAACAAGAAAACGACTTAATTAAAAAAGAGCCAATTAGGTTAATTACTTAATTAAAGACAATTACCTAATCTGGAGGCTACTCCCCGCACTCCACCTTATCCTACCGAAAACATTTAAATTTTTTCGTTTAATGGATTTTTCGAAAAAAAAATTTTGAAGACTTTCAAAATTACGGTTCCTAAGTGTTGAGAAACGTTCATTTAAAGAACTCGATTATGGTTGCTTAAATATCCGAGTTCGATTGGAGGAAGAAGGGGGACATTTGGAAGCTGAGCCGCGCGAGATCAGAAGCCAACGATCTTAAGAATTCATTTACATAAGCTTTTATCATTCGAAAATGAGACGTTTTTGATTCTGATCACGAAGTTTCCCGCCAAATAAAGGGAATCATTATTTTCGTCAGTGGGCTTCGTGGACCTTCCCCCCGCTTCTGCCCTTCCCACCCTGTACTTCTCACTCGTTGTTTTTCTTTGTGTTTTTGCGATAGTGGAGAAAATGGTAGACAATTTGATTGCTCTTTGGTTTTTTGAAGTTTCTCATTTCCTCTCGATTGGCTATATAGACTGTTGTGATGGTGCTGTTCTTAGGAATGATGATTGGACTTCTCTGCAGCGGTTGGCTGTAGAGTGTTTGCTACCTTCTTGTTTTACTTTTTTTGACGTTATCTGAATACTTCTGCAAGACATCTGGAATTGACTAGGTATCTACTTTACAAGAGACATAGGTTACAATATCCTTTCCTCTCGGAAGGTTGTGATCTTGTTTAGGGTGATGATGTGAACACAGTTTGCGGTTATCGGCCTCTCGAACAATCACGATTAACGGAGACTTCTTGTTATGATTTCCATCGCCTTGGCGCTTCTCTCAAAAAGACAGTTTTGACAATTGTTCCAGGTTTCGATGGAGCGACACGCAAACTCCTCACACATAATCATAGTCATTGGCATTCCAACCGTGAGCATAGAGTCTTGTAAGAATGCAACGACTCCTCCTATCAGTTCTTCTTTCGCGCCATTCCCCCCAATTAAGTCAATACCGTCCAGTCTTCTTCCTCGTGGCCTTGACAGCGCGAACTCAGACTAAGAATGACACAAGTCCAACATAAAGACGTCACCCCGACTGAAGCCAAAGACTCCGACAGTCTCATATATGCCAACACATAAAACTTCCGACGTTCGCATAATTGCCAACATTATAATTGAATCCCTTGATGAGGATCGTTAAAAATCAATCTCGCGGAAATTACCGAGAATATAAAAAGAAAACGTTTAAACGCCGCCATTTTTATTTTTTAATAAAACCTTCATGAAATTTAGGCCTCGGGGGACCCGAATAATAATTTTTGATTTTCACACCTTCGATCATGGCAACGTAATTAGGCTTAATGTTTTCAGCACGTACGCTCTCTGGAAAGATCGCTGACCGAATCTTTTCCCTCCGCTTATCATCTTCTTCATTTTTGAGTTGTTCGCTCATCCGTTGCCGGCAGGAACTATAATAAAGATGTGGCTGGCTGTCATCTTTTATCTCCTCATCTTTATTGCCATTACTCGAGTAATTTCAGTCGAAACCTAACCGCTAAAGTTTTTCTCTTCTTTTATTTTTATTTCTTGCTATGATTTAAAGTCGACCGGATGGAGAGTCTTGTAAGCATCGCGGTATTGTAAAAGAAGAAGGAAGAAGTCTTGGTAAGAAGAACATGGTAGTCAATGGTAGGAATTTAGCTTCAGTAGTGCTTACCTGTATTAGTGATAGTAACTGGGAATGAATCCTGTAGTGAGATTAGTGTAGTGTCAGCAAAGTAGCAGCTGAAGCCAGCTGCACTGCTTGTATAGTGCTGAAAATTTAAACAAAAGATAAATTAACAAACTGACTCCTATCGGAAACGCAACGTAGATTCTGTTGGCACCAGTAACTGTGGTCTTCCAAGTCAATTCTGTTCTTATTCGGTTGATACTGTTAGCCTGTCATCACATCTGCACCAAAAGCTGAGGAACACCTCGATTAAAACTAAACAAATGCTGACCCAAGGTGTGGAAAATAGTTTTCACGAATCTATGGTCAGCAATTCGAACCGAAGGTCAAGAACCCCAAACATGACGTCGGATGATGGATGAGAAAGTTATCTCGTGCGACTTAGGTACTCATGTTCTTTAACCCCGAGGTTCGTAGGTTACTATTAAGACTTAGTTGAGGTGGTGGTGGTCTTCCGGGTGAAGGTTTTGTTTTCTTTCTGTCGAAGGCGGTTCGACCCACTCTTGATGGTGGAGGAATATGTTTGTTTAATCATAGGCGAGCGACGAACCCACTCCACCACCAGAACCAAACTCGTGAAATCCCGATGGGCAGGTTGCCCCAGGTTCATCTTCAATGTTCAAAGTCATTCCCCGGATTTGACACGTCAGGTTGAGCAGGCGGGTTATTAATATCTGACAACAATAATAACAATTCGCCTCGTCTTCGCATTCGATGGTCGATTGATCTTCACTTATTTCTTTTCTTCTCCTTCCTCTTCTTCTTCTTCTTCTTCTTGTACATTGTTATCTTAGCAATATTTTGATTAACAACCTGTGAACTCTGACACTCCCGAAGTACAAAATGGTATTTCATGATGTGTCATACTACTTAGACCGATTGCACCTCCACCTCTTGACATGTTCTTACCTTGCCTTTCCTCTTCGGGATGTTCCTCAGACAAATTTCTTTTGTACGTGTGTGACTGTGCAACGATTTGCTTGACGGAGGAAAATATGATTGAATAGATGGTACGGGAGGAAACGGAAATGAGTTGAATGCACTGTTATTGCGTTTAGAATATTTTTAGGTGACTTCCCTGATGACCACTGCGGGATGACAGTTCATCTCTGTTCCCAGTCTGTTTCAAACAATTACCTAAGCCTGTATGTAGTTCAAGTAGTTCTGAAAAATTGTCAAATAGCCGCCATTTTCTATTAATTCTAGGATGTAGATTATGATGTCCTCTAAATCCTGTTGTGAGAACGTATTCTGAAGGTTTTCACGCCAAGACGTCTAGTCGGAGCATTGTTTGACTGTGTGGTCGGCTGTCTACAGCAGTCGTTGTAGCACCCATACCCACTGAATACCTGCGTCATTTGGAAATGTTTCCGTGTTTCTTTTTCATTCACTATTGCAAGTGAGGGAGGATAGCTACCACAGTGGGTTGCTGAGAAGCTTTTGATTTTTATAGGAAGCATGTCCAAACGATCTGGATAGTGTGATGTCAGGCTTTTGTTTGATGCCCGCTTTTTTGACTTCTTGAGCTTTGGTCGTGAAGCACCGGCAAGAATCATTGCACCTGCTGTCGAAATTTACTTCTGTCTACTGCGACTGTAACTGTATCAAGCAATTTCCAAGGTCTAATAGGAGTAGAGGGAATATACCAAAGAAGGTTCTAAAAAATAATTTCACGCGAGAGAGAGAGTATAAGGAAAAAAATTTTTTTTGGCAAAATAGAGCTGTAAATCCGATAATAACAGCAATTAAGAAAGCTAATTTATTAAAAGTTTTAATTATTAAGTAATAAAAAATAATAATTTCAATTTTGTGGAGCAATTTTAAAGTCTTAAAAAGATGAAGAAATGGCATCGTGCCCCCTTCTCTCATGTGAACTTTGACCACAGCTATCTCCTTTCGAAATGACCATCTACTCAACCTTCACCTCACTCATCCACAGACTTTTGCCCTCTCATTCTCCCGACCACTGTCTCTTGTTACAGATAAATTATTACTCCTTCTCCTCCCTCTCATACGTAAGACCTTAAAATCGTTGACAAATTAGCTTCTCTTCGTCTTCTTCTCTTTCCCAAGGCAATCACCGTCATCATTGTTTATAGGGTCGAGGGGGAAAGCTTCCAGCGAAAACGTCTATTAACACCATTATTCAAACAGAAAACGATTTTATGCTTCCACTAGTCCCCTGACCCAGTATTGAGAAGAAGGTGACATAAATCAATGACTACCACCTCGATTATGATGATGATGATGACGTAGACATAGTTGGAACGAATTATTGATGACTTATTGTTTAACCGCAATTAACAAATGGCATTTGTTGCTAAAATGTCGATGCGTTATGGTTCCTTCAAGGGGAAGATAGACAGAGAGAGAGAGAGAGAGGTTTCATGTACGACCTTGACTTCTCCCGTTTGTTTTGTCTTTTGTTTGTTAGGAAAATGACTTTCGATTTTCTTCCCTTTAATTTGATTAGTATGATTTTCAGTTGGTCGTTCACTGGTGGGAGAAGGAAAATTGAGATGTTAAGGAAAACGTTGGCTTTCGTCTTTGGAAACATTGAGTTATGGGTTATCATTGAACTCTGGAGTCAAGACACTCATCGAAGTAAGGCTGTTGGCTTGAACGTGTTATGTTTCCAAAGCAAATATACAGTCATAAGTGAATGTATCCTCGTTCAATACCAGTTTTCCTCCTCCTCTTATGTATTAAATTCACTATCACATCCCCTGTAAAGAAAGAGGAGGAATTTTGTATATCTTCAGTCCGGAAACAGAGGTAGGTGGTGGTTAAATAAACCTCTCAACCTACAACTAGGGCATAGCCCGTGTACAATAATCGGGCCAAACGTAAATATAAGGGCATAGTCTTTAGATATAAATATAAATATTAGCGACGGCGCCCTCTTAAAATCTGAGTAGAATCTGGTTGGTAGATGACAAATGTACCTTCTCCGGGAAATGTAAGGAAACTAACCTATACTCCACACTGTTTCTCTACGTTTTCGGCCCAAAATTCTCGAGCACAAATCGTAGGTCAAGAGGTTAAAGGAGAATACAATAGATTGAAGGAGAGAAGCATAAAAGTCTTAGAGCAGGAAATATAATCTAAAATTAAACTCTTAACCTAAGGTTGAGGGGAAGAAAGACAGGCACCTGGTTTTTATTCTGGACGAGGAGAGAAAAAGGGAAGAAAAGAGACCGAGACCCAAGTCCTATCTCTCCACAGTGGCTGTAACACTTCCCTACGAAACGAAAAGTTCATTGTAGGCTTTGTTCAAAAACTTTAAAACTAAATAAATTAATCATAAAGTATAAAATCGGAAGTGTTTCCGGAAGTACGATGCTGCTGAGTTTGGAAGTGCTCACTGGAGGAGGCGAGTACTAATCAGTAACCAGATGAACGTTATACGGTAGGCTAGCCATTTTTGATTCCCAAATTACAAAATAGAGAATTAAATTTTCTCTTCGTTTCGCTGTGCTATAATTTATCTGATACTGTATATGTATGTTAATGTCCGTTAGCAAAACCAGAGAAGTGTATGGAGTTGTCAAGAAACAAATAAAACCATGCGTATACTACATACTTTTTTCATCACTATGGTATATCAACTCAACTCAGATATGAAACTAAATAAAATTTCATTTCATAAATAATGCACGCTAATGTTTAAATAACAAAAACAATAAAAATTTAATGTCTCAACTCAATTTATGAAATCATATTTACGACGACAAGGATTTTGAAGTACAATAAAATGAAGTGAGAGGAGATACAGAGAGAGACAAATTTCATGCACGCAAATAATGCACGCTTATTGTTAATTATTTATTTATTTATTTGTTTGTGCGTCTGACCTTGTCCTGGTATTTATTTAATTTAAATTTAAAAAATTCTTTTTTCTGTCGCCTAAAAGACACTTGATTGGGATCAAACAAACCATGTCTCAAACCGTGTCTCAAAGAGAGTGTGGATAGACTGTGTTCGTTTCCAAAACTGGCAAGTTCTGGAGCTACTCTTCCGTAACGTTGAATTTGATTCAGAAGTTTTATTAGAGATCGAGGTTGTTTAAAAACTGTCTTTCCAATTTGAAGACTTTCTTATTTATTTATTAAAACGCACAATCATGATATCATAATTGCTAGGCTTGAAAAAAGAAGTGCAGGACAAGTGCAAGCCGCCAAAAGAGAGGAAACAACGAAGAAAAATAAGACAAAGGTACCAGAATGAAGAAATAAATCCTTACACACCTTGAAAGGGATAGAAATAAGTGTTGCACTGAGCCAACCTAACACCAGAAACCAAAGAACGCTCAAGAATAAGGAAAGAAGAAGCCTACCTTTTAGGTGCAACACCACAAAAGACAATCTTCAGCAGAAAATTATGGAAAACAGTTCGAATCACCTTCAACAGACACCAGCAAGCCATAATACGAAAACAGATGGAGAGATAGAAGACATCAAAGTGGGAACAATAGACGAACACGCACCAAGTTCTGAGACTTGAGATGAAATCGTCGAACACGAAACAACTATCCCGTGTCTATTGGGCGCAAGGGTACCCAAAGGCAAAAAGCCAGTGAGACGCCAAAAACGCAACACGAAATAGGCGTGAAGAAAGAGAAAAGACAAAATACAAGTTTGTTGATGGCTGCGATCACCCTGGTGACAGATTGATAAAGTAGAACACACCTAGAGGGAAACCTTGGAACTCCGAAGAAAATAGATCATTTTCAGTTTCTTCCTACTGAGGCGCCAGCCTTGATTATCCAAAACGCACCACCACCTTCTACCGGGGACGAGGAGAAGGAGGGAAAACAATGAAGACAACATTGTCAACTTCCTACATATCGAACCCGTCTCCGGATAATTAATTCTAGATCCCTTGACGGTGTCTCGCGCACGCGTGGGACCCACCACACATATCAATCACTCAAAAACCAGGTCCACGCACGCGCATGCAGTACGCTCTCCCGTTTTCAAACGGTCACCACACGGGATTTGGGTGAGGGAGGGAGGAGAAGGTTTTCATCAGGTTCAGGATGTGTCTTCTTGGTCGGTCGGCGCCAACGACACTAATTAAAGGTTGAGAATAAGGGATTAGGCGTGTTCGTCATAGTGTCCGCCCGTCTTCGTCTGCGAAATGTCTTTTATTATACTAGAACCAAGGATACGATGTCTTGCGTAATTGCCCTAAGTTTTAAGCATATCTTATCGGTACTATCTCGAAACCGGAAGAAGAATTTGGAGGTCTCTAATGGATGGTTTCGGTTTGAGCGGATTCGATTCTTGGCCGTTGGCGCTGGTTTGAAGTAGCCTTGCGAGTGTATTGGAATATTTGCTGCAGTTCTAAGACGTCTCGAGAGAGTAATCAAGAGACACGAGACAGTAGATAATTTTCCAGAAGGTTAAAATCACGAACGCCATCTTTTTGTCATTTGTTCGTCGCCTGTAAGCTTCTTCTGTTCTTTGTGGTGGTGTCACCAGTTGCCATTTCCATCACAATACCCATGTTCCTATCTTTTGTTCTTCATGTTCTGTTTGGCTTTTTTGTCTCCTGTCGTTTTGTTTCATCTATTTGATCTTTGTTTTGTTCTAGTATGATTTAAGATGACTCAGGCGCTGTAACTGTGGTGCTTACTTACCATCTTCCAGATATCATTGGATAGTATCGTTATACGCACCGTTTTTTGGTAGACTAGATGTCTTTTACGCCTCACATTTACAAATCCTTCCATAATCTACTTCCTGTCACTTCTGGACACCGTGCAACAAAAACAAGTAGAAAAGTCAATCAGTCACCTAACACACACCTCGATACCTCACATAGCACGGTTATGATAAGCGTACCAAAACTGGTTCAAAAGCCTCACTCCTTCCATCAAAGCAAATTCCCGTTACCAACCTGAAATCACTCCATAAATTAGATCAAAATGAAAATACCGGGAGCTTTTAGGGCAGGCACCTGGAGGCTAGATCAATTAAACTCCTGTTTTTAACCTCCCTCTCCAGCTCCTCCAGTACCCCGTTTCCCTTCAAACGAAAACCAGGGGAAGAATTTATTAGAAAACGAGGTCTGGCAACCTGAGCCGAGAGCGTATCAAATGGAAATTATTTATGTGACGTCATTAATTATAAACATGATTAATTTCCCTTTTGTCAATTTTATGTTGTGTGTGTGTGAGAGAGAGAGACGGGTAAATAAAAATCTTCACATTCGATTGAGGGTGGTCAACTCGTTATTGGCAGGTATTTTGATAACCCACTCCAGGTACAAGGTATAATCTTTTTGGATGACTTGGAAAATATTTTTGATAAATGACAACGTTACGCCCGGATACACCTATCAATGAGTTTTATTCACTTGCACATTAATTTTATTTAATTTTATTCAATTTGAATTAATTAAATGTGAGCGCACCGGTGTGTTATCAAGGTAGTTCCCTCTCTCTCTCTCTCTCCTAAAGTACAGGTTTTATTTTCAGGTATGCGTTTAACCCCCTTTCCTTCCCTTCCCGTCCCCCCACCTTACGACGAAGACGAAAATTACCTCGGTGCATTGTCTTCGGTGTTTCCCTTTCGGTCGTCGTCTCTTTGGGAGTGTGTGTGCGCCGAGATGGAAGATGAACGCCTAGCGGTATCGGTGGTCTGTTATTTTCCCGGCCAAATGAGAAATGAAGGTAGAAAACCACACACATGTGCGTGCGCGCGTGAAGATGGGTATCGATGGCCATCTTCTCTTCCCATCTCTAGATAGAGAGAAAGAAAAGACGCCGAGTTTGGTAAAAGATTTGGATCGGTTGTTGTTGTTGTTGTTGCTGGTGCGCTCTTCCTCTGGGCTAGGGTCAATGCTGGCATCGCTCTTAACAGTTTGTGGGTTAGAACTTCTCGAATTACGAAGATCCAAGAAAGTTGAAGTTGTTATTTTGAACAGACTGTTTGCTGGAATGAGTTTCTCTTTAGAAGGATGCTGTATGGTCTCCGTCCTCTTCAGCCGGTAGGGTACAATACTGGACCTAACAAGATGGGAATGATTGGAGTGGTCATCGAAGTATGAAGAATTGTGATTAGGATGTAACAAACCAGACAACAAGACATCAGGCCAAGTATTGGTGTCGTATTTCTCCTCCCTTCAACTTCCGAGCTCAAATAAAATTGAATTATCTGGGTAAAGTAAAGCTCTGAACTTAAAATCGCAATGACGACGTTCATGATTCTGATGTTTTAGATAATTGGAGCCAACAGCACATACCCATAAGACGGTAGAACTCAGAGAAATCAAACTCAGAACTCATTACCAGCTTCAGTCAAGTCTTTGGATGGGTGAAGAGCGACCTCCGAAATATCCGGCACTGCCAATTATCTGAGTGACAAATTATCTACCGTATTTATAAATTTTAATTATGTTGCCAATACTTTGGTTGGCCCTGAATTTAATTTACGTTCGCCACTGAATGATAATCCATTTCTTATAAGGTTTTGCATGAAAGGTTTTTGGAAGAAGATGACCGTGGCTTGTGGCGTACCCATCTTGGAGGCCTCCACTCACAATTAATCATATCCTCAAATTGACATCTTCGGTTTTCTTCTTATCTAGAACAACTGAAGTAAGGCACTGCCTCCTGACAACAGCGTTGGGATATCGCACTTGTGCTCTGTGGCTAGTCCCTCCCGTTTACCGTTCTCCAGCTAGGCCATCTAACTCTCACTCAAAAGTTCCAGCCAAGTTTTCGCCCTTCAAAACCACCTTTCATCACCTAAACAATCCTCATCAACAACTTAGGCCCTGAGGTCATTTCATAAATAATGCACGCTAATATTCAAATCCTGTTTTCATTAAAAATTTAATTTCTCGACTCATTTTATGGGATCATGTTTAGTAACAACAATGATTTCGAAGCAAATTGAAGAGAGAGAGAGAGAGAGAGATAGCACTCACTTCACGCACGCAAATAATTCACGCTTATTATTAATAAATAATTTATTTGTTTATTTGTCAGACTGGCCTTGCCCCTGATGTATGTTTAATATAAAAATTTATATTCTGCCTCGTGAAAAGAAATATCATTAAATTCTAATCAAATAAACAAATATAATCTTCTTAAAGAAAATTGACGTCAACTCGGTTAATGTAATCATTTTAATAACTACTCCCTCAGTTCCCAATTCAGTTGCTACGTTTGAATATTTTTATACAAATTTTTAGTATAATATTGTTTGGATGTGATATCAAACATTAATATTAACATGAGAGGTTCCCAGTTTCTTTCGTTTTTCACCCTTTTTGAGTATAACAGGATACGGTAGGAGGATTTGAAACTCGCGACTATAACTTCTTAGTCTGGCACTTAAGCAGTACACCACAGACCTCCTCTTTCTGTATAATATTATGATGAGAGGATAATTGTATATCTTAGAATTCAACCTCATGAAAATGAGATTTCATTATCAGAAATTAGTTCACAACCACAAACTAGACTGCATTTTCGGTATTAAAATATCTCAAACTTGAAAGTCGTCGCAGAAAAACATTTATTGCATTTTTGTCACACTTTGTTGCAGTATCCATTTTATGTTCTGAGACGCATTCGATATATAAATATTGTACACACTCATGTGGAGTTCATTTCATAAGTACTGCACAACAGAAAAAATTAATTTAAAAGATGCACAGTATTTATGCAACACATCTCATAAATATTGCACACTTATTTTATAGAAATTGCACATCAGGGAAAATTAATCAGAAAAATATTCCATATTTTGGGTCATTCATTCCATAAATATTGCACACTTTCTAGGAGATTTAATGTCATAAATGAACACACACTTTTTCATAAACATTTTTAACTAACTAGAATAAATATGATCTCTATTTTATTTATATTTATATCATTATATAATTTATTTGTGTAATGACAATATAAATGACTTTGTTGAATTGCTATAACTTTAATGAATGTAAGATTTAAGCTCGAGTGTTTGTGCATTACATAGAAAATGAACTTTTGATGAAAGTGTGCAATATTTATGAAAGGAGTCTTGAAAGAAATTGTTCAAAAATTTTAAAACTAACTTCATACGAAAATACACGATATTTAAGTATCGAATATATCTCTCAAAGAGTAGTCATGAGAAACGTATAAACTGTATATACAAACAAACATAGAGACAAACAAAAAGTGTGCAATATTTATGGGAAAAAAATCTTCAAACGCAATGTGCTAATAAGAGTAGGTGAGTTTGATTTAAATCAGTATGTGCGTTTTGGAGTTATGCGACAGAAATTATTTAAAAATTTTTAACTAAGTGTGAATTTCTAATAAGAACCTGTTCGTATATACAGTATAATAAGCGTTTTAATTAATTACTTGGAGTGTGTATGTGTGTGTTAGAGCGTGGATATGAGTAATAGATTTAGAAATTCATCAAGTTACACACAAAGAATGGGCAACGTGATAGGTTTTTGATTTGTTGCCGTGACGAAGCGAAAAAGTTTTTCCAAAGGAGAACCACTTTCGGGAGGTTTTGGGGACGTTTAACTTGATTATATTATAATATATTGTTACATACGGTAGTTTGATGGCCGGATGTCATTCCATTTGTTTTCACGTATACATTGTTCGCGTTCCAAGTGTGAGAAAATAGTTAACCGAAACCGCGAGGGGATATTAATACCTGTCATCGACAAATTCGAAAGCATCAATATTAACAGGACAGATCGGTGTCCCTTCGTCCTACCCCCTCTTCCCCGTCTCCATATACTGGAGAAAAACGTTGCCAAAATGGTTGCGTTTTGCAAATTATCTGTTGCTTACTTGCTGACAATGAGAGAGAGTTCTCTTTGTGTTGAAGGAGAACCGGAAGAATGGGGCGGGGGCGATGGAAGATAATTGAGTGCTAATATCCTGACACTTTAGGTGTCACCTACTTTGTTTTAGGGTGTTGCTCGCTTTCTTTTGAAGGATTGGCGATGGATAGTGGTCAACTTGTCGCTCTCTACAATCGATCTAGGCCGACAAGCTTTAGTTTAAGCCATTAGAGGAGACTATACAAGTTGGCCTAAGCCAAACCCAGTTGTTTGTCCTTGCGAAACCTAAACAGGTAGTCCGAATCCGAGCTACCGATTCTAACATCCAACCCCTAACATAATAGTGCTCCTCACTATGACTTTGGTTACTTCTTGCACCTCTCACCTGTACGGCTTCCACAACCCACTTCTTCAGATAACCAGAATAGGATCACATACACCAAAACCTTCCTAACCTAAAAGGGTTTTCCTGACTTGGAGGTACAACCAACACCCGGACAAAGAGCAAAGGCAGCCTACCAACCAGCTCTCACTCACTCGCATGTTTTCCAACTCTGATCGACTTATCAATCATGTTATTTATTATTTTTATTGTTGGTAACATAACAATTGAAATTGTCAGTCATTATTATTATTTATGAATATTTATTATTTTGTTATTATTCATTTCTTATTAATTTTGTTTTACGAGGTAGACATGTTTGAAGCCCTCGAGGGGTGCATGCCTGCCTGCTGCTTGCTTGCTTGCATGTATCAACTGAAGAGAGGAAGAAGATGACTCAAGCTGGGAAAGTTCTGTAAAAGTACAATCAGACTTCACTCACCTGAGTTGATTAGAGTTGATTCCTGTTTGGTGAATGTTTGTAATACTTTCGGTAGCCTGAAGATCGGTTCTCAAAATCTGAATGATGGTAATAACATTAGAAAGGTGTGTAGAGGAGACAGGGATTTGCTGTGGAAGTGATCGGTGTCAACGGCAATCTTCCTTAGAGTAATATTAGTGATGTTCTTCTGTTGGTTATTACGCCACTGAAGTTAAATTTTTGGTATGTTTCTCTGACAGTGAAAGATATTCTGTGGAAGGAACATTGGTTCCGATTCCAAAGATTTATTTACAAAATGGTTTTTCTAAAAGGTTGTGCAATATTTATGAAATGAGTCTTGAATAAAAAAGTGTAAAACCTACGACCTAAATCCTCCAGAGAACTGTGGAATAATTATGAAATGAATTGTCCAGGAAAATGTGCAGTATTTATGAAACTGTTTGAACTCGAGATCGAAATTCCCTCCAGTGAGGAACCTCTCAGCTATGAAAGGAGACAAAATCTCTGGAAAAATTAAGAGCACAAGAGCAAAGTCTTAGTTTTCGTAATACCCCAAAGTGTAACATTAGTAACACTGACGATAACAGTCACAAACATCCTGAATCTCACCTTCTTTAGAAGGTTCTCGGCTTGTCGTTTTCATAGTTTGCTTCGTATTATTCAGGAGCGTACAACAACAAATCATCACAATCGACTCCCGACAAGTCGTAAAGAAGGATGACAGTGGGTACCACCACCTGGAAGTGTTATTACAACAATTAACTGTAACGCTACTAAAAGGCAATATATCTTTAAGTTGAAGAAGCGAGAAGTTTATGACCCAATTTCACTAATTAAAAACTCTCCTCCTTCTCCTCCTCTTTGTCCTCTTCCTCCAATTTCCAATTAACTGCCCTTAAAAGCGAGAAAGAAAGATGATAAATTTTGAGAGGCCCCGTTTCACCTAATTAAGAAACCATTTCGCTGGACAAATTAAAATGATCGAAGGAGCAAAAGCGAAAGAGTCCATCTATTTGACGACCTTCACTCGATGACTAGTTCCTCCGGTGTGTTCTGCGGGGTTAAATGGGTTACCAAATAACTTATGGTCATTGGCCCAGTTACCCTGTTGCAAGGGGTCAAACCATTGTTAATAGAATTTGCAATATTTTATGGCTTTTTTTGTTGTTCTCGTTGTTGTCTTGAGATCTTTGTGGGGCCAAACGGGACTCCAGTCCGAAATTGTAAATAAAACTTTTTTTTTACGATTGCCGTGAACTGATGCGACCGCGACCCACATTCTCCGGACGAATAAACTCTCCATCGTCTAGCCAACCAGTAGGAGGTTTCACATCGTCTTGAAATTGGTTGTGTGTGTCGTCGACTGTGTTCGATCGATGGTTTGACATGGTCTGGTGTCTGGCTTTCCAGAAGGAGTGACAAGATCGGCGACACGTTTGGTGATGCAATAGGATATAGTAGTTATATCCTCTGACAAACTTTCAGTAGACATATTTAAACCGGAAGTAGCTAAGAAGAATCTATAAATAATTAGGTTAAACGTGGGTCAAATTTCAACTTCCTATATAAGTGGTGTAGTCGAAAGTTGCAGCTATTACTTGCTCAGCCGTTTCCAGCATCATTTTCAGCAGATGAGGAGCCGCTGTCTCAGCCATAGCTGATTTTCTAAATTAGGATTATATATACTATTTGCAATCGAATGAACCAAACATACAAACTTTTTTTGCGCGAATGAACCAGCATCTGATAAATCATTACTCGTAACTTAAAATACAACATATAAATATACATTCATAAAGTTATAATAACTGACAAAACAACAGCGAAAGTTTGTGCATTATTTATGAAATAAGTCCTAAACATAGGTGCATTATCTATAGTATTAGCTTTGATAGACGTGTGCTTTATTTTTGAAACAGTTTACTGATCAGGATGTAAATTATTTCTGTAATAGTGCCCAAATCATGAAATAATTTCTTCAAAAAAGTTTGCAATATTTATGAAGCGATTCCACCAAGACATTGTCATATTGTAATAAATACTCAACAATTTTGAGGTGAACTCATTTCATAAATATTGCACGATCAAGTAGTTTCATTTTTATAACTTTAAAGCTTGAAATGAGGTCAAAAAAGGTGTGTTGATATGTGAGCATTATTTTTTAAATGAACATTTGATGGAAGTGTGCGTTGTTACAGAATTAGGTTCGTGGCCAGAGTGTGCAATATTTATGAAACGGATTTCGTATAAAAGCGTGCAATACTTATGAAAATTGAAGTCTTCCTGCCGCGGCTTTCAAATTCAAAATACAATCTGGTTTGTAGCTGCAGAATAATATTAGACAAGAAAAATCTTCTCTCCGTTTCAATAGATACAATTATAATATATAAATTTATACTATAATTGTTAGACTTATAACATTATACAAAAAGAAACAAAAGGCCCGGCACAAAGAAGCAAAACAAAAACAATGACTGCGGTCATCGAATTAATGTACCAAACCAAGTGGTGGGTGAGAATCGCCTCTCGAGTAAAAAGGGTTAACCCAATTCCAAATTCCAATTCAAACCACCAATTTGAAAACACGTCATCAACTATATCCGACCCTGGGGATAGTGCAGTATCCTCTGACAGACTTTCAATTGACAGGAGAACCTGTAGGTGATTAAGTTATGATCCCACCTCCTGTATCCAAGTCCACGATTCAAACTCGCGGAACCCGATCCACAAATTTCGGTGAGAAAAATTTCAAAATTTCAAAAATCCTGTTTCCCGGAAACTGAAAAAGGCAAAAATTTCTGAACAAACAAAATCATGAAACGGAAATTAGCCCCGAGAGGAAATGAACATCTCAGGAACCACGAACGAATCCCCGACCAGGAGAAACGAAACTCTCATTTGGTGCTCACTGACCTGAAACCACGATTCTGACGGGTCATTAACGATGCCTTCACCCAGCTCAAAATTAACAAAAAATTTTTTTAATAATAATAATATAAATAACTTTAATAATATTTATAATACATAAGCCAAAGGAAGGAAGAAAAGAAAGAAAAATGGCGGCGGGGTGACACGAAAAACGTTTCCATTTCCCTCCGGGCGGTCAATTTGCGCCCCTTTTACCTTCGACCCGGGAATCATTTTCCCTTTAGGCCCCTAAAACCGCCATTTTGTTTTTATTTTATTTTATTTTACTTATTTAAATAACCGTGAAAGAGAAAAATCCGCCGTGACGGATAAGTTTTAATAAGTTCAGCGTTCACACGGGAT
Organism: Columbicola columbae; assembly: GCA_016920875.1. Lineage (NCBI taxonomy): Eukaryota > Metazoa > Arthropoda > Insecta > Psocodea > Philopteridae > Columbicola > Columbicola columbae. Next base: position 14,803,713 of record JADMLL010000005.1, read on the forward strand.
TTGGCGGAAGGCAAAAGAGAGAGAAGTTGCTGGAGGATTCGAATTCTTTGAAATGAGTTATGAGACGAATGCTATGGTACCGGAAGTAGCCTTTGGCGACCGCTACGGTGACTGTTAGAAAGGTTTTAGAAAGTTTTAGAAAGGTGGATTGAAGAATTCGGTGGTTGGAAGGTTGGTGTTCGTAATTCTGTTTGGTAGAATATTGAAATCAGTGTTTGGGTTGTGTGATGCGATTTTGTTCTTCTAAGTCGCCATTCTAGGTTTGTTTTAAGTATCTTTTGTATTATTTACACGTTTTGTACATTTGCTAGGGTAAAACGAAGCTGAGGTGGTGTTAGAACCCTGCTGCCTAAGCGACCATTTCTTCTGTTTAAGACATAGTGCCTCATTTCAATCCATAGTCATTGCCTGATCCTTCAATCACTTACAGGTCTCCAATATTGTCTAGTATATTTACTTTCTGGATTACACAATAGTATCAGTATATGAGTGATTTCTATTAGAGTGTTGATCAAACCAAAACATGAACCAAGAACGCGAATTCTTCATCTTTCAAAACGGAATTTACTCGCCAAAAGGTATTAGGTTTCAAGGGGCGTGAAAGATGTCCCTCGAAAACAAAACCCAAACGGGGGGTAAAGGAGAAAAGAATTTGAATTTCTGACATTGATGTATGTAGCGTTAAAAATGTTCGGTTATTAGAATCTTGATAACGGGTCACCGGTTCCAGAGGGAGTAACCAATCATGTGACTGAAAAACACGACCGATTCCGAGACAGGTAGACCTAGATTAAAGTAATCTAACAGGCAATAAATAAAACCATTTTGCCTCTTAACCGCTTATTTCGCCTATCTCGATGGTTTCCCCTCAAGCCCCCGGGGCCCCAAAGGGGGAAACGACCCAAGTTGTTCATCGCGAAACTCTTTGGAAGGTGGAGCGCACACCAAACAGAGACCTCCAGGAATCCGTCAAATTTGGTATTTATAGTCTGGAATTATTGATTTTAAAACGGGTGTCGCAGAACCTGAGGGCTTTCATGAACACCGAGAAGTGTGTCCCTCCGTCTGGGTCACGTTTTTATTGGGTTCAACTCGATGACTTAGATTTGGGTTAATTGGATTTGTTTTGGAGGTTTTTTTCCGTTTTATTTGTTTCTGCCACTGTTTATAGTTTGTTGTGCTGCTATATTCCTTTATGTTTAGATGCTCTAAATTTGTTTTACATCGGTCTATAAAGTTTTTGATGGGTGTTTGATCTTATTTTTGAAAGAAAGCTTGGGTGGTGGACACAAAGGAGTTTGTAAATGCTGTTGGAACGTACAAAACTCAAAACCAAACTTTGAGAGGGAAGTGAGTGAACCTTAGAAATAAAACAGGAGAGTGTAATTAGTCTAACAGCTCCGGATAGACCGGAAATCAAATGCTTCAAACAGAAAGCATTATTGTTGTCTTTAGTTACCCAAAACCTTAATTTCTCGGTACCAACGTGACTAGAGAACGCCGAATCGCAACAAGGACAATATGTAAGATCTCATTTGTGGAATATTCATTATGCATACACCAACAACCCCCTTCTCGCACCCTCAGGAAAATATAAAACACAAAACAACCCCATAATCAACAATCTCAAACCCAGTTTCGGTGCAACAAGTCGGCACAACTACAGAAAGACAAACAAGGTAACATTCTCGAGGATAAAAGGTATGACAAGGAGGGAAACAGCCAAACAACAAACTGACACGTAAAAATAAACTTTCGCTTCAGACACAAATACTCCACCTACACTTCAAGGAGGAGAGTACGAACTGTGATAACTACAACAACAAGCAAAAGTCAAAAATGTCAACTCGGTCGGGCATCGCGGGCCCGCCATTTTAAAAAAAAAGTTACAAAATCATAAAACCTGTTCGTTCGTCCCGTTAAAATACAAAGCGGCGTTTATCCATCAGATAACTTAAATTCGAATCTAAATTTTGTCGCACAAATGAATAGATAACATGAGAGCAGCCATTCTTTGATGGTAGTAGAGGTTTGCACGCATGTTTGTAATGAAAACAAAACGCGCGCGTGGTTTTATCGATAGCCGATAGATTTCCCTTTTTGGGGGTGGGCCGAATGCATTAGAGAAAACCCACCGCCGCGGTTTTGCGCCTAAAAACAGTTACCGACAATTTACAATAAATCATCTCAAAGGCTGAGGGATTATTGAATTTGTTAAGTTGGTACGTTTAAACGATACCGACATCTAACGGAGACCGTTCGAACTAGTTTGAGTTTGGTCGGTAAATTAGTTGACGTTAGTTCTAATAATGAAAATGGTTTTGTTTGAAATGCTGACTACTTAAACCGGAAGTTCCGGTTTGTCCGAATTGTCCTATTCCAAATTACTGGGTGCCTGATGACTTGATTGTTTAATGCAACAGTGAACCTTTTAACTACCAACCTAAATAACAATAGTAACTGGGTAGGATTAGTATTGTTCTTGTTTCTTTAGGTTATTAACTTTCCAGCAGGAAATCAAAAGCTTTCCATCAGCTACTTGCCGTTTCTCCTCCAAAATATCAGTCCTCTTAGGCTACTATTTAGGCTAGGTCTTCTGGTCAGCAAAATCTGTTATCCTCTGCATCCTCTCTCTTCAACTGTACTGTGGTACTTCTTAACTACTTACTTTATATAATTGATAATCTTTGTTCCTCCCCATTGTCCTCCTTTGAGAACAGCAACGTCTTCCAGCTATTTTCACCTACAAAAATGCACCTGAGCATGATTGGATGACCGAATTTGAATCCAGAGCACTCAGAAGTTAGCTGCTAACCTTTATATGACATAAAAGAACCGGGTATGTACCTTGAAGTTGATATTGATATTATATTGAATATTATAAGATAAGAGCGAATTTCTAGAGTATATGGTGGCAAGTTTAGACTAGTTATCGTAATGATCGTAGTTATCGTATATAGTATGTAACGACTGAGAAACTCACCATATAAGCCATCTTTCCAACTGTCGGCAAGCTAAATTTCATCCCAACAGCACAATTTGTAGTTTTAGTTGAGTTTTGATCCCATTTTCATCCTTTTTTGGTATAACCGGACTTGGGAGGAGAATTTGAACCCGTGACTATAACTTCTTAGTCTGGCACTTGACCACTATACCACAGACCTCCTACACCAACAGCACAACAAATTTGGTACGAAACAGGTTGTTAGCGAACCTGCGAATGAGATTCTTACCTAATTATCATAACTTAGCATAGCTCTTATGATACGTTATATACCATTCTAAGACCTCGGTGTTCTTCAGTTTTTACAATAAGTCACTATATATATTTAAAATGTATTTAATATTAATACAACGCATTTGCTAATATAAAAGTGAAGTATAAGTTGTGATCAACGTGCCGAAGATATTTTTAAACATATAAGATGATTACAACCAAACATTTCCCTGCACTAACTAAATTTACAAACGAAATACTGCTGACTTTCCTTTATTATCTTCCTACTAATCTCATAAATAATGCACAGTTATTTAGTAATATTCGTTTATTAATAGGCTCCTCCTGATCAGGACTTTAATTCCGTTCTTCAACTTGAGTACAACAGGCTGGAGGAGGAGGCTTGGGCTCTTAACTATTACTTTGGTGACAATTGCTTTGACCACGCAATTACAAGCTTCTTATATTTATTACGTTCAACTTCAAATTGTGTAGACATGTCACGCGGTATTATGATCATAACTTCAGGAAAGTAACGGCTGGTCGGGACATCCCAAACGTGAGTGGTACTCGTCCTCTAATTGCAGTTATCGTGGGTACAAAGTTTGGTCCAAATCCATCCACCCATCAATTCCCGGGTTATGACAGTTACACGCACAAACTCTACTGATTCTTTCAAAGGGATACGAGTTAAAAATGGTATCTGAACCTACTCTGTATCCTTCCTCTTACTATCACACCCAAATTCACTTCAAACTAAACTTTCTCCTACTAAAGATTCCGTTTTCTGTCAAAAAAGACAAAACGTTTGAACGTAATAGAAGAAAACTGTCTTATCCAACCAAAAACTTTAACTCGAGCAGACTAATACCTAAAAGAATAACATTACTAACACTAACAGCAACAAAATCCTCAAAACTCACCAAACGTGTACCTGGACGTTAATGACTTTATGGTCCGAAGAGCTTTTCCAGTGTATCGCGCTTTATTTACTCTCAACTTATTTTCCAAATCGATTTATAATTACCCTCATCATTCTTAATAATATAATACAATAATAATAATAATATACTTATAATTTATTCCTCGGGCTTTCTGAGAATTACAAATTGCATTTGCGACTATAAATTAGGTATCATTAGGCGTTACACGTGCAACCTCACACGGACGTCCACGTACGTAAACATCAAGACAGTTTCACACGAATATATATACGAATATATACACGATTCATTTTATATATAATAATCTAACACCAGAAGTTATAAATTCTAAAATTTTCCTTTTGGCTGTTGAGGAGAAGAGTGATTCAAAGGTAATACACAGCCATCAAGCCAAACTATACAACCAAACACAGGTCCTTCATTATACACCCTCCCCCCCAATCTTCTTCCTTCAAGTTGCACTACTTAGTACCTGCTTTCCACTGCTCCATTGTCAAATCGTTGCCTGGGTTATAAATACTAAATCCTTTTGGGGTACAAGGGTCTGCCATGGGACTCGGTTGAGGAGTGTTTTCTTTGCTGCAGCCAGCTCCTATTCGACTGATCGTCTCCAAGTCTTCCTTGGTCTTCGTCTTTGACTTCCTTGTGGATTCCAGTCGAGGGCTTGTTTTGGGTCAGATCCTGTCCTCGGCGAAAAGCATGCCCAATCCACCTCCATTTCCTCTCTCTTATTTGTGTGTTCAAGAGCTTTTGTCGCGTTCTGGTTGTAACTAACTGCAATTTTCATTACAGATTCCTAACCCCCTCCACTCACACTACCACCTCGATTATAAGAAACCAAAAAGTAGAAGACACTTCAATTTAAACTCTTATATTATACAAATTATTTACATAAAAAACAAATTAAAGCTCTTTCTATTATAATACATAAAAATCTTTTTTTTCTAATGTATGTGTATAAAAAAATTTGTCGGATTCGGCCCCGCCCTCCATTTTTTTCAAAACTCCACAAATCTTATCTCAAATGGTTAACCAGTCTTCTCTTTATTAACTAACTGTTATACAGTTGCTTAATTTAGCAAGACATAAAAGAGTTTTTGTTCTACTAACACTTCCAGAAAATCGCCTAACTGATCTAATCGAATTAGAAACCTTTCCTCTCAACTGTATTACACCCTCTGTTCTTTCCCTCCGACAGCTACTTCCCTTGAGTCAATTATATACTTCTAACCTTTGGTAAATTTCCTCAGCGACTATAATCTCCAATGCGAAGTAATGAGAACGGCAGGATGCCAATCAGTTTAACACAGAAACGGTTGATGATTCGCCAGAATGTGCGAAACGAACCTTAAGGACGAGGGAAGGAAAAAGAAAAATACAACACGTGCATGAAAACGTCAAGAACACGTGCAAAACCCTTTCGAAACTAAAGTTAGGTTCATTTCAGGTGGGTAATCAACGAAGAAAGCAAAAGCTCTCACTTCGTTAGAAGCTTAGAAAAAGCTTCCGAGTCACGAAACCGGTTGTCAAAAACCTGACTAACAAATTCAAAACTTCGATAAAGCTTTTTTAAAGTGAGGACTGAAGAAGAAGAAGATGATGATAATGATGATGATGATGATGATGAATGATGAACGGCCAGATTAGAAATCCTCGAAAAGTTTGAGTTCGGACTCTCCGACTGACGGCCTCGACTTCCAATCACCTTCCGATAATCATCAAAGTTCCTAGTATCTCCCTCATATTTGATGTGGGGTAGGATTGGCGGCTGGAAAACAAAAGCAAAACGTTAATTCCTGATTCCGTGCCTGAATTATATTTTGTCATTTCTTCTCGTTTTCCAATTCATCTGTCTTTCTAGGCGATTTCGGCTTCAATACCACATCATCGATTTTGAGATTGTTGTCTTCATTTAGTTCTCTACCATCTTCGAACGCCTAGGCATTTTGTAAACCCACCTCGAGCTTTTAAGAATTTCATTTCAGCTTCTTGATTAAGAGCTTTTCCATTAAAACTTTTCTCAAACTCTTGTTTTAGAGCTTTTAATTTTTAATTGACGAACTGCATCGTTCCCACCTCCTTTCAGTCCTACCCCTACTCTTCAAGACCATTAGGACCAATTGACATTTTGAAAACTTTAAACAGAAACGAGCTCCACTACTTAGAAAGCAAAAACCAGAAACCTAACACAAGATCAAAAAATGAAGAAACAGATTGAAGATGCTGTTGGCGATGAACGATTTAGTGAAAGACGAACGCAAGAACAGAACATGTGACTACAGCGAACAGCCGTTCGCCATTTTTATAAAAATCTCTCCTCTTCCGATCGGAGACAGGGGAATTGCAAGAAGAGAACTCTTCTCATCATCCTCACCTTTAACTGTTTGTGGTAAACCTCAGACCAATCCACTTCCTTAAACCACCTGTGTCTCTTAACGTCTTCCGCTCCGTTCTGGAAAAGAAACAAAATATCAGTTCGGATCGACACACACCTCCAACCTCCCCTCCCAAATCATCTCTCAACCTTTACCTTCATGTTACCCAATCGCTTTGTTCGGTCCTGAACGAGTAACTTTTTGATCAGGTCCTTGGCAACTGGATCGATCTGTCGTGACCATTCGATTTTACCGGCGAGAATCTTTTCGTAGATTCCGAACGGATAGCTGTCGAAGAATGGAGGGTGACCAGCTAACATTTCATAAATCAAAACACCTAAAAAATAAAACAAAATAAATAAATAAATAATCAAGCGAACAATAAATCATTTTGAACTTCTCGACAAAATGAAGCGAACGTTTTGCCAACGACAAAGCTTTGGCCGTTCGCGAATCTTTCAAAGCTAAATAAGAGTTGACCTTGTCCCTTCCTACTTCAAACCCCGCTAACCTCTAAAAACCACCTTTTCTAAAGTTTCTATAAAATGATTAAGATACAACACAAACTGTATACTGTAACTTACTTTACCAACTGTATGTATCCTGCCTAATTACATTATAAACAAAGCATATTAAAAAGTTATTAATAACAAACCACTCATAACTAACATTTCATTCATTTTTATATTAAATACACATCAAACTGTATTTATTTACTGTATGAGTGTATATAACTGATGACCTGAACATGTGAGAACCAATGATAACTAATACAAAATGAAATTTTATGAAGTTTAAAAAAATTTGAAGTCAATATTTTTCAGGCATATACTTGTGTCATAATTCTACATACAGTTTACAGAAATTAGGTTTATGTATTGCACAAATATATGAGATGAATGTTTGGGTCTTATAATATTTAATTAATTACTGTAAAAACTAAGTAATTTTTGGTACTTTTGAGGACGGTTTAGAAGTAAAATAAAGATCTGTTAATCATACAGTTGACATATTACCAAAGTGTACAGTATACAGATGAGTTAATAAAAGGTTTATAAAATTTTCATTGTGTGCGATTGTTTGACAGTGTTATTAGTGTTTCCAACGTGACTTCAGTAGGAGTTATGGTTCCAAACTGACTCCAGTTGGTTTGTTCACCTGTAAGTGTCTCTTCTGCCGAAACGTTCAAATGAACCTAAAATACAAAATTTCGGAACCTACCCAAAGCCCACCAATCAACAGCCTTGTTATGTCCCTTCGACTGTATGATTTCCGGAGCCAGGTATTCTGGAGTTCCGCATAGAGTCCACGTTCGATCCGTCAACTTTTTCGCGAATCCGAAATCGATTATTTTCAAATGTCCCTCCTGATCCAGGAGCAGGTTCTCAGGTTTCAGGTCCCGATAGACGACGGACTGACTGTGCAAATACTCTAAAGCTAAGATCACTTCGCACGAGTAAAAGTTGGCCGTGCTCAAGTTGAACCTTCCGTAATTCCTCAGGTACGAGAACAGTTCTCCGCCGCAGACGTAGTCGAACAGCATGTACAGACACGAATTGTCACGCCAGGACCACCAGAGATTCACTATGAACGGATGCTGGATTTCCTCGAGGATGTGCTTCTCGTTCTTCACGTGTTCCACCTGTTTGAGTCGGATTACGTCACTGATGCAGAGAATCTTCATTGCGAGGTACTTCATCGTCGATTTCTCCCGACAGAGACAGACTCGGCCGAACGTTCCGGTACCTGTGACAAAATAAAAACCAAAATGATTAGTACGAGGTTCCCTAACTCCCTTCACCGAGCTGTCATTCGCGGATTAATTACGATTTCATCTCCGAACGCAATTTTGAACGTGATTCCTTCCCCGTTCGGTCGTTTTCCCCTGACGCTCCCCCGAGAAACTAATTCTCTCTATTTTCATCTGTAATTTTCGTTTCTGGCTACATTTTTACAGTTTTGTTTTCGACGAATTTATGCAAAAAAGTGTGCTATCAAAGTGTAACAGTTCACGAACGTTTTAGGGAAAGAAAGAAAAGCTCAAATCAATTATTAAAATAGTGCGGAGGGACCAAAAGCAAAGCTCTCAAACGCACGAACGAGGGTTTTTTCTGGCTAATGAACTCTCCGTTCATCCGTTCGTTCGTTTCTTCGACAGACGTTCGGGTGCCAACATTATTTATAGTCTTTCATCTTGACAATTGGGTCAAATCGAGCTTTTGAGTCACGACAACGCTTCCACTAACACCCAAAATAAATCCATTAAAACCATTTCGCTATTTGTATAATTATTTCTTTCCACCTCCTTCACCACCACCTAACACTCCATATAGCTTTTCCCTGTATATCGCAACCGAAACCTTGTTCTCGGGAGTTTTTTTCCTTGTTCTAAGCGAAAAGTCGATTACGTCAAGGAAAACATGACAAAGTTTATTTACTTTCCATCGAGTGGGAAAACACGCAAACGGGTGTCGGGGATGAAAGCTTTTTGGGAAAGTGCGGAGAAGAGAGAAGACAACTGAAAAACAATTTGAAAAACGATGCGAAAATAATCATTATATGTCATGCCGTCTGTCCAAATCTCTGCCAAGGTAATTTGTTTCAAAGATTTTTTTTTCATTGCCTACGTTCGCGAACGGAAAACAGCAATACAAAACAAAATTGAAAAACCTTGTAAAAGATTTTCGGCAATAGCGAAAACAAAAGAAATGAAGCAACGAGAAAAGATAATCAAGAAGGGATTCCCGAACGGAAAAAGCGTTCCTGCCAACTTTTCTTTCAAAAATAACAACGAAGATGAGTGTGAGTGTCATCGTTGGCGTCATAACGTCCAACTTTGGACTAACCTAGGAACGGAAAGTGTTGTTCCGAACGGGGTTCAAGTTCGCTTGAAACCTACGCGGGCTAATTTAAAATCGCCATCCGCAGTATGACGTTCATTGATAATTAATCCGTTTCATCCACTGATTTGTCTTCTATCCACCCACTTCCGGTTTTTATCTTTCCCACCCGCCGACACTCTTGATCCACTTCCAAAAAAACTAAATCCCAGCTTCTTTCTCCTAATCCTTCTCTTTTTACAGAAACCAAATCCTTTTTCTCTCTTCTTTCTGTTCTACCTCTGACTCTTTTCCCCTCATTTCTGTTTCCCTCTGTTTCCTCAGTCTTTTCTTATTCAATTCATTTTGTTGTCTCTCTCGCTGTTTCCCTTCATTCTAATATCTGTTTCCTTTTCTTTCCTGTGTTGCGTTCTTGCTCTGTTTCTCTCTTTTTTCTTTCTGTTCTTTCTTCCTCTTTCTCCTCATTCTGCACAAAAATTGTTTAGGTTTTAAAATGTAGGTTTTCATTCCCACGTTTTGTGTTCTCCCTCTCCTTCATGTTCTCTTCTTTCTCGGTCTCAAGTTTATAACTTCCTGTTGAGTTCTGTTACCCTTCTCTTGCACCTCTCAAGAGTTTTTCTAAAAATTTATTTTCTTCTCCCTTCAACATTTTCAGCTAATCTTCCATCTCCCTGCTTTTTGATTAGTTTCCTCTCACTCTAAATACCACATCTTCCATCAACAATTTCGCTCTTCTATTTCACTGCTCAAAAAAAATCTTCTTTGCTATGAGAGACGAAGAAAAAAACTGACATACAAGGTGTGAAAAGAAATGAAAGAAAAAGTGGAATGATAAAAGAAAAACAGAAAACGGAGACAGAAAGACACAGGAAATGAAAAAGAAATAAGAGGAAAGGAACCGGTAAAGAAAGAACAAGAAAAGCTACAGCTTTCATAATCAGTTTCTCAGTTTGCCATTAACGGAAACGAAAAATTTTCTTCAAAATGAAAAACAATTTTCTCTCTCTTCATTTCTCTCGATCTTCTTTCATCAAGCTGCTGTTTAAAGAGTCCATTTATATAAAAAACGGAGAATTAGAAGGTTAGAAAAGAAAGATGAAAAGGTTTGAAGGAGTTACAAAAGGTGACTTTGAAAGAAATAAAAAAGGAAAATCGTAATGAATAAACAAGATGGCGGCTGTGAATGAAAACATTCTCTGAATCTTCATTCCAACACATTTTCCAAACTCATAAAAACATTTTCCATCCCAAACCCCTCACCTCCCTATCTTCTTTTTATCTTTCACCCAGATACTTCAAATCTCTCTCTCTCGGAATAATCAAAACGGAAGTAAAATCTTTAAAAGACATCATCCAACACGTTTGGGATCATCAAAACGAGACTAATTACCTGCCTAAATCATTCCCAACGCCTACGACAGCTAATTTATTTCGGAAAATGAAAAAATTAACTTCTAGTTTCGGGCGTCCTTAGTCGAAAATTTCGCGCTCGACACTTTGTGTCCTCATTTCCCAATTTTCGCTGCACTCGTAGGATGCACATCTGAATCGTTGCAGAACAACAAACAATAAAAATGAAATAATGATTAGACCACGTGTGCATCTCCTTCCCCTCACCACATCTCTTCCACCCCCTCGCCTTTCACTCTGGTCCACCTCCTCGAAAAACAATATATTTTCACAATTTTTTGGCAGAATGTCATCGTTGCGAAGGAAGAAAAAAAGTGTTTTTGGCAACTTGGTCTTCTCTTCTTTTCCGCATGACTGTCTATTCCAACACCCGGTTTCTTCCTTTCCCTCCTCTCCTACTCCTTCTCCCCAAGATGACGTGGCCTCTCTTAGCAGTACTAGTGACTTAAAAGAAAATCATCTTGTGAGTGACTCTCTCATGTTACAAACCTTTCCAGGTGACTATGCACTGGTCAATTTGTTGCGAATCGATATTGAATATTAAATTCCTACTTGCGTCACTGATAGAGATCATAATATCATTCCAACTCATCCACCCAATTAAAAATTTAAAATTTAATTAAGAAAATTAATCCATCGAAAATAATATTACTGTTTTGCCAAACAGTCCTTCCTTGTTGTCACTAATTAACGGTTAATTTATCCTTTCCAAATTATTAGTCGTCAATAATTAAGTATTAGAATCTGCGCATGCGCATAGTACAACAACTCAAACCCGATATAACAGTTTCAGTGAGTTCGGTCATCATCTATCACCTCGACAACATCCTTTCATCATCCTATCTCTCGAGATAGTTATTTTTGTCTTTGCCTCTCAACAACACCACGTTTGACCCAAAACCGGAAATTGACACAAACCCGATCTAAACACTTTGTTCTCGCCTCAAAATAAACCATCAAAGAAGTTTGGTAGGAGGAGAAGGTGAATGAAGAGGAGAAACCCACAGAGACCAGAATCGTAATCCTAAACGTCCAAAAACAAACACGATCAACGGATCAATCGTCGCCTCAGGATTAGCAACACACGAACAAAGAATGAAAGAACCTTCTTTTGGTTGTTGAGAGGAGGAGGGGGGGAGTGGGCAAGCAAATTTCATTTTCCATTAAACAAAAATTTTTCTAAACAAACTTCTCTGAGATGTTTATGACTTGGAGACTGTGGGTGAACGAAACTTTTTCTTCTATTAGACAATACAAGGTTTGTTTGACTTATAAACTCTCTCTCGCTCTCCCACCTCCATCCCCTCATCTCACACGTCATCATCATTTTCAAGGCTTTGAACACTTCTTCAAAGTTCTCATGCAAATGTTTCATAAATAAAACTTCCAAACAAAAAAAATTTTTTTTCATCTTCCATCGTCTCACTCTCATCAATCCTAAAATAAAAGACTCAAGACAAAGAGATGTTGTGACATGATCCACATCCATGGCTTTGAAATTGAATTTTATAAAAGCCCTTGAAGCATTCACACAACAGATCATCTGTATCTAATTAGGATAACGATGAAGTCAAACTTAAAAAAAAGAAAACCAGAAAGCAAAATCAGAGGAAGGTTCGTCCAACACAAACCGAGAAATCATCAAAGGTTTCAACAACAAACTTCTCAAAGACAAGAATCAGGTACGAGACAAAAGAAAAGAGCAGAAACGCTTCACGAACCAAACAAACCAACAAAACGAAATTTCGCAGACGTAGGCCAACCGACCAGAAAAAAAACCGAACCTGGATGGTACAGGTGCCTCGGAACCTGCAAACGAGTTCACTGCCCCACCAGAATCCATTTTTTGCTTCGCAGAATCAATCCACGTTTCTCAGGTTTAGGTTCACACTCACTTCTTTCTTCCGACGACCCACTGCCACTTTAGAATCGTTGCCAACCGTTAAAAAACAAAAACAAATTACATTTGTGCATGGATATTCAGGCGTCAAAAAAAAATCAATTTTCAAATTCTCGGAATTAAATGTGCTGCTTTCGCCCCTGCTCACCTTTCTTTCCCTTTTCTTTCACTTAACGATTGCGAACTATAGGACAGGCGCACAAACAAACCTTCCCGAGGCGTTTTCCCGCCAAATATAGAACATAATTAGGCTCAAGTGTCTGTTTTTAGACCGTTCTCATTGTTTTCTCATCCAGAGCCAAGGTCGACATTTTCTTTCTCACAGGTTGAGTTATGTCTTCCTGGGTGAGATCATAGTGCGATCACGAGTGGGTTTTCTGAACCTAAACCGAGCAACCGAACCGAACCGACCCGAAACCTGTTATCTAGTTTTTGTTTTCTGTTTTGAACTTCACCCCGCCCACCGCCTAAGACAATGTTTTCTAGACAAAGGAACCTTCGTGAACTTGGTTTCAAATAGGTAGGAGGCGAATTTTGGGTTTTATGGTTAAAAGTGTGATTTCATTACGTTATTTCCCATAACCGCTGACTTTGCGGAATTAGGCAGAAAAATATATAAACCAAAGGCAAAGAAAGACAAAAACAAAAATGGAAGAGGCGAAAGAAAAGAAAGAAAAAGGAGCTTGGATAAAGAAGAGACAGATACAGAAGAGAATCAAAGCGGGGGTGGGAGAAGATATGAGAAAAGACCTAAAAATCAAAATTACACTACAAAAATGAAATCAATCCGATGCCTTCCAAAATGGCTGACTGAAAGTCTGATTTAAGACCCAAAATCACATTCTCTGCACTACTTTCCAACTTTTCCTCGTTTCCCACTGTCGTTCTAGTTGCTACTCAGCCCACGTTCCGTTAATAACCCTCTCACACATATCCTACCTGACTTCCGGCTTATTTTTCTCCACCATTTTGGTAAAAACTCTGACAAGTCCAAATCGAAATTAGTTTTTGATAGATTACCGTGTCGGATTTTCAGCCCCCACACGACCCCCCTTCCTTCATTATCTAACACTCGTGTAAGGCCAAGATCTATTAACCCCTGACACGATAATCCAATCAGAGCCATAGCCATTTGGTGTTGGTGTTGCTAATAGCCAAATCGGCCTCCAGGCTGACTTTTTCGAATCGGAAGAAAATATAATTCACGACAAGGAAACCAGGTGAAAGAATGATTTGAAGAAGTGTTTGTGAGACCAGAAACACACGCACAACTCTCAACTGGAAATGCAAATAAATTGAGGAGACAACAAGTGAGTCACGTCAAAGTCGTTTGTCTTTGTAGGGACACTGGAACGAGCAAAATCTGTCTAATTTATGGAGAAGTTTAAATCACTGGTGACAAGACCAAAAGAGAATGGGAGGAGATTATGCCATAAAAATTTTTGTGAAAGAAGTCAATAACATGACGAAACAAGTCAAACTATCAAAGGAAAAGCCCACTATAAGACCGACGAACTGAGAAGAAAATTTGGCAAAAAGGAATTTCACCCACACCAGTGTAAGATGGAATGAACTCCACTGAAGACAGGTACTTGAGAGTGAGCATGTTCTCATCGACAACGAGAACACCAACCGGAAGCCTTCAAGACGATTAATTCAACGATTTGAAGCATCCTGAATGACAGCAAAATTGTGACAGAATGATAAACCAGGCAGGGCCTGTTGTGATGTGGGTCAAATAGACCCAGTTCACGCATTCCGAGATCTGAAGTCCTCGGGGGCCCTCTAAGCCTAGGTTTGATTCTCATGAATCAATTGGTGTTAGTTGTCTTTGTTCATGTACAGTCAATCATTCTTCTACCTAGTGAAACCTTCTTCATGCTTTTACAGTTAATCGATAGTCTTCTGTCTGCCTGTTGCTTTTTCTCTCTTCCTTTTTTGTTTCTGTGTATCTCCTCCTTCTCTCTTACTTACCGTTCACAATGTTCTTCTCAATCACCATTCATCTTTTATTCTCTAATTGGTAGCTTCTAACTTCTAGTTTTGGGAGGCATTCTAGTAACTCAGAGTACCATTTTTCGATATTAGTTCCTGATTCGTTGTCTTATATCTGTCTCATCATCTCCATGTAGAAATTGTTAAACGTTGGTCATTTTCAGGGTGATAGCAGGAGTGTCAAAGTGATAGATCTTGGTAGTGTCAGAGTAGAACTTTGCGTTCCAGGTCTCAAGCAGTATAGTTATGAAGCGTGTGCTGCGAGGTTTCGTCCTCCAGATGACTGTGTTGGCTGGTAGTGCTGTCAAATTGTCTCCTCTTCGGTTTACATTAAAACATCAGCCTTCGCAACACCTTGATGGTACTCTAGCCATAGGTATATTTGATTCTGAGGCCTAAAGCCGCGTAAAAATTGAACACACCGACAGAAAAGGGCTCAACAGAAATAACGTATCAAAGCTCAAAGGGAGGAATGATAAGGCCAACGACCCCAAAGAAGAGCACGAAGAAAGATGATCAATTGCGTTTGCAACCTTACAAAACTTTTAAATTTTGTTTTCCGCTCCTCCGCCGTTCATCTTTCTTCTTCGTGATTTTCCTCCATAAATAATCTACCACATCATTCCATCTTCCTATTCTCTAGGCGCCTATTTCTCCAACTTTGTTTTGATTATGTAATCGTGCTTTAGCCTGAATCTTGGTTTTTACCTAACTTTAATTCATCGCCAACTATCACTACAGTCAGTTTGCTCTAACTCCTCGAACAAGGTTTCAGACTTTTGGATTTACAATCAAAGTAGCAGAGATAGTAGGAAAAACTATCAAACTACAAAAAGAATCTTATAGGAGATGGAAAATGGCTGGTGATATCCTCAAAACGCCAAGTAATAATCACTTCAGACTTTAAACCTCATCAGACTTTTCACAAATCCAAAAAACATCCAACAACTTCGCAGCCTAATTTTTACGACCATCATCAGAGCAAAAAAAAATTCAGGTTCGGGGAAAACCGGATTCATCATCACATCAATGGATTCAACATCCAAATTGGCAAAGCTTCATCAACTAGCCACACCATATCCCAGTCCCGACGACTCATTTACAAGCATCTGGTGTGGCGACTTTATTCTTCTGCCTTTTCCACCCACCAACCTCTTCTGGGAATCCTTTTCCCGAGTGTTGCTTCGACCTTGACATTCGCTTCTGTGTAAACACTATTTTGTCCGACGGCGTCAACTCATTCTAACAGCAATAAACAACGTTCTCCCATCCAGATCACCTTATAATTCGTTTTTATTAGCTCACAGTTCTCACCTCCTACCCTCATCCAGTGTAAACCTAAAAGTCGTTACGAAGGCTCCGCTCGTAACGTCTCGTTATTGACAAGAAAATTTTCCGCCTCCTTGCTTTGATTGGTCATCTATACTGCTCCTCTTCTTATGTTAAATATAAACTCGACTTATGTAACTAATACTAAAAAAAGATTTCAATTATGACGAACGACATTCACGCATCACGAACTTACAATCCCTTCGAGCAAGTTTAGCTATGACTTCCGAAAAGCTCTCGTCAGCAATAACACTCGTAATTATCTGATTTTTTCTTTACGTAAGGTTGGTGCCGGTGGAATGATTCTAGAAAGGACCGATTTTCCCTCTCGAACCAGGATGAAAATCAAAAACCCAGAAAATTGATTCGAAACACGAAACGGGGCGTTCCGGATGAACGCGTCTTAGTTAAAAAAAATATTTTTAGTTTTTGTTGTTGCGAAAGTCATTATAGGGATTCGAAAGTTTTATGATTTTTGGTGGGTAACCCCCATACCTGGTTATCAACCTACTTAAGGTTTAAAAGAGGAAGAAATAAGTTCTCATCAGTTACTATTTAAGACTTGGAAGTGTCGTGATGAGGGGAGTGTATAGCTAAACTCATGAGGCCCAAGTTTCCCTCTTTCCTATTATCTCTCCCATTATTTCTATCTACTTCTTCTATGTTTTTATCTACTTCATCATCTTCTTCATATTTTCTGTAATCGTACAAATCCCTCGCGGACTTCCTCTCTTATCAAACGAAAAACCTGTTTGACCGGATGGCGTGCGTCCATTTCTCTCTCTCTCCTTCAAGACCTTTTATATACATATCGCTTTCGAAAATTCTTCTTGTCTGTTTAATTCTAAGACTAATTCTTTTTTGGCGCCAAATGTTTACTGGCCGTCGACACGGAAAAAAATTATGAAAAAAAGGAAAAAGAAAACATCGACAAGACGGTTGGCTTCCGCGTAACGAAAATAAACCTTCCGCCGATTGCAGTTTCAAGTAGTGGTTCTGTTTTCCCTCCACCTCCTCCTTCTCCTCTTTCTTCTTCTTCCTCCTCCTCCTGTCCCGCGTTTTTTTTATTACCAGAAGAAAAATTGGGGCATTAGCGTCAATATGGAAATCAATAAACATTGTAAATAAGCCAAATCGTCCTTTCCTTAGCTGTCCCGGATGGTGGGCGTCGCTTTAATATTTTGCTTACTTTCCCATTATCGCCATGTTCATTATGTTATCGGACACACTGTGGACGATCATTTCATAATGTCAATACAGCGTATTCCCCTTCCTTCCTCCTTGTCCCCGGAGTTATAGAATTAAAAACGACAGAATGGAAATATTGTTACATAACTTGTGTTCTAAGAAAAATGACGACAGCATTTATGGTTTAACGAATCAAACCGTTCTCAAGGGTATTTCTTAACGTCTACCAATCCTACGATGATTCAACGGTGTCTGACGATTGTCCTTCAGGAAGAAGATTCACCACCAGCCTCAAAGAGAGAGCGAACATCAATACCTATCAGTCTCGAACGAGGAAATGTAGCTATAGATGAGTTGTAATCCTGTTTTCCACCCTTATTGGGTATAAGACGATATGAGAGGAAGATTTGAACTCGCGACTATAATGGTCTGGCACTTAACCATTACACCAAACACCTCCCGCGAATGGGAAATCAACCTTGTTTAAAAAGTTTCAAAGACAAATTAAACTAATATCTGTAACCTAAAACCAATACAGCAATCGACAGCAAATCGATAGCGAGCAGATGTGGGTATAAACTCCTACACGATGCATGAATTAGTGATAAGCACTTAAACACAAGGTACGCAATTATCTCTCGAATATAACTGTAAATTAAAAACCCGGAAAATAAATCCCAAAACCTACGTCATACAGAGTCAGAGGATGAGAGAGAGAGAGAAAAAGGAAACAAGAGAGGAAAGGGTAGGACAAGAAATAAGCTAAAATGAAGGAGAGGGTGAGGAGGCAAGGGCGAAAAAAAAAGAAAGTTAATGAAAACGTATAAACAAACAAAATTTTGCGTCAGAACCCATTTTCAAAACTTTTCACCGACGGGGTGGCCCAAGAATTCCCGGATTTTCTTCCAATTTTCTTTTCATTTCCCTCCTTCACCTCCTTCTCCCTTCTCTCTCTCCTTTTCCAACCTATTTATACAGAGCGAAACGTCATTTAAAAAATGAATTATTTTGCTTTTAACGTTACCCGGCGCTTCTTTTTAAATAGAAGAAAATTTCTTTGAAATGAATTTTAATAAATCTCTCCTCCTACTTTCCCACCTTCATTTTCCTTTTCGTCTTTTGCTTCCTTTTCACCACCACTTCCTCCTCCTCCTCCAAAAAAATGACCTAAACTTTTCGCTAAGATAAAGCCATTCGAGCTTTCTTTTCATTTTAACGATTTCGCTTCGTTTTATTTCTCATAAATAATAATTTACTTTGAAAGAAAATGGCGTTTATACAAGTGAGCTTTTAACTAAACAGAAAATAAAAAGAAAAAAAGAGAAAATTTCCTTTTTTTCATCTCTTTCTCCCGCCCAAAGAGAAAAGGTTTCCGATGCTACGGAAACTTTTTCAATGCGGTTAATCCGCTTTCACTTTCAAAAGAATTTCCAATTTTTCCTCTTTGAGACTGTTTGAGTTAGTCATCGAAACCGTTTTTGCACGTGGTTCGTCAAAGGATAACAGTAGACTCGTATCATGGTCTATTCGATCAAAGCATCTCATTGCAAACATTGTTTCCTTTGTACGGTACGTCCTCTAACACTGATCCTCCTTCCGTTTTATCGATACCAACGATTTCGAGCTACCAAATCGCGATGCTGACTTTGAAAGCTACCCCGAAACCACACACGCTATACTTTGAATACTTTGAAGATTTCTGTTAAGAATCATCAAAAATTGGTTTACACTTCCCTTTGGGGTTGTCACTGCAAATTGTCCGGAATTGGTTTTTTCCAAAAACAATCTTAGTTTCTAAATACCGTTTATATTTGACAAATAAAGTAACGATACAAAACACTGGGTATAAATTACCAAACTAACGACAGCAACACTGATACAGATAGCAACATAATAGATTCGAAATTTTTGAAAATTGACTAAATCAGGGGTAGGGAAAGCCGAAGAAGGTCGTATAACTTATACTTTTTGGCATTAATAATAGGAAGACTCAAATATTATAATACTGACATTAATTATTATACAAAGCAAGTTCTGTCAAGTTGTGGCAGTTTTGTGGGAGACTTGTACAATTTTTTAATCGCATAAAGCGCTAAGTGTAAAGATTGTAACTTGAAGAAGATAAATAATGTTGGAAGTTTCCTGTGCTGATGATACTAAGAAAGAAATATAATATAAGCGAGACTTTCTTACAATCTGTAATCTTCCGTTGAAGACTGATACAGAAAAAACAACAGATTTTGTTTCAACAGCAAATTTTCAATAAACATGAATATTATTTGTAAGATGATCGGGACTGGGAGGCTGGATTTGGGAGGGGCACCGGGGGTGTTAGGGAAGAGTGGGATCTGTCTTTTGCTTTGGGAAGGACAGGCTGAAAAGTCTGGCTAAGGAAAGATCGAGACCACTAGAAGAAGTCCATTCATGGTCGTGGAGGAATCTCCTGTTGACAAGGGACCGGAGAGTGCTGGGCAAAGTTACGTGGTTCTTGAGAGAAGACAAAGGAACAGTTTTGTGTCCTGTCTTTCAATTTTCTTTCCATGCAATATTGAGTTTAATTATTAGTTTCATTATTAAATAGTGTTAAATGATAGTAGTATATGATAGATATTATGAGTTGTTGTTGTTATTGCCATTTTAATAGACCCGAGAAGTGCAATGTCATATTGGCATTTTAGAAGATGACTTCCGGTTATCTATGATGTGTTATATTTATATATATAACTATGTTTAGATAGGTTTGTAAAATTAAAAAAAAACAGGAAAACCCTGCAGCACATCAAACGGTTAAAAATCAAAACTTAATACAAACTGCCTAACACTCCCTAACCTGACAATAAAAACTTTTTCCTTTACCCTCAGGAAAACTTGAATGCGGAACTTCCTCCCTTCCCTAAGGGATGATTTCTTCAAACATCCTTCGTCTCCTTCAACCTCTTACCTTCAAACTTTCACTCTTAAACGACTCGTTTCCGTAAAAATTAGCAAAAAACCCCCCCAAGGAAAGGAAGCAGCGGTCTCTCAACGACCAACCTCCATTTTATTCCCCTCACACATTAAAAATAGTAATTTTGCAAATTAGAAAACTCACGGTTGCCAACATAATCAACGTGTTTGACGTCCTTATAATTTTTTTCTTTTCTAACGACCAACAACCGCAAAATAAAAGGTTTCGCAACAAGATATACACTCCAACAACAACAAACAAGGTCCCACATTACGAAAACTTAAAACGATCCTCTGATTAACAGTTTCCAAAACGATACCGGAAGTTGTTGAACCTGCTGACATTTAAACCCGAGTAATGACTTCCTCACAACAAACGACACTGATTTTGGCTTGTTTCGCCAAACGCCAAAGGGGGTCAATAGGTCAACCGAAGAAACCGATTTTCTGTTTCGTTTTGTGACGTCACGATAATTAATTTAGACAAAAAATCTTCGCGAAGACGTCTGGCTGAGAAAAGAGCGGGAAAACCTTGGAAATAAATCTTGTCGAGAAATGCAATAAATCCTGATTTATTGCGACGGAGCTCCATGTTTTAATCAAAAAACAAAAACAAAAAAGCTTTTTTTCTTTAAAAAAACCACGGAAACTTAAACTCGTGAAACGTGATTCCGGAAGTTTATTAACAGTAATAAAATTTTCTTCCCTTGGTATCGGACCCCATCTTTTCCTTTTCTCAACCATTAAAAATTGATGGAAGTGAGCGAGAGAGTAAAAGCCTTAGATCAAAACTTCAAAACAGCACTAAACATCATAAATAACTGGAATATCGGAAGGAGTTTCAAAACGGAAAACAAATTTCCACACAGAAGCGCTAAAGAATGACCGAGGACATAACTTCTTTCCCTTTTGGAAAATTTTCGAAAATTCTAATAACGTTCAAAATGTCAAACGATTTTTTCTGAATCAGACTAAAAAGGAAAAACCGAAAAAACGCAAGAAGATGTGGAGAAACAGTCACAAAACCAACATCTCAAAAACAAGAAAAGTGAAAAATCGGTCGATATTATCACCAAAACAAATTTTTTTTATGCCCTGATAACAAAAACCAGAATTTTTTTGCGCATGAGCTAACGACAAAAATGAGTTAACAAGAAGTCAAAAATTGAAGAAATTAAAAATTTTTGAAACAATAAATATTTACTGTCGGTCCTTTTTTATGCGGTGTTTGACACAAAATCGTATTAAAGAGAAGGTTCTTAACGTTATTAAAGAAGTTCCTAATGAGGTCTTCTTGTTTTGGCAAATCTGAATTTAACGATTTCCTTTCTTGAGGTAAACAAATTTCCCACTTTCCCGGTTGTAAAGAGTGAAAATGTCTCAGAAAATTTTCCGATATCATTAAAATGTACCCAGCAAGTCATAACTAAAGCCAATTCTAACTGTAGCGAGTTTAGGTGAGTTGAAATATGTGTAATTATGTGAGTCAGCTACTTTATTTTAAAGACTACTGCTGATTTGGAGGAGTAGATACAATTTTTCAGCCCATATTGTCATTGTTATTAATTTATTGATTTATTGAGTTTTGGCTTTTTCTATTTTTTGGTACTTATAATATTATTTACTCTATCATAATCTTTATTTCTATATCTTATTTATTATTTATATACTATTTTTCATAATTATATTCTACTATATAATCTACATATGATAATTTTTTAATTTTGTTACAACCTGCTGTCTTCAACTTGAGATACCAAGTAGTTATCAGGTCGATAAAGGGGATTTGATCTAAGGTACCAACCATTAAGGTAACCCCAGGGTGGATGGAAAAGTAGGAGGAAGAAAGAAAGAGGAGAGAAAAAAATGAGTGAAAAGGGAAAAGAAAAGAGAAAAAGACAAAATAAGTAGAAAAGGGTGAAGTAGAACAAAACGAAAGAACAGAAGAGCAGACAGACAAATACAAAGTTGGTTGGATGGATTTGGAGATAGCATAGACGAGGAAAAGCCTGACAATAATGATGTAGGATATCGCTAAAAGTAAGTGAAAATGAGTGTAATCATTAGATCCTTAGTACAGCTAAGAAGAACTAACCTATTTAGCAAAAACAATAATTCAGCAAAAAATGGCGATGTTCTACGTCCTCACGATTTGATGTTAACGCTGATTTCTGGTCCGATCCCTTTTCTAATAGCAAATATTATTCTTTCGAAATATCCATTTAGAAAATTAAATTTTTTATTTTATCTGACTGGGGAATTTTTATACTCCCAATTGATTACAAACTATCCCTAAAAAGGGACCAACAGCCAGTTAGCAGGGCTAGAAAATTAGATTTTTGGCTAATAGACAGACAATAAACCTTAAATTTTAGGACTTGAATAGGACAATACTTGAGTTATAGCTAAACTAAAGGAAGACTGAATAGGAACAAAAAACTATCTAAGCAATTAGCGGGTATTTTTATAAGACAAACACGACACGCTGTTTCAAATTAAAACAAAACCGTGTTAGCAGGTTTCCAGCACTTATAAATTTGCTTCTTGTGAGTTTCTTACATTGGCAGCCTTGATTTCTATCAGGTACCGTTTTATGCGATGAATTCACAGAAGCGTATATCATTAACTAATTCCCAAATAACCTTTATATTAATTACTGTATCAGCAAATACATCTCACCAAGGCTTCCATCCAAATAAATTTGTTGGACCGAAGAGAGGACAAAAAAAAATCCAACAGAGTTAGTGATGCAGGTTAAAAGAAAAATACAAAGAAAACGGAAACGAAAAAAGTTTGAAACTGGCATGGTCCCGGGTCGGCCTATACTATACTGAAAGCTTACCCCAAAATTCGAAATCATTCAAAAGCTCTACCAATTAAAAAGAAATTCAACGAGCCTAAAAAATTTTATTCAATTCTCCAAATCAAACCCCCTCCGGCCAGCCCACAGACCATCCTCAACCCACTAAACAAACTTTTCACTTCTCTTACAAATTCCCAAAATTTTAATTAAACTAATTAAATATCTTTCCAAACCGAAATCGAAAATTTCCCTTTTTATTTATTTATTTATTTTTTTCTGGTTTTTTAAATTTTGTTCTCTGGCAACGAAAACAGAGCTTTCCGAGACAGACATTAATTAAAAAATAAGCTTTTTAATAGATTTTAACATTTCAAAATTTGACTTAGTCCATCGCTAAAAATAAAATCTCTTAACCTTCTATCCCTGTCTTCCTCCTTCCGTTCGCCCTCTTCCCCCGCCCCGTTCATTTTCCCCGAAAAAATAACCACTGACAGACACAGATAAATAAATAAAACACACAAACAAATGTTTTTCTCCTTTCGTTTTAAACAAAAGCGGTTAATCTTGTTAAGAAAAAAAAAATCTGCTGTCGTATCAAGGTCGTTCTCCAAAAAAAAAGGCATGAAGCGCCCCCCCCTCAAAATTTACTCAAACTATAGAAAAGTTTATATATACTGAAACAGCGAATGTTATTAACCTGATTAAGAATTTAAATTTTTTATTAAAGGGTTATTAAAGCACGCAAGAGGGGCAGAATTCGATCCGAAATAAAAAATCAAACCAAATCATTTTAAAATCATTATATTAACATGTAAGCTCTCGTTTGAAGGAAGGATTAAAATTTGATATAAATAATATGAGTGAGAACGAAAGCTCGCAGTATTTCGAAAGCCAAACCCTTTCCTTTTTAGTTCGAAAACTCATTACTACGTCCTTGAGACGTAGAACACACACCCTCCCTCGAATGAAAACAAAACCGGGACACTCAAGAAACCCGGTTAACTCAAAATCGGAAACCCAATTTTCGCGGTTTTTTCCTTCAAACATCATGTGACGTCATTAATTAAACTCCTTTAAGAATGAAGCTTAAATCATTTTTAAATTAGAGTATTAGAGGATGATTTGTCGTATTACACTTCTCTCCCGACTACAGCTTAATCTTCTACTACTACCTCCCCTCCTCGAACAGAACAGGGATTCATTACTAAGAACGTCTGAACATCGTGCCAAACCAGAGGAGAGAGATTCGTGTGGGCTTTCGAAAAGAAGCGACTAAGCTTTTTTTGTTCTTGGCGGTTCTGCCAGAGCTTTCCTTTCGGCTCTAACACCTTCGGCTCGATTTGACGTTTGACTTTTTTGATTTATTGCCGAAGCTTTTCATTCTTTCATGGTTGGCGTGTGTAAATGTTTACTTGTCAAAGTTTCCGTTCGTCCAAACACTAAAGAAAACCACAGCAAAAGAAATATACTGATCATTGTAATGAGTGAGTTTGAATGATATGGAGGCTGAAGACCTTGAAAGATAGCGAACGAAAATAATTTGGTATGATACTGAATCATCACTTCCGTCAGAGGCTTCCTATCAAAACCAAAACTCATCTCATGCAGGCCAACAAACTAATCGAATCACAGACACATCAAAAGGCAAAATCCTTTAATACGATTACCAACCGACACTTTCCAACAAACTAACTCCCATTCATGAGAAATTCCGAAGGCGGTCGCGAGAGATATACGAGAACGGTCTCGTGCGACACCAAACACCCGAACACCAAAGAATTATAATTATTCTCGCCCGGAGGTGGGAAACCTCAAAAGGTAATCCCATCTCGCCGGGGATTATCGAGAGCCCGTAAAAATATTTCTGAACACCTCCGCCCTTGGGTAGTATCATCTTAAGATCCCACTTTGGACTGATTTCTGAGAGGCCAAACCTTATCCGAACCCATGTTTTCAATTCAGCTTAAACCACCCATAGACATACTCTATTTCCTCCCCCTCCACCCACCCTCAGCCTCTCTTCTCTCTCTGTTTTATTAATAATAATTGGCACTTTCACACCAAAACCAAAATTAGTTTTATATCTTTTGGCAGAGAGCGAAAGCCATCATCGAGACTTATAACACTATTTTACATTTTAGCAGTGACATTTTTGCCGTCCTTGAAACAGACAAAGATGACAGAATAAATAAATAAATAAATTCTTTCCGTTGTCAATTTATTATTTCTAAATCAGTTTCCTGCTTTGGGGCGTCATTGTGTCTCCCAATACAGAATTAATTCTCTCATTTTTGAAATGAACATTATTATTCTTCTTCTTGTCGAGGACATTTGGCTCTCAGCAGTAAATAAATAAATAAATCTTTCAGGAAGTTGATGGTGCTGCCCTCATCCAATCATTTTCAACTTGAAATCGGTAACTGTAATTAAAACATTCCTTCCAACAAAGACTGAAGAAATCAGGCAGGTGGAAAGGATTTCTCAAACACCTTGACTAAACTAAACCTTTAAATGATATGCTTCGAAGGAGGGGATGTTTAGATTATGTGATTACAATTAACTATGTTTTGGGAAGTTTCTACTACGTGAGGTTGTAGTCTTCTTTGTCGGACAAGATTCGAGTTAGGTCAGGTTGAGTTGATCTTTTTTTAAGTTGGGTTTAAGTACATCTGAAATTCCAGAGGTTTGATGGACGAGAACTAGTAGAGATTATGAAACAGAGATTTTGGACGGCTTCCATGAGACTACACAAATAACAATATAACATATTTCACAGTGGGGTCAGAGTAGTGAATAATCTCTGTAAAAATTTAAAGTTGAGGAAGTTTACAGAGGAAACTGGAGCATCAAAGAAATCAATAAGAAGGTGTTTAAAAAAATAAAAGAGTATACAGAGAGGAAATGATATGTTAGAAGAAAGGAAATTTGTACACCACTTAAGTAATGTAGATCATTCAGAGAACAGTGCAGACTACGTCCACTGCCTATCTTGACACACAATATCAAGCTTGAAGCTTGGAGCCTACATGTGCTAGGCGCCGAAAAGGACTGATAAAAAAATAAGACAGAGGAAGAAAGGAAAAAATCGAGAAGAAACCATGAAAACTTGAGCAAGCAGAGGAATTTATACAAATTCTTGGACCATGTATTTAGAGAAAGAGAAAAAGGGAGGCCTAAGAAAATATACTAAATAGCCTTAAGTAATATAATATATATTTCACAATGTATCCCTCTCGAGTGTTCATCTGTATACCTATTTTTCCTTCATATTCATCAAGAAAACAAAAGTCCAAAATGGATATATGTATGAATAAGCACATACCCCAAAAGTATAATTAAAAAATAAACAAGATAAATGAAAAAGCAACACCAGGCACACAAAATGGACAGAATTAATAAATCAAGGATAAATACATAAATGAAATAAAAACTAAACAGTAAATAAATAAATAATATTAACTACTAAATTACGACTTTGGAGAAACAGTGGATATGTTTAAAGGTCTCTTCACTCTTATTTTCAGTTAGTAAATTCCCACTTTATTCGATACTTCCCTGTCCATCACCTTTATCATGTCGTTCCAGCCCTACTGAGTTAGTCGTATTCCCAGCCCTTCCCGTCCTAAGTCTGCTTCCCTAGCATTCCCTTTGTTATAGGTCAGGGGCTGTCAACTTCTTCACATAAAGGGCAATTTCTCGATGAGGGCTCGGTTTTTGAAAAATATTTTCTTTAACGCACTATACCACACGAAAAACCTTTAATCCCCCTCAAGAAATACTTAACAACAATTCTCTGCCGTGTCACCAACTACTCTTAGATGTAAGCAATACACCACGTGTTTCGTTTTGACGTAACCAATCTCAAAAGCGACACGCATATAACCATCAACATCAACATCATGATTGTCGTCAGTGCCTCGACGGCTCGTTAAAAATATCTGATATATGTAAATGAAAAAGAGAAAGAGAGAGAGAGAGAGACGCCGTTTATCAACCCCTGATGTAACCTCAACTCCTTGGACCTTGTCACTCACCGCGGACATTTCCAAATTTCCAATATGAATCCCATCGCCAAAATGTTTAAACATTTTGGCTCGAAAATCGGTTTTCGATTCGACGAAAACGTAGTGACCTTCAATAATACATTGCTCGTTTTTCGACGCCCGTGATGTAGGGCTACTGTTAAAAGGAGGCGGTTGATTACCCTTCCGGTATGAACTTACAGTGTCATAAGAATTCGATGTTATATGTTCACCAAATCAAAGCGGCAGAAATCACATTTTCCAGTTCCAAAAGGGGATGGATCCTTTGTCTTCCAAAGGGATGGTTTTTTTTGTCAAAAGTCACCACCACCCCAAAACACATTCTTAACGTCTCCGTTTTAATTTGCCGTTTTCGATTCGTTTGAGGTTGAACCGTCCGCGTGGACCCGATTACTTTCACCCGAACAACTCTGAGGATTTTAATTCGAGTTTGTTTTGCCTCCGGCAAGTTTTTCACCTCCATCTCCGTCGTTTCAAACGATTTTCGACAAGCCTAACTGTTTTCGAATAACCATTGCCTGACGTTTTCGTTTAGGTTCCGATAACCTTGAAATGATCCACGAACTCGAAACACCAAAGTCCAGAACAAAGAGCCATAACCACCACCTGACTCCAGGCGCATTAAAACAATACGCGAGAGAACCGCCCCCACATTCTTCCGAAACTACTAAAATAATTATAATTTTCATTTCGCTCTAATTTATCGGAGTTGGATACTTTATCATTCATTCCGTTTCCATTCAACCGGATTCTTTTAGGCTCACGCGGTTGATAATGAAGCCGGGGCGGGAATGCAAGCAAAAAAAAAGAAAAAAAACTAAGCCGACTTCTTGTTGTGGTCACCCATTCTTAAACGTCCTCCCGAACGGTTCGAGCAAGACAAAAAAAATTCTTGCGAAGGCGAAAAACAATCCGCTAAGTAGCTACCTTTACCTTGGATGATCGCCCTGAGAGCCGACCTACATATAACTCCGAAAACCTGAAAGCTTGATGTTGTTTTTCTTTTGAAAACCGGATTCATACCAGTCGAGAGAGAACTTTGTCGACCAAAGGTATAAAACGATACAAAAAAAAATTTGTTAACTACAGCATAAAGGACGAGAAAGGGGAAAGTCATTGCCCCCACCCGAGAAAATAGACCCACAAAAACTAATTTCCGATCGTACTGTGTCAAAACTTTCCAAAGAAACGAACAAAAGACGAGCGAGAGCTTTTGTAACTCTTTCCATAAGCTAAGAAAATGATTTCCCGACTTCCACTTCTCCTTCTCAAGCTATTCTTCAGCAATAATGGAGGATTCATAATTTATTTTTCAAGGCCGATGATTTCTCAAGATAAAACTCGACGAAATTAATTAAAGAAACTTTCTCAGGTTTAAAATGCAATTTGATGTTAGCAATTTAACGACCACCCTCCTCCCCACTTTCCCGGAAACTCAATTTTTGTGATTAAAAAGAATAAAACTGGCTCAGGAAACGATTCCCAAAGCCCCCTGACGAGCTTTCACAGTAATAACGAATGAAACAAAAACTGAATACCGTCGAAAATTAAATGTAAACGACTCCACGTCAGGGCTGCTATACAAAATCTGTCCCAAAAGTTCCCGAAACAATTTTTTTTTCTTTTAATCGTTATTCAGTACCATGTTCAGAGCTTTTCAAAGCATTCTCCCTCACTGAAGATGCCCTGACATAGTTCAGCCAGTGTTGCCCAAATACAAGAAATCATTCCGGAAATTTTTGGGACAAACCCTGTACAAGATCAAAATTTGGTTTTGCTGTGTAGCAAAGCAGGCAAATACCCACCAACCCTAAGAACCATCACACAAGCTGGTTTGACTAAAAAAGAGATTTGAGAAGGCGAATAAGAGACCTGAAGAACCTGAGAAACCGTACCTGTGGGAGAGAAGGGACGTAAACATCAAAGTTCAGGGGAAAATCATTAAAGTTAGGCACGCAGGACGGCTGAGTTTAAAGTGAAAACTTTGGTCAAAACCTATCGTGAGCACTAATCAACACCAAGAGAGAATCATAAAGACTCCCAAAAAACTGTCAGTGTCAAGTTCCCCATCACCCAGACCTTCCAAGAGAGATGTCTCCCCACAACCCAACGCCTCCAAGTCGCTTTAAAAGAAAAAGTTGACAACAACATTCTTCCAAGTTAAATAAAAATTGTTTATATAACAATTAAACACCTTCTGTGGATCTTAATAATGCCGTCCTCGTCCAATCTGAACTTGGGCAACGACAACATTGCTTACACTGACCAGTACCATACACAGATGATAAAGATGACAGGAGTGAGCGAAATGACCATCACACAGATATGGTCGATCATCTAAATCGTTCCAAATCACTGAATAAGCGACCTAATAGCCCAGAAATTAACACTACTAACACCTTTTATGTAATCTCAAGCTCTAACTCCATTGTCTGTTTGACTAAAAATTTTTTGCCTACCTTTCAGAGTCGTTCCGTAGACTTTGGACTCCAGGATTTTTTTTGCGCGGACCAATCAGCAAGTAAAAGCTTTGTGCGATTTGTTTTTGGTTCCACTTATTTATTCATTATTGGATTTAATATATTTTTTTGTTTATGTATTATATTAACATACTTATCAATTTTTATTTTTGGGTATACTTCTTTCTAAATTCTTTTTAGGCCATCTTCGGACCACGTTAGTTTCAACCCCTCCTCTTTTTCTTCTTTTTCCTTTCTTTTCCGACTGTGTTCTAGCTTTCTCTCTTCTGTCCATTTTGACCCTATTTTCAGCTTTCGTTTAGAAAACAAGTCGTAAAAGAATTGGAAATCAGACAAGTTGAAACACGATTCGGGCTGTGAAACACACGGAATCCTGCACACGTGGTCAATCGAACTTTCTAGAAAGAGCGTACAACTCGAAACCGATAACATCAGTCAGTTCGGTACCAACACTCAGCAACAGCTCAAACATTTTAATACTATTTACATTATATTTTTATTTCAGTATATTTGTTAGTTTGTATGTTTAATCACAAACCACCTAATCACGACAACCATTATGAAAGAAAATGTTACCATAGCTATACATAGACAGCAGAAGCCACAGAATAGTGTCGTGTCTGAAATAACGTTTGGTTTGTTTTTGTAAAAGAAAATTTGAGTTTATTAGTCATCGAGAAGATAACAATAAATTATTATGAAAGACAATGTTACCAACTTAAAAAGTCTTTTAATTTTCTTATTGCAATATCCGACAACTATTATGTCAACAAATAAAAAGAAGCTTTCGAAGTAGAACTTTCCTTTCATTTTAACCAACTAAATCCAATCCCGGTAGAGAAAAACAAACTTCCGCCCTCACGAGGAAGAAGATAAAACCAAATTTGATAACACCATTAAAAAAGAAACTTTCGAGTTTTTCTAATTCCACGAAAAACCAATCTTCAAATTATTTTTTCTAAAACTTTCGAAATCAAATTATTTGATTATATGAAAAAAACTCACCGATCGTCTTTATGATATCAAAATCATCCAATTCGTACTCTTTTTCATTTTCCGACGAAGTCTCGCTGTTCAGGTCTAACGAAGGCGAATGTTCTTTGGTCATGGAAAGCGTTTCCGGCCGCATTCTCAAACCTTTAGACGTTGCCATGAATCTGTTGGAAAGAAGAAAAATCGGAATTACATCACTGAATAATTTTCTGTTTAGTCTTCAATTCGCCTTGATATAAATAAATAAATAAATAAATATTGTAAATAAATGAAACATTTGCGAAAATATTTATAGGAAAGCACAACAAATGTCAAGTTGAGAGTAACATTTGAAAGCGTTACGTAACTTATCATTTAAGGTTTCCCATGGGTCAGGCATTTCTCGAAAGACAAACTGGCTCGACGCCCGAAACGTCAAAGAAATTTTCTCTTATTTTTAATAAACTGAATCATCCAGAGCTCAGCATATCGGTTACGTGTATGCGGATAAACATGCGATGAAATTATGGTTGCACACAATGGATTGCGTTTCTTCCGATTCTTTCGTGCGTGTCGTGGATTTCGTTAAATGTGTCCGTCTAATTTTGAAAGAATCGAACTTGAACCGACATTACTTGACAAATTGTTTTGAAAGACCTAAAATCTGTGTCCTTCCCAAGTAGTTAAAACTTCAACAAGGCCTGAGGTCTATGAGTGAACTCCCACCTTGATCAACCATTAGTTAGGCCGACAGTGTAGTGAACAAGCTTGTGACAACAAAATGTCAGATTCAATCCTTGGCTCTCATCAATGATTTTCCGAAACTCTAAACCTCTTAGAGGTGTCTTGGGGTTTTCTTCTTCTTCTCCCAGAATGACCGTTGGGGTTACCACAAAGACAGTATTTATTCCAGGTACAGAAAATTAATGCTCTAGGTGAGGCTCGAACTCACAATCCCGACATTTCTCACGACCACTGTCGTATAAGTACCGTTCTAAGCGTGCCACTGGCACACTCTTAGAGGTGCCTGGTGCCTCTCTATCACATCAACCACAGAAGTACAAAAACTGTCGTAGCGGTTGTGAAACCTAGAATATTACGGTAGACGGGGCTATGGGCTCAAAAGACAAACTGATAAGGAACTTTTTGTAAAAATAATCTGTCTAGTCTTCTTTGTATCTCTCTTTATCCATTACATCTCATCTTCTATGTATTCTTTCTTTCTCGGTTTCATTCTTTCTTTATGTCTTTGTTCGTGTTTCCTTCTTCTTCTTGGGAAAGATATTAACTATATTCTAAGAGGAGAGACTGGAGGTAAAGAGAGTAAAATTAAAAAGAGGCTGAGACCTCAGTGATTGGTTGGGATCAAGTGCAAGATGCAGAGAGAGAGAAACATGAGGAAAACCAGAAGAACAGACAAGAGAGAAGAAAGAGAAATAGACAGACAAAAGAGAGAAATAGCAAAGGAGGGACAAAAACAAAAGGCAGAGACAGAGAGGGAAGAATGGCAACAAAATCATCTTTGTGAATACGAATAAACCCATCAAGTTATACAGTTAACACCACATACGCACACACCCATCAGTATATATTTATAACTTCAATATATTAATAAAAAAAAGCTCTGAGACCGGAACACTAAATTTTTAAGACATCACTGACGCAATCATTCGCGTTGTTTCATTGGCCAGAACAATTTTGAAAGAAAGGACTTCGCAACCCATCATTTAAAATTTCTTATTTCCTAGAAAATGGCAAAGATCGCGAATCGCAAAGACTTGGAAATCATCAGCCCACTCATATTGTCTCCCATGTATGGTCGCCAACAATTACGGGGACCACCTGAAGACATATTTTGTGTTTGGTGTAAATATCCGTTAAAAATACCGGAAGAATTAATTGAATCGCGAACGCCTCCGGTGTCTCGTTGTTCTCCTCAACAGTCGATCAACCTTAAGACCTATGATCCTAACCATCGCCCAAAGATTTATTTCCTCTCGAGACGGGTAGACAGAGGAGGGGAGGGGATATATGCAGTTTTGCTGTAGGTCGTGGCTGTTCTCGTGGGTTGGCACGGTCTTCCGCTTCACAAATTTCGTGGGCGGCCTCGGTTTTGTCTTTTTTCGCGGTTTCTAAAGCTTTGTAAGTTTGCTCTGTCTCTTTTAATTTGTTTCTTTGTCGATTTGGGGCCCTGCAACTGTTTCCTGTTTTTTTTTTGTCTTCTGAGACTCATTGCAAATTTTTTTTTGTTTATTTAAATATTTTGTTGTATACTTTTTCTTTCTCAAATTTATTTACTTTTTCCATTTTGTGAGCTTACGCACCATGAAAAGACCGATTTTTTATTTGTTTAGAATTTTTTTTGCTTTAATGACGAAGATCGAGGAGTTTCTGAACTAAAATCTTTCCTAATCTTTCCTTTCTATGTTATGATGATGAGAGCAACTCTTTTACGGAATTTCCGGAGTTTTGTTGCTTCTAAACAAAAGTTTGTGATCGTTTTTGAACGATTCTCTGCTTCGAGGGGATTTACCAAAAACTTTTAAAACTTATCTTGTTAGCGATGACGAAATGGATTCTTTTTTTCCGGAAAATTTTCAACATTTTAGAAATGTCGGTTAGAAAACAGGCAGGGGAGAGGGTAAAACATCGCTTCAGATTATTTAAAAGGTTTTTAAAATCAAAGGAGAATGGATTTTCGGTGTTGAAAGAATTAGCTCACTGATTCGAATTCTGTTACAGTGATTGGTTATAGATGTTCAAAACCATTGCGGCACATCCTCAAAATGACCAGAAAAAAACATCATAAGAGCAGAATGGGAAACAGTTTTTATAGGTACCCTACTGATCAGAAGGAATCGGGACAGAACGAGCATACCAGGTTAATGTTAGTAATGGCAATCTCTTGACTATTATGCTCCTAAGTCAAATTATTAGTTGGATAAGAGAATTTAGTCTTCTTGTACAGACGTATCGTCTTCATGCAAAAGCTCAAGACATTCTCAGG
Organism: Columbicola columbae; assembly: GCA_016920875.1. Lineage (NCBI taxonomy): Eukaryota > Metazoa > Arthropoda > Insecta > Psocodea > Philopteridae > Columbicola > Columbicola columbae. The sequence goes on from JADMLL010000005.1 coordinate 14,837,162, forward strand.
CGAAGGAGATTCAGTCTCGACTTTAGGAATTTATTTATGAAATGAAACATCTAAGAAAATGTGCTGTATTTATGAAATAAACCCTCTAAAAAATTGTGCAATATTTGCGACATAAAATCTCTAGAAGGTGTGCAATATTTATGAACTTTTCCGATTCGAGGTCGAGAGCGAACTTCCTTCCACTGAGAACGTCTTCAGTTACAAAAGAAGACGAAACGAGAATTTCTCAAACGCTTCCAAAAATTTGACTTGAGCGGCGAAACAGTCAAAAGACTACAATTACGAACATCAAGAGTAACAACCTCGAAAATTACAAAACTCATCAAGGCATCAAAAAAAAACTACCTAGTCAGCGATCGTATCACAAGAAGTAGGAAGAAGGTTCTGATTCGTATAACACGCATCATCAGAAGAAGCCAAAATCAGCGACCAGAAAAATCTTCCCACTTGAAATACACAGAGACGAAAAGACGAGACGTGAGGAGTCAACAACCACGACCAATCCAACATCGCAAAAAAAAAAGAAAGAAACCCGGAACAAACAAAATCCTGGCTATCAAACAAACATTTCAAAAAACCATCACACAACACCTTCAAAAAAAAAGAAACAGCAACTGCCCAAGTCACCCAGTCACCGGTTTCTTGGAAAATCCCAAAGGAAAACAAAACTTCCGCGCCAAAATCCACCACCATCTGCTTTCCCGACAGATAATTAATTCAAACAAAAATTCGATCGCCGTGTAATAAGGTCATCGTCCATCGTGTGTGAATGTGACTTGAGTGAGTTCCTGTTTAACTTTCGATATGACGTTACTGTCTTCTCACCTCCCAGCCTCTTCTTTTCCCTCCTCCTCTTTCGAAAAAAAAGAAAAATTAAAAAACGATTTGGTCCAAAAAATAGCGGATTTTAAGTTTCTTTCTTTCTTTTTTCTCCGCCGATCGTGGGTGATCTATGTCAAAATGTAGGAGTTGACTTAACACAAAGAAATAGTACGCGAGCGTGATTTTTGGTTTTTGAATGATTAATGACGCCCCATTGGTGATTTCGTTTTTTGATTTTAATGACTTAGAATAAAAGATTAATTTCCGTGAGAAATTTTCATTTTTCTATATTTCCCATTTTTTTCTATCAAAGCAGGAAATGACTTCGAAATTGGAAATTGACTTTTAGGTCGGATTAGAAAAGAAGATGAAGCCCGATAAAAAAGGTGTCTTCAACAAAAAGCTCACCTCCACCACCTTATTACGGTCCTTAGAAGAGGATTTTTAACTATTGGTGGTCTCTTAGCCTTTAGATTCTTTGACTGGTTGCTCTGGTTTTCCTCCTCCTCTACCTCTTTCACGCCTTTCTTCCGGAAAATTTTTTTCGTTTTATTTTTACTTCAACAGCCCTTAACAGCTCGATTTTGATTCAGTTTCAGGAATACAGGAGAAGAGCTCAACCTCTTAGTTATAAGTTTTAAGCTCTTCATAAAAGTGTGCAAAACTTTAGAAATGAGTTCTACTTAAACGTGTGGCATTTGTTTGAGTAAATTACCCGTAACAGTGTTCATTACTTTGGAAGCGATTTATTCCTGAGTGTGCTAACGTTTGGAATGAAATATTCCAAGTGTGCATTATTTTGAGTGAATTTTTCATCTGATCCTTGTTCTGTCCACATTATTTTCATTGTTCCCCCCACCTCTTTTCGTTTTTAATTTGTCTGTCTTCTCTACTCTTCCGGTCTATTTTCTTCTGTCCTTCGCCTGTAAACCAGGATAGGCCGGGTTTTCCTTCTGGCCGTCGCTCTTCGCAATGCTTCCCGCAAAAAGGGATTTAGTCTCACCCTATCAAGGCCATTTTCCCAGATCCCTTTTTAAGGTTCCCTCACTTTCGTCTATCAAAAATTCATGAAATTGTGCATTATTTTTGAAAAATATTGGGTTGCACTAAGTTTCAATTCTATTTTTCACTTCTGGGCATAACAGGATGTGAAAGACACCCCAAACTCTAGTCACTAGTCAGGTGCTTTGACTACACAACCACAAATCTCCCACAACGTTTGATTTTCATTTACCTTTACAAACCTTAAAGTTCCTTAAATTTGGTATTAAGAGCTTCCAAAACGATTAAAAACATGGAAACATAACAGCTTGCCCGGGGTCTAAAGAGATCCATACGATTGGGTTTCAGGTTTGAAACTCGTAAAGCTGAATGTCTTAATACTTGAGTTCAGTGCACTTTGAAGGTCTTTCAAAGTCCTGAAAGTCTGGATTAACGAGGGTTCTGGCAAAATAAAATTGCATTTTGTCAGAATTCATTATAATTGGAAATCGTTAAATTTAGATAAACGTGGCACGCGAGTCACGTGACTTAAACCTCATCAGTAAAACATAAAATCATCCAAAGTAAAACAAAACGAAGAGTTGTAATAGGGACATCAAACGATCAGATACCAGAACGGGAAAAGAGAGAGAAACGTGACAACATCCCCAGTTGCAGTCTTTTAAGCTTATCGAATTAATTATAATGAAATCTAATAAAAAAGCGAAAATGATAGGTTAGCAAGGGAGGCAACACTAAAATCCGATAACACCTAAACCAGAAAGAAAAATGACACCGATGAATCTGAAGAGGGGATAGAAAACAGAGAGAAAAAATGTTTTAATTGCAAAACTACGTCAAAGCAAAATGATACAAAAAAAACTAATTAGTCTGAAAACAAGTTCGACTCTCGTTACAAAAGACCACACTGACTGATTGATGTATCGCCAAAACCTATTACGCAGAAAGCAAATCACAAAGAGGACTTTTTAATAAAAGTGAATGTACAAAAAGCGAAATGGTGGTGACATTTTATCAATAAAGAAGGATTAAGTGCGGGATAGAGTAAGAGCATTCACTCCTCCTGGTTCAACCCCACAACCGCACTATGCACTAACAACTGGAGACACTTAAAACAGTTACGCAAAAGAGTGATGCGGTTTTTGGGTTTTAGCGGTGCTCCCACTTCACGGACAATTACGCCATGTCGTCGACAAATTTTCAGGTTGCTTACTCCTTAGTAAACCATTTCACCAACCTTACGACATCCTGACTCATACGATGACTACACGTAATGGGTAGCCAAAGGCAAGGTTCCCGACTCAGAAAACAAAAGGACGATTCTCATGCTTCATATACGCTATAAAAAACAACTTAAATGGCTTGGGTAACTTATAATGTAGTTTAGTTAGCTTCAGGAGACGTGAAATGCCTCAAGGAGGCTACAGTGAACGTGAACGGACGGGAAGTCTGGTTGAAATAACAGATGCGTTGAAACTGTGTCGCGTTGACCTTAACGGCGGCTAAAACCCCAGATTATAGACCAGAAACAAACCAAAAATTACGACAAACCAATTAACTCATCGTTCGTAAGACAGAAATCATTGAAAAGCCTCTGAACCTGACAAAAACCAATCGGTAGGCTGATGAAACAAGACCATGAACCTAGCAACATGCGTGCCACAAACAGCCTATTAGTCAGCTTTTCCAAAAAAAAACCAAAATCTTTCCCGAAAAACCGGAGCGTTTATTTATGACCCCAAAAACACTAAAAGAAAACATAATAAATAACTCAAAAACATAAATTCTAATTCATAATTCAGAACATAAATTCGTAGTGAATGAACACGTCCCAACTCTTTTGCGCACTCAAGCCTTACGGAATGAATTTTTCGGGCGTTCTCAAATTTTTTTTTTTAAATAAATAATTGCCGTCGTAAATAAAATAAATGACCGAAATAAACGAACAACACGTCATCAAAATGAAAAACAGAAGTTTAAAAGACTCACTGGAGAGTGTTAAAGTCGGGGAGCAAGCGAACCAAATCACGCCAGAAAGAGTTCAGGACGAAGAGAAACTGTATTGGACAGATGAGAAAACAATGACAAGTGACCACAGCCTCTGTTGTGTTGTATGTTTCTCCTATCTTGTGTCACAACTGATCCCGTTTATCCAAATTCAGGTGTTTTTGCTTACTCCCATCCTCTTCTTCGAGTTGATTGTCGCGTGACCATTATTATCTTTTAGATATTCAGATATAGTTATAGTTATAGTTGAGTTTTAATCTCGTTTTTCACCCTTTTTGGGTATAACAGGATACGAAAGGAGGAGTTGACTGGAACTTCTTAGTCCGGCACTTAACCACTACACCACAGACCTCCCTTAGAAATCCAGATATAGGATCTATTTTGAATGTTTGTTATGTTGTTTGCACATCCAATACACTCGTTATTACAGAAAAGACCACTATTACTTTGAGAGGGGGTGGTATATTTGGAATGATATCTCTGTACAAGTGTGCATTACTTTTGAAATTCAAGTTGTTTGCCAGTTGTACCAAGTCACACGTAACAGCCCTGATATTGCTCTTTCTTCCAGGATCGGCTCTTCATTTTTTAACATCATACTGAGGTGCTTTCTTCGAGTTGACTGTCACCATCACCATCCTTCAGATAATCCAAAATTCTGATTGTATTCGGAATGGGACTATAATCAGTCATTGCCACACATTCTCAAGTCTTTTTTTAAGCTTTTTTTCTCTTTAAATATCTGTTAGGTTGACTCCAGATCCACAATACATCAAAATATTCACGATCACAAAACTTCAAACACTGCAAAGAAGTCACGTGTTCGCACGTTCAGACGAGCTTACTTAGTTAAAAAAATTCCAACTACAATAGACCAACAAAGAACTCGCACAAAATCAAGGCAGATGTCAGGGGGGTTGCAAATGGATGTTGTGCCCTTAATCGACCACCCCTCTACATGAGGCATATTACTACCATTCCCTACCCCAATACAACCCCAATATCAAGGCAATTTTTACCAATCCCCGCTCCCAGACATACAGACTATCCTGAGAACATTCACAAAGGATACTGAACCCAAATGAAAACGAAAATTAATTTTAACAAATCGACCTTTACGACCTACAAACATAACAACTTGAAAGCCAATCGCATTGGTCTTTGAGACCCAATTCTCGCCTTTTTATACTACAATATATATGTATAATCAGGTACTTAAAATAAGCCCACAAACGTTTTGTTTTTTATTTCTTTTTTTATGGTCAACATCGACTGCTCCCATTTTGCTTCTTTTTAAATATCACCTCCTCCTCTCTCGTTAAACCTTTTCTCAAAGGAATCTTTTACGACTTTTCAGTCTATTTAAAAATAAATAAATAAATGAATAAGGCGAACGCCCTTAATCACTTTCTTTTTATAAAACAACTTTCATTATTAAAATTTAAATATAAATCGTTTCATTTTGTGAGATTCTCAATGGCGGCAGCGGTCAGCACCCTTTCATTCAGTCAATCAATCAATCAATCACAGTCAGTTAATAAATAAATATCTGGAGATGACTTTTCGTGAATGACACACTCTCCTCCAAGAATTCATTTACTTAATTCTCTTTTGGTGGTCCTGATGGTCATCTTTAATGAAGCATACACACTGACTGATACAAAGGAAAGCTTTATGTGACAATGTCACCGGAAGTTGAGCCAAACCTGCTGCTGATGAACCTCAGCCTTTTTGATACCTATTACAAACAGTACAATCAGACAACTGAAAAATAATCAAGTCGAAGAGATTAACGAATCAAATGTGAACAATAAAAAAAGTCTTGAATGGTGGAAACCTGAAAGTTTTGAACGATTCGTACCTGTCGTGCGCCATTAACTTTTTTTTTCCTTTTTAAAATACCTTCGTGACCTTGAGGAACCGCTTCGCTAGAGCTAGTAAATTCTATTTTTGTGTCATTCTCGCATATAACATTCAACTCCGATAAAACTACATAAATAAATAATAACGCGAAGTGTAACAGCCATTTTTAATGGGAATTTGAAAAACTGGTTTTCTGTTATTATAAGTTTCTCCTCTTCCGCCCTTACTCCCTACCAACCCCTACCCCAAAAATTAATTTATGGCTTTACGACCCCATCTCTAAATTATTTTTGGCTAGAACCGTTTTGGTTAAATTTTTTCTCTGACTCTACCCACCAGACACGAACTGTATCTGTAGAGTGTGATTATAGAGAAGGACACAAACTCAACTGGGAATCAAATCCGATACCCTTGGTTAGACATCATCATAACAATAAGAGCAGAAACGATTTCCACCTTAAATTACATAATGTTTATAAAATAAGACATCAAAATAATGGACTCGACGATGTTCGTTCTGCCCACTCGTCACACAACCAATTCGAAACTGGAAACGACTTATTTATTAATTTATGGAGTTAGTTATGACGATTTCGGTGAATATGGGTACGAGAACTGGATGAGGAGACTAGCGAATGACTAGTCTAACACAGTATGAACCTTCATTGGCTGACAGATATAGTTCGAGTCGAGAAAATTTTGTCCTTAACATTTGTCTCCAACCAAGTTCCTGAAACCATTCTAACCAAGTGCCATTTAGGTGATATGGTGTTCAATACCTCAGAGAGTGTAAGCATTAAGTGACAATCGCAAAATGAAACAACAGAGATCCAGGAGAGGAAGGTTATAAATGAAGTAGAAATCTTTAAAGACACCAAGAACTGGAAGAATTGAGGTTGCATCCCCTATTTATTGGACTATTTAGGGTTGTAAAACCTGGTGAAAAGGGGTCACAAAACCAGTAAGGGTAGGAAATATGCCTCACGGGGTAACAGCGAAAGAAACGAACCGTAAAAAGTAATAAAAAAAACTAAATATAGAATGAAACAGAGTCGAGAATTGTGTCAAGTATTTGAGATGTAGAAGATAACAACGGATGGAGTCACGTGATTAGGATTATATCCAGCCTTTCCTCCTACCCTCTCGTATCTCCTAAATCCACAAACTAAGTCAATTATGTGAATCGTAAATTTATTAGTAAACAAAAAAGCTTACAATTCAAAAGATTAGAAACAAATCCTCTGACAGCAATGGACAAAAATTATCCAAACAAACAAATTCAACTTTAAAAATAGTCAAACAAATTATCAACAGAAAACTATTTAAATATCTCAATCTCACTTTCTAGAATGTTCTAGTCATCGAAGAAATAACCGCATATTTACCCGATCCTCAGCTTATTAATAAATAAATAAAACAATTTCTCCAACTTTCAAACAAGAAAATGTCATCTCACTGACCTAAGCCAGAACAAAAAGGTTTAGAACAACGACTGGATGTTGGAGAGGAAGGAAAGGGAGGGAAGGCTTTAAAAATAGCCAAACTCCAACGCATTTTGATAAAACGAAAAAAATCAACAAACAACATTTGTACAAACAACAATAAAAATTAATTAAATAATTTAAAAAAAGACTCGAAACAATAATAACAAAACCAAAAGCAATAACGACTTTCAGAAGGCAAAATGCCAATATCAATCCAAACTCTCTCATCCCCCCAACCTTCCACGCCTCAAAAAGACTTAAATCTGACTGAATCAACCTGTAGGCCGAATCGTAAAACCTTAGTAAGGATGTGGAAAACGATTTTTTTTGTGTTCCGACAACGGACACACCTTCGCCCAGTTAGAAAGTCTTAAACGAATAAAAAAAAATTCTTATCGATATGTGACAGGCAAGCAAACGCATACCTTGATACCTGGACCGGAGAGGAGAAATCTTGTTTTGTCAAGAAATTATGCAAGTTTCCTATAAAGACGAATAAGGCGAAGGTCTTTGTTCCGGAGATCCTCAATTAAAACCATCAAAAATCTTTTTTTGTGTGTGTGTGAGTGTTTTGGTTGGATGGAAACACCCGAAGAACAACACGCACGCAAGGAGGTTGGTAAAAGGCCCGCGGAGGAGGGTTGGGGAGAAAACGAGCGGGGGTTAATGAAGAAATTCCAAAATTCCAACTTCTAAAAATATCATTTCCTAAAACGAGAGCAGACTAAATTTACGGAATTCATCCGTGTAATTATTTTTTTGTTTTCTTCGTTTGAGTCGAACGCGGGGAAGAGAGAGGAGAACAAAACACTCAAATAACTCATTCGAAACCATTATAGAATTCCGCTCCGAAACCCTTTTTAATAATTCTGTTTCGAAACAAAAGAAAAGGGACCTAGAAACAGGTTTGAATCCAACTTCATCGCCAACCTTTGAGAACAGTAGCACGGTGTAGTGGCGAGCTTATTTCAGGAAAGAGTGAGCACGATATGAGATCCAAAACCTTCTTGGTATCATAGTTTGCCAAATGACTCTCAACAGTGACCTTCAAAACAACGATTCTCTATCACTGGGCCACCCAATTTTACGAATGCATACAGTAAAAGAGACTCTTGAAGAATGCATTTTGCTGCTTGGGTATGAATCGAGAAGAAATATAGAAAGCAGAAATTAAGATAAATATATCGTATGAAGGGTATAACAGGTAATTAACTATATCTTTTTAATTTATTTAAGTGTTAAAGCTAAAAAATGTGCTGCGGCGAAAAAAAGGTTGAGAATCACTGCTTTAGAGGTATCTGCTGTTATCTGAGATCTGTTGAGAGGTATCTGTTCCTTTAAACTCACAGCAGGAAGTACGAAAGAACTGTACTTGGCCTTATAAAATCTAAAAATTACGACAGAGATTATTTGAGTAAAAAGCAAACTTAACTGGTCTTCTTCTTTTCATTGCTGTTTATCCTCTCTGTTCCTTATCTAGGTCTCTTCTTGTATACCCTTCTTTTTTCTGATGAGGTTAAACAAAGGCCCCAAACATCAATGACTATTTGGAACCAGGTACAAGGGAGAGATAAATAGCAACAAAATTATTCACTTACAAACCAGAAATTGATCTGACTACTCTACTGCTAATCCTCTACCTCTTCCTCCACCTTACAGGGCAACTGAGATTTTACTCCATTTCATCAACACACTCAGTCTTCTTGCTGCTTGATGAGATTGGAGGAACATACTTCCAAAACTCCCAAACTATCTGTTATTATGTGATTTCTAACTCTTAACTTAAACTTTTTGTACACCTTTCAATGATTGATTTAGTACTGTCCAAAATAACACCGATTGGCACTTCCGATTCTAGGGCTAATTAAACGATTCTCAGAAACGGGAACTAGAAATATTACCAGTTACTTGATTAACAAGGCTCCTGAGGGCTCCTCTGACTTCTGGATGGTTCATATTTCCCCTAATTTACACTTTATGCTTAAACTAAATATCGGAAAGAAACATTTTATTTTCTTCTAGACTACCATGAGTCTCTATTTAACAACTGAGAAGATGTTACCACCACCAAACTTTAAGTTAACTTTGTACTCAGCCTATAAAGATAATTACAAGGGAGATGACAAGCTAAGTTTTAAACTTCTGTCCCATTTAAGGTTCTTTCCCCGACTAATTCTCACCACCAGCTTACTCCAAATTAACAACACGGTAATTGACTATCTCCAAAACAAGACCATATTCAAAAACAAACTTTAAACCTGTCGCCTAAACACTTAAAAAACTGTACACCCAACTCAATCAGTACTCTCCACGTATCAATCTTTAATTATATCGACAGTCGAGGGGATGAATTAATCAATAAATAAAAAAATCACGTGCTTAAGACATCACCGGAAGACATTTTTCATACTCTAATAGCTCTTGGGTCATAAGGTATCATCCATGGTGGAGACAAGACTTCTTCCCAAGTTTCACATGTAGTTATTTATTGTATATAATTATTAATATTTTGGCTAATACACACACGCAATGACACCAGAAGTCGCTTGGGGCTTGGAGGATATCGATACTAATTACGAAGAAGAAAAAACGAAACAACTTCAGTAAGTGTTTCTTTAAAGTACAAAACTCCCAACACACAAAATTAAGGGAACAAAAAAACTTTAAAAAAAACCATCAACCCCAACACGAACACACATTAATAATAATAAGAAAAAAAGAGGCTAACAGGAGTCGAAAAAACCACTTGTTTACACTTTACACGCAACCATAAATATTCTTCTATCACCAAAAAAAATCAAAACAAAGAAAAAGATTTTTTTACAAGAATTTTCATCCAGACAACAACAAAAATCATTTTCTCTACGAACATAAAGAGAACATTTAAAAAATTAAAACAAAAAGTAATTGAATTCACTAACCTTTCAGACTACAATATATTTTTTGGTTGTTAAGTGTTCCTACGTCAAAACATTTCACAATTAACAAAAAGACAATATCAGAAAGGGAAATAAGACTCGAGGGGGCACAGCAGAGGGGGTCCAAAGATAAAAAAATGAAAAAACAAAATTAAAGAGAAAGAAAACGGTTTAAATGTAAATAAACCGTGGAGAGTGGAGACTGTTAAAGGACTCCCAAGTACACAACGTAGCACACCACGACCACTACTGAACCGACCGAATGGAAAAGAAAACGTTTCCTCCGAGAGTGGAAATGAGATCTTTTTTAACGTTAAATCCAACCAACGCGCGCATACAACTCACAAATGTCAACAACACCAGCTGGCTTACTCCATAAGCTAACTATCCACTCTCTTCGCATCTGAAGGCGAAAAGGGAAAAACGAGCGAAGGGTGACCGTTGCCTTGATTCTTTTATATATACACCTTCTGCAATTTTGTCCAAAAAATTTTTGGGTTTTCATCCGAGGGGGAAGAGAATCTGGAATGACTTCTAGTCCAAAAGAAACCGCAAATGTGATGTGTGGGCTAGAAAATAAAAAATAAACAAAAGAGAGTTAAGTGGTGATAATTTCTGAACTAATCGAGCTATTATCAACTCCTAAAAAAAGGAAAAATTTAAATTTTGTTGTCAAGTTGTCTTTTGATAAGTTTACCTGTCTCTGAAAGCGATTTCAGACACTTAATTAGTTTTATTAGAAAATGATAGCTAGCTTCTCTATTTGAAGAGCTATTTGACTAATTTTTAACGCCTAGTCTATCCCAAATTATTAGGTAAACTTCAGTTTTATTGACTGAATTAAAATTATGGCGAATGGTTTTGATTTTCTACCCAATTTGTTTGAAAAGTTGAAAGGATATAGCTCTTCACTCTCATCCAAACATTTTACAACTAAACAACAATTATCTACAGACTTATTTAAAGTTGTTGAGGACTCACATTATTAGAATTTATAACTTCCAGTCTACCATAGGTTTTTAGAAGACATCTCAATGACTTGGTGCTCACCCACAGGTTTACCCTCACTCTCATCCCTCAGAACTTAAAACTGCCACCAAAGTGAATTGTGAATTTTGAATAGTCAATATGCAAAAACTGCTACCGAAGTTAATTTATAATTGTCAAGAGGAGATAATAGCTTACATTCTAATTTTTTATTATTAGTTGATTATTAAAATTTATTTCCTGGGCGAAGAGATTAAGAGGAAGAGAAGGAAATACTTCAGCCACTCAGAGGGTATAAAGTATAAATCCTCCTAGTAAGTGAAGTCGCTTTGGGAGAAGGTAAATTGTGGTTTATGTTTTAGTATAAGTGAGTATTTGTATTTCATACTTTCATCTTATATTAAATCTCTCATTTTGTTACATTAATACATACATATATACTTTGTCCGGAGCTCCATGTGGGAGCAAGTTATTACATGCGTTGAAAATGTGATTATAATATTAATATTAATTTATGTTAATAAATTTCATTATAAATTATTATGTTAATTTAATATTTATTATTCTAACTTTATAAAAGATCTGATTTCTTCCCTCAATTATTTCCAACCCATTTTTAGTAATCATTTTCTACCAGTACACTAAGTCATAGAAACAGAAACCAAATGATCAGAAGATAGTACCACTTCCTTTTTCTTTCGTTTATTAAAGAATATGGCTTACTATTCTCGCCAATCAAGTACTTAAGAGACTGGATTAAAAACCTTCAGAGTTCATTTCAAGTTTCTCAACCCAAACTAAAAGGGAGTCATAGTACACGCCCAACAAGTTGCAACTAGTTTATCCCAGCTCGGTTAATAATCCTTCAAAAATACCCTAGTTAGGTTTAAACAACCCCAACTTTTCAAAATTCAAAAATTAAGCAAACACGAATGAAAATAACCACCAGTGTCATCCCAAAAATAAATAAAACAAACTAAAACACCGAAACAAAATTATTACCTCATCCGTTTCAATGCGGGCATGCAACACTAAAATCACGTTCACGGTTAAAACGTTATTCACTGTCCTTGCTAAGGTGCACTTAACTCCAACCAAAAAAAAATTATTATTTCTACGTGAACTGAATTTTAATTATTTAAAATAAAAACAACAACAATAACAAAACAATCGAAAAACGACTTTCGGAAACAAACCTTAACGCCCAAACCGAAACTATGAATCCATGACTATAAAAACCATTATCTTCCGAGCACGCACTAAACAGCAACCTCAAGGAGTGTACTTGGAGTTTTCGAAACTTTATTTTATCCACACAATCAACTTATCTAATAAATAATAAACCTTTCTAACGGGCCTCACTTTAAAATAAAGCCTGTGATGATGGTTTCTAAGGTGTTTTGGAGCATCACTTGCAATATCTGAGAACAAAAAAAAATTTCGGTCATTTCCGAAAGTTTTGTCACCGATTTTTTATTAACAATAAAAATAATTATTTAACTCTAGATTATTTAATAAACACTAACTGTTATAAAATATCATTAAATACCTGAAAATTAAGTAACAGTTATTCAATTAATATCTATCGGTTTATTGGTTTTTGTCCTTCGATTTATTGTCATCACAGCAAACTAAATTCCAGGTGATCAACCTAAACCGGAAATCAGGATTGCTGATGATATGTAACGTCGGGACTTACTAAAACTAAAGCTGTGCACAAATGTAAGCTATGTTTCGATATCTTATTGCGATAAAATCAGAGTTTCAGCGCCTTTCTCCCTTCTCACAACTCCAGAGCGCTTTCTGTTCTCTTCGAAGCACTTTTTCTTGCACTCCATCAAACTGAAAGCAAACACAAAGCACTTAACAAAATGTCTTCCCATCGTGTTATTCTAATTTCTTCTACCATTACCTTTCGAGATCCTTCCAGTACTGAACTTGCAAAGCTCGTTTTGATTGATTTTCTTTCACTGATTTTTGTTCTTCCTTAAGTTGCTTTCCCAGCTTTTCTTGTTCGTTGATTTTTTGATTTAGTTGCTCTCTAAGAGACTGCTTACGATTTTCCACGTTCCCAGAAACATAGATTTTCAGTTCTTCGGCTACTTTAACTGCATACTCCTTCGCTCTTTCGTTTTCTCTTTCGAGTTCTGTTATTTTCGGTATCTTCGACGTCGGTTCGAAGTTTCTCAACTTCCTGAAATGATAGCCATAACTGTCACTACATGGCTTATTTGCAACGAACATGCATAACCATCTCTCTTGTATATGTACTTGCTTACCTGTTGTAACTTAAGCGTGGAGTTGTCCAGTCCAGAAGCGGTCGCATCATAAATCCTCTTCTTCTGTTCGTATTCGTCACTCAATTCTTGAAATTGTTCCCGAAGCGGACGAAGTTCTGCAATTAAGGGCGCTAGTTGAGTTTTTTTGGCCGAAATCCGCCTCGACAGCTCCACAACCATGCTCGACATTTCTTCCAGAGTTTTCCCTTTCAACGCATCCAGATCCGTTTTCTCCTCCGAAATTTTTTCTAAATTTTCCTTCGTTTCTCTAAATCCCAGAACACCATGCTCCGATTCCTCTTTCCTCTAAGCAAATATCAACACTTTCAACCGACCCACCTCAATTGAATATCTCCAAAAATTTTTAACTTACCAAAGCTTCGAGAACCCTCCATCTCTGGAACTTAAAACTTCGAGAGTTCTGGTGAGGATTCCAATTTCCGTTTTTAGTGCTGACAGTTCGGCCCTATACTGCTTATAAACAACGCTCCTTCCTTTTAATTTGTTGACGTAATTTTTAAATTCTTCGCCCCTCAAAATTGTGTCACCTGCCAGATCCCTAAGTTTGTTTTGCTTTTCCTCCAATTCTTCTTCTACGCTAGCAAGTGCACTTCTCAATTCACTCAACTGTTCAGCTTTATTTTCTTTCTTTTTGGCTATTATGCTAGCCTGCTGTCTAAATGGCCCATTTTTGTCCTCGCCCGGATTTTGCGTTGCCAAATGATGTTCTACCATTTTGTTTATTTCAGCACTCACCCTCTGAATCTGTGTAAGACATGAACAAAAGTTAGGAAGTTATAAGAAGTAATAAAATCAGATAATGGGACCACATGATGCTTGTTTCAGCAACAAATAGTTAGGTTTAGAGAATAAAAAGACAATCATGTCTATAGGAGGAACACCTCACCAGGTTTTGCTATGGAAAGTTAATACACTGAAAAAAGCTAAAAGCCTTTCAAAAACAAACTATGTTGTATAAGAAATATTTGTACTAATAACACACCTGATTATTAAGATCATCAAGCTCTGCATGAGTAATATTCGGTTCCCTAAGTACACTTTCTAAAATTCTCACTTCCACCTGACGATTTTGAATTTCTTGTGGAAGTTTTTGTTTAGCTATGTAATTGTTCACTCTGCATTCCTCTTCTAATCTCCTCAGCAACCTATCTGATGAAGCTCCAAGCGATGATTGTTTGATTTCCTTTAACTGAATTTGAAGTCTCCTCAACCTCTGATCATTTAAAATCAGCTGTGATCTTTGCTGCTCAGCTTGTGTAGCTAATTCCTTCTCTCTGTCTTTTTCTTCTCTCAAAATCTTTGCTGATTCTATTAAAGCAGTTTTCCCAGGAACATTCTCAATCTGCAAAATATTGAAATTATAATCTGTTGCATTAAGAGTCAAAGCACCAGACATGACAAGTAACAGGAGAGTTCAAGTTCCTCATACACCCTGTTATACCCAAGGATGAAAACAGGTTTGAAACTCAAATTATAATTTGGTGGTGAAGAAATTCACACACTTCTTTAAAACATTTCAAGTTTACCCTTTGCTTCAGCTTTTCAATTTTTTTCTCCACAATATCTTTTTCCTTTTCCATTGCTGAAATATCAGATCGAAGTTCATTAACAGTCATTCCACTAAGTTTTAATGCCTCATATTTCTTGTGAGTGTTTTTAAAATCATCAATTTGTGCCTCATATTGTTCATACAAATAGGAAATATCAGGATCTGACATCATTTCAGGTGGAATTTCAAGTTTTACAAGAAACTGTGCCAAATATGATCTTTTCTTTAAGTCATCCATATTCGTCAAAAGCCATTCTATTATTGGATGAATAACTTGTTTGTCACCTTGAATCAAACCCTGACGAAAGGCTGATCTGAAAATTTAAAATGTTTCTAAATTAGTTAACAACACTCAAAAATTTTTTTACCAAAACTGAAGTTTCTAATTGTTGTAGCAAAATTTTGCTTGGTAAATACTGTTGAAGGTTTGTGTTTGAATGATCAAAGCACCCAATTAGAGAAGTAACACTTGGGATTGAGCATCTTACAGTATTGACCCAAAAGTCAAAAATAGGTTTAAAAATCTACTAGACTGCAGTTTTATGAGATTAATAAGCCATGACTAATAACCAGAAGCAAAATAAAAACAAGTGACGATTCTTACAAGTGCAAAATCACAACTCGATTTTTCTTACGAGAGTATAGTGCAAGTACTATTTTCATTGTTTTTATGATCAGTGAGTGACAGTTAATGGTTTATATGGTTTATGTCTTGCTTCAACCATATTTGGATAAAGATTTAATTTAAAAAATTAAGCTGAGGATGATGCTAGTGAGAACGATACTATAAAAAATAGTTTTGTGTATTTCCCTTACACTGACATCGCCGCACTTGGCTTATATTTTAGAATCCTCAACATTTCCAAAATTCTAACAACAGTCTCTTCCAATTCTTCAAGATGAACATCAACTTTGTTGTTGTGATCAATTTCACCCAGTACATCAGTCAATACCTTTTGAAATTAATCAAGCATTTTAGACCGTAGCAGTCAATCGCTTTATTTACCAATAGTCATAACTCATAACTTAAAACATTATTAATATAAAATTTTAATGAACTGAATTAAATCAGACTTGTTTGATGAGAGAATAATGTAAAAATTTTTGATAATGAAAACCCTCACCTGCAACAATTGTTCCTCATTTAAAGAATCGAACGAAATTAAATTGTAATTCTTTCCTAATAATGCATTTAACTGTTCAATAGTTGCTTTGAATTGTATTCCCGACATTTTTTCACACAAAATTCAGGTAGAACTGGATAAAAAATTGATTTATTTTTTAACACAACCAACCGCTCTTGGGTACAAAGTAAAACAGAAACCGAGTTGCCAAGGTGATAGCTTTAAAAAATTTAACAGTCAAGACTCAGGTTACCAACTTAAGTTTTGATTTTTTAAACAATAGGAAATATATTAAATTTTAAAATTTATGGCGCGAAATTCTTTTCCAAATTTTTTTATAGCACTTCTATATTTTGCACTTTCTCGAGCAAAATTAAATCAAATTTCAGAAGCTCAACCTTTGACCTCAACTAAGCTAAAAAAGAGTTGAACCTTTCTTAGTTTCCTTTATAAGAGGTTTTAGATCTACAATTTAGAACCTCTAACTTTTATATATACTAAGGACTCAAATATCCTAAAAATTCCCAGGAAAAAAATTAAAGAAATTACAATTTCATAGAATAACGAGTTCGGAAAAATTTTTCTTTCAATGTTTCAAATGTAATTAATATCTGAAAACGAATTTTGTACACTTGATTTTTGGTTATTCATATAGCTCAGTGGTTACTGAATTATATTAATGAGTTATTGATTTTTTAAGTTTAATTTTTCATTTACAGTTTTTAGAGAATAATTAGTAATTATTGTAACTAAAAAATGTCATAAAAATATAAACAATAATAGAATCTCTGGCAGTCGTGAATTCGAAGTTGAATCCATTTCCAAACCCATAAATTATCAAAGTAACCAACATGTATAAAAAACACAGTTGGCACCATTGTGAATAGGTAAACGCATTGCGTTTTTCCTGAACCCAATTTGTATTTGTATTCATCCGCTCGCATGATTTTTGCTTTTGTTTCTTAAATTTAAGCTACCAATTCGGATTTGGATTAAAAATAATTTAGCTCAAGGTTTTTTAGAAGTATTTTAGAGGGTTCTTATTGCTTGAAATTGGATGAAAAATAATAAGTGGGATACGAACGTTTCACTACTATTGCGGAAGTGAGTGTGAAATGTCAAATTCAATGGACGTCGTCTGTTTTGTGTGGAAGTGGGTTTCCAATTGTAAATAAAAAGATTTTCATTGTCGTTTCGTTCGAAATCTGAATTAAATTTTATTTTAGGTCGTCCTTTGGGAGTCCAGTCAGCGTTTGATTTAATTTTAATTGGCTCATACTCCAGCTCATGCTGGAATTCGTTATGTGTTTATCTTGCTTTGAGTGGTAATCAGCTGAAAGCCAAAAACCATTACAATGTTGAAAAGTGGGATTGCCAAAAAGGAGGGCAAAGTTATGAGGATCCGAGCTTTTCCGGTGAGTTCTAACCTTGAATCAGTTTAATTACCGTATTCTTTTTAAATTTTTAATCGGTTCGTATAGATAAATGTCGGATAATCAGTGTCAAGTTGTTGGATATTTTCGATATTATTTGGCCTATTTTTAAATAATTGCTAACTTCTCTGAATGTTAATTAGCCTTTTAAATGTTTCTTTTTTCCTTCGACTAATCAAATTTTAATTTTACGTCCTTTATTACACTTCGCCGTTAGCCAATGTAATCTTTGAATGAGAAATTTTTATTCTCAAATCTTTTTTTATTGAAAGTTTCGCGTCGATGATCGGCTGGAAACTGATGTTTTGATGTGATCTGTAATTAGGCCTCGCATGATCTTACAGTCGATTTGAAATTCATTAGGTGTAATTGATTCAGATAAAATTGTATTTATGTTACAGAATGCAATATTTATTCATGTGTGAAATGCTTGAGAAATAATTTTTTTGTGTCCTTTTAAATTATGATTGAAAAGACAAAGTTGAATAAGTTTTTGGAGACAAGCTACCACTAGAAATATTTTTCTACATTCAAAAAAGTGAATGAATATAAAATTTTATTCAAAATATAAATAAGAAATAAAAACAAGTTTAAAACCAGTCAGATTATAATTTATACTAAAAGTTTTATTAGGATTTCTTAAAAGATATATCATTGCTTAAATTTATATTTATTACTTGCAAGGGTATTAAATAAACTACTTTCACACACCAGGTTATAACTATAAATTATGAATAAATTTATTTTATACTAGGAACAGATCAAAAATATTCTGCCAATCAAATCCAAATTAGGAACTTGCACAGCACAATTTTGGAATGTAAAGAAATCTATCTCAGGAGTGAAAACATATTTCTTAAATGGGCCAGTTATAAATATGATAGCAAAGACATTTATTTTGTGATCTAATTATTAAACATAATTTTCCACATTTCACATGAATAATGTTTTCTTTGCATTTGCACAGATCGAACTTTGTTGCATAACTGTTGATTTAAATTCAAAAATTAAAAAAGCAAAAATTGAAATGATGATGCAGCTTTGTCTTGTCATTAGCATGATATAATTATGAATTATGCACATATCATCAGTTTATTTTCTTGCTTAAAAAAATTTATTGTTTTTTTGATCAAAAAGAAATTTTCTTGTGAGACTGTTCTTAGTCATGAGCTTTGTTGATTTTGTCATTTCGAGTTTTAAGTGAAAAAAATCTTTTTGTGTAGTTTTGATGTTCAGTTTGAAACAAAAAATCACCAAGCACAGATTGTTATAACTTGGGATGTATTTTAAGGTTTATAGTATAATTGTTTAAGCATTGTTTTGGGTTGGGGTTATGTTATCAGCATTTTTCAAGGGCAGGTTTTAATCTGAAATAGTTCGTTTCATTTTTTCAAAGGTTTGTCATTTCTTAACCTCATGGTTTTAGAGATCAACTATTGATTGGTTAAATTATTTATTTACCAATGTTTTAGATAAGAGAAATGCTGAAAATTATCTTATTTTAAAAGTTGATTTTGGATTAGTTATAATTTAGTTTCTTTAGAAATTGAAGATTCTCTTAATCATGAAATAAATGGGAGAATAAATGAATCAGATGCTGATTTTGGTTAATAAATTATTCTGATTAGATTGCAATAAAGTTCATTTCACTTTAGTGTCAGCCTTTATATATATAAGTTTCTTATCTTGTTGAACTTATTACAGCTTCTTTTCTTGACTCAAGTTAAGGCTAAAATGAAAACCATGATGGTACAGAGGATTAAGGGATGCTGCTAGTCAGGTCAAGGGTAACATTTGAGGAAATTCAAACAAACCAGAAATATATGGTAAAATATGTTTCAGATTTTATTCGATTTCCTCAAATATTACTCTTGACCTGACTAGCAGCCCTCTGTACCATCATAGTTGGAGTCTAGAACCTTTACCAGAAAGGTTCTAGTGTCTAAGGGTGGGAGAAAACTCATCACGCTCCCTTTGTACGAAGTATGAGCCTTGTAGGTGAAAGAATTCCTTAATGATAAAGGGAAAAAGTGTCTTAAATGGAATAGGCTGGTTTTTGTACTGAGCAAAGGGTTTTGGGGAAAGGAGAAGATGCTTCAGCCCCATAGACTAATAGAGAAGTCTTCCTGGCAGGTAAACACTATTTGAAGGGGAATTATTGGTTTTTGGTTCGTATATTTGTAAATTATACTTCAATGTCATGTTGTATCGTTCCTTTTGCAAGAGAACAATCACAATTAGAGTAGAATTAAAAAATAAATTATAAAGAACAATCCTAAGCAACAAAATTTAGGTGAGCATTCTCGGGTTGATATTGTTAAAATATTTTCTAATTTAATATTAATAATATCAGGTCACATCGTCTCTAAAAGCAGTTTCCCATGAAAAAAAATTTTTTTAATTAAAAATACATTTTAAAAACAGAAACGTGTGAAATTTACGATATATAAACTGTATTTCCACTTTATTATTTCGAAATTAGCTAATTAATTCCATTTTTGATTATTAAAAATAATGAATTTGGTACTCTAAATGGTTTTGTATCACAGGATACGAAACACTTTGAATTCGGAATTTGGGTAAGCACCTGACAGCGTTCGACATTCCTGGGGAAAGTCATGTCAGTGATTACTCAGAAGACGGGGGGGAAAGAAAACAAACGTTTCCGCGAATTGTTATCAAATGTGTTTTTGTCCCAAAAAACTAGGAAATTCTGCTTGAAAAAGTTTCGAATCACAAATCGGAGGAGTAATTAGCCTTTCGCGGTGGACTGGCCGGAACCATTGATTAAGGTGATATTTAATTTATTTCCTCGGACACTCTCGGGATCTCTTCACCTGGCGTCATTTTAAAATGGATTTTTTGTTGTTGTCATTTGTTCGACAACAGTAAACAAAACAAATGACAAAAACAAAAATATGATTAAATTTTCAAGTGGTAACTGCATTCGTTAAAAATTAAAACATTTGTTTTCATGGCTGTTTCATTTAAAATTAACACAAATAAGGATTCACTCGAGAGGTTTTAATATAAAAAACAATATATTATTTGTGCGAAATGTGATCACCAGCATCGGGGTACCGTTGTCAGCATAATGCCATCAACTAAGGTACAAATGACCGCCAAACATCCTGAATGTTCGGAGGTAAAATTCATCATTTTGTTGCCCACCTCTCAGTGTCATAGTACTCTTCTCTTCCTAACGTAATTCTTAAAATACATCCTCGTGTTTTACATGGTTAAAAAAAAAAATTTTTTTCGTCGAAAGTTTTTTAAAGAGCACGGAAGTAAACAATGGATGTAAATATTTGACGTTTTGATGCTGAAGGTCTTCCTCGATTGGAGATTTTGGTGTTTATACCTATTTATACGAATCTGGAATTTTTTTTCTCCTTTCACTGTCAAGATATTTACTATGTGGGTTTAGCGTGGGGTATTGGAATGGTGTGCTCAACTTTTTTTTTTAATAAAATGTTCGTTTGTGTTTGTAGATGACTATGGATGAGAAGTATGTGGAGAGCATATGGGCCTTGCTTAAGAATGCGATCCAGGAAATCCAGAAGAAAAACAATTCCGGATTAAGCTTCGAAGAACTCTACAGAAATGCCTACACCATGGTGCTTCATAAGCACGGGGAAAGGTTATATTCTGGACTTAGGGAAGTTGTAACGCAGCATTTAGAAACCAAGGTACCTGTCGTTTCATCCCACTCCATCATCATCCAAATCTGGAGTGGCCAACCCCTAATTGTCATTTTAGAAATACATCTAACCATGCAGGCTTTATATAAAATTGTATATCTTCAATCTTAAGGACTCAGATTTATTTTAAATCAGTGGTTTCCAAACTTTATTTTTCCACGGCTCCCTTCCATCATATGGTACCTCTCTTCCATTTAATCAATGCTTCAAACACAAATCAAATTTAGTACTAAAACTTTATATTATATTCTAATATACAAAAATATATAAAAGATGTGTTTCTGAGCCATAATATTTGGTGCGGTAAAGGCTAGCACCAGTAGCGTAGTAGTTGATATGTACCTATGTGTTACTTATTATATTAGTTGCACGTGCACTTTTTTTTGGTCAATTCCCGTTAATATTCGCGCCTCTTCGAGTAGTCCTTGCCTTCCAGTTTGGAAAAGACTGCTTTAGACTTTTCTGAATGGAATATTGAAGCAATGAGTTGGCGTGGTTGTTATTGTTTTTGCAGTTATGTAAACATAGGTCATATTGTAAATAAATGAAATTTGTAAAAATGTGAAGATTCTTTCAAGCTGGAAAAATGTTGATAGGCGATTTAGCCACCCTTGATCTAAAATTTACTTTTATTTTTGATTAGTAATTTCAATATTGCCCATCATTAATCATGTCAACAAACGTTACTTTATAAAATAGTCAAAAGTTTCAAAAGCACTAAAAATATTATTTAAGATAAAATATTTGTTGACTTACTTTTCTGTACTTACAGAATAAAAAAAATTTAATTCAGTTAATTAAATCTCAGGTGACGCCAAGAAGTATACTAAATTTTCTTATAAAAAGGTTCTTACTATATAAGAAATCTATGATTTATCTAATGATTTTGTAATAAATTTAATTTTTGTTTGTTTAAGGTCCGCGAAGACGTCTTAAAAGCTCTCCACAACAATTTCTTAACCACGTTGAATCAAGCCTGGAACGATCATCAAACATCCATGGTCATGATTCGAGATATTCTTATGTACATGGACAGGGTGTACGTCCAGCATAATGACGTGGATAACGTATACAATCTTGGACTCATTATATTTAAAGACCAGGTGGGATTTTTTGAGAAGGCGTCACAGCGCCATTTTAAACCTGTCTAGGGCAGAGATAGCGAACCTATGGCACGCGTATCATCAAGAAAATATGGAGTATGCCAGCGATGTCGCTTGGCATATTGTTCACTCTATTTAGTTGGTCACGCTGGTAAAGACACTAGCAGAATCAAAGAATTTGACCAGAGCAAAGATTATTCACAAATTTCTTGGGCATAGAGTGAAAAAGGTTCGCCATCTCTGGTCTGCAGTTATATATATATATATAGTGGTGATTTGTGGTTTGTAGATATACTGGGCCGTTTTCGTTTGTAATATTTTCATCAGTTCAGTATCCTATCACAGCTAGAGGGTTACTGTATAAACAACTTGATGGATTTTGAATATTCTTAACTACAGATTCGTTTTTGTTGATTCTCTAACATTTGCCTTGTTGTTGCTTATTACTACAGCAATCCTGAACTAGTTTCGTTTTGTTTTTTGACTGGTCTTCTTTTTTCAGTGTTCGTCTTCCACTTTTAATCCCCGTCATTTTCTTAATTCTTATTACGAGGGACGTCTTGTATAAATTTGGTGTTTTGTCTATGTAGGGTATAAAAAAATTATTTTTCTTCAGTCACCATTATTGGAAGATTGGGTTGATTTTTTTGAACCCCTTTTTTTTGATTAGTATACATTAAAGTTCTCTCAATCTCTTTTTCGTAATGAGAAAAACACAAAATGACTGACTTCCCCCGTTTAACGAATTTTTGCAGCGAAGTATGATAACAGAGCTTTCAGTTTGAGTTGGCAAAATTGCAAATTAGAGTTGGTAGCGGGTAGAATTAAGTATGGATGCCAGTAGTAAGTTGATGTAATTGTGCAGTTTTAATTAAAGTCGAATTAAAGTAATAAAGACAATAATAAAAATAGTGCAGTCGAATCACGGACCCAGCGTTTGTAATTAAACATTTTGGATAGTAAAACCAAGTGACAAAATAACGGAAAAAACGAAATGAATGAAGAAACGTTTGACCACGTGGTGTCATTAAACCCGCCAAAAGAATTGAATTTGAGTGGAGATCTGTTTGCTCGTTTTGAAAGTTATCGTAAATTTGAGGATGAGTTTCTAATTTATATGAAAGCCTCGGGTTTAATTGATTTAGATAGTGAGGACAGAAAAATTAATTTATTACTACACTTTGTTGGTGGAGCCACCAGAGAAATTATTAAGGCCAATGACTTAAAGGGTGACACTTTGCAACACACCCTTAAAAATTTGAATAAATTTTTTGAAAGGAAAAAGTCCATATTGAGGCCAGATACAAGATGTATAAAGCTAAGCAGGATAGTAAAGAAACTATCGACGAGTACATCACAAGGCTGAAAATCTTGGCCGAGCCTTGTGAATTTGGGACTGATGAAGACAACCAAATACGGGACAGACTGGTTTTTGGACTGAAAACCAAGGCTTGGCAGAATGAGCTCTTTCTTGAAGATACACTTACTCTGAATGATGCAGTGAAATTATGCCAATGTTGGGAAATGAAAGAGATACAAAAGGCTGAGATTAGTAAAATTGAAGGTCAAATAAGTGATCTTAATAAGCAAAACAGTGGTTATGGCAACTGTTATTGAAAGTCCAGCTTTTTGGCAAAAATTTTTCTAAGTGGAATAAGTTAATCACCATAGAATTAAGATGAGTGTTAGAACAGTACAAAATGAAGATGAAAAATTTCCAAGTAAAAGTGAACTTAAAATAAAGGGTAACAAGTGACTTGTTCAAAAGTAATTGGAGTGTTGAACCTAAAGTTGAAAAAATTCATTTTTATTAATTTAAATTAAACTTGGAATTAAGTGTTAATGTCTAATACCTTACAGTGTATGTTAAATGTTTAAATTTTATGATTACACAAAGATTATTAATTAAAAGTCAAAATTAGTGTTCTTTAGTATTGATGTAATTAACACATAATTGGAAAGCTCTGTCAATGCATGTTTTACGAGCACTACTGGAAATAAGATGTCAAAATATTTTCTTTGTTTTATGAGATTGTAATATCACTTAATTTTTTTGGTTTTTCCTTGTATCTACATTTACCTTTGATTTATAGATAATAGTAATATAATGTAGTTAAGAGTATTGATTAGTTTTAGTTACTTAAAAAATCATCCCCCAATTAACTAATTACATTCTCTGGGTCTGTACTAAGTAAAGGATTACCTAAAAGTTGTTCGGTATTTCGTTTTTTTATCTCAGACCAACCTTCTTCACTATCATCACCACTGTGTCTTAATCAAGCTCTAATGGTTAGCTTTTTCTTTTTTATAACTAGCTCACTACCATTAGAATCTGATGAACCATTATAATAATAAGGCTATGTTGACCAAAGGAGTCCACCAATTCTTTATAGGGTTCTTTATACCATGCTGTATATAATTTCCAGTAGAGTTTTGCTGCTGTATCAATGATATCTTCTCTGTTATTTCTTTTTATTTCATCTGAACCCAGTTGCCCATTGATTGTCTTTTAGTTTTTCTTGTGGAATTGAATTTTTCCAACATCCAATTTTTTTGTCGAATATTTCTTAAAGGTGTTGCTGAGTTCACAGGCTTTTCTCTTGCTGTTTCTTGGATGCTTAATGTGAATTCATTTCTTTTACTAATGTTCTTTAATTTTTTCTAATGATTTCACTGAGTATATCTTGAGGTTCAATTTGGTTTAAGTCTCATTTTGATAATTTTTCCATTGCATTTAATTTTTATCTGTGATCACTCATTTCTCTTTTTAAACCCATGTGGAGGCGTTACATCTGTTTCATTCTCCCTCTTTCCCACTTGGCTGTTGAAGTCCCCCATCACAATTGACTGGTTTTGGAAATTAGTTTTTAATTAATTTATTGTTCGAGTGAGGTCAGTGTGTTTCATCTTCTGCTGCTGTTGTAGGAGCATATACTTGGATCTGAGTTAAGGTTCTGTTTTAGCTAGTTTGATTTTGAAGCAAATTTATTCTTTCCCTCAGCCGATCTTGGAAGTGGAAGACCGAATGTGGAGAGTTGGTAGTTAGTTGAATTAAATATCACTACCTGTAGTAAATAATTGTAATTGACTTTTGTTACATAAAGTCAAATTAGAGTTAAAATAAATAGTTGTATTATTTATACGAAGCTCTAGCCTTAGATTTAATTTGAAAATTTAAATGTATCATGTTTTTCAGGTGGTGCGGTACGGTTGTATAAGAGATCACCTACGAGAAACATTGTTGGATATGATAATGCGAGAAAGGAAAGGCGAAGTCGTAGATCGAATCGCTATAAAAAACGCATGTCAAATGCTCATGGTTCTCGGAATAGGAAAAAGATCTGTATACGAGGAGGATTTCGAAAGGCCGTTTCTTCAGCAATCTGCAGATTTTTATCGGGTAAGGGCTCTTTTGGGATGTTCCCTTACAGTGTTGCCACTTTCTGGCTATGTTGTATGAAACATGCGACGTATTCCCTGCCACAAAAGATTTTACAAGAAATTTGTATAACAAAAAAGCTTATTTAAACAGTTAGAATTCTGAAACCACTGGATCTTTGACGTCGGCAATTATTAGTTCTACCGGAAAGTTTGAACATGTTTGTGTATATTCATTTGACGGTTTTTTGGTTTTCTCGTTTTATCATCTATACAGTATCCATACTGAGCTATATACAATATATACAACTTTTTGGTTTCACCAGACGTAGTGATATTTTGAAGGGTCACCAACACGGCAGTGTTGAGTGACCCTTTCAAAATATCATACGTAAAAACCAAAAATATATATATATATAACATTACTATTACATGTACATACTGACCTAGCAAATGACTAAAACGAATATGATTCATGTTAGAATTAACCAAGAACGTATTGGCTGATATACAGATTTGAAGTTAATTCAAGCCACTGTATTTTGTATAAATTCCAATAAGGTAGAAATATCACAGCAGGAGTGGATGATTTGTCCAAGATGTTGGATGAAGGTACAGTTTCTTATAAAACTTCCAGAAGAAGGTTTGAGAAATTTCAATTACGTGATTTTAGTTTTTCTGATGAGTCTGGCTCTAAGCGGTCATCTTCAAGCGACGACGATACTGTCACGTTAGAGCAAGTTCCTATTTTGACATCATCGATATAAACAAGTCATAAATAATAATGACAATTATATTATTCGATAAAGATTATTTAAAATGTGATAAATTTATAGTTTTGCAATATTCCAAAAACGGACAGAACTTTCCGGTAGACTTAGTAGTATTGGCTTACATCAGTGGTTTCCAAAGTGGATGCTGTAGCGGTGATAGCCACAGGTGCATTTTGGAGGGTGGTGATAGTATAAAAGAAATTAGGGAGGAATACCTGTAAAAGGATCGAGTTGAGGGATGTCCGACGAAGTCTTATGCATATCTCTACATATATATTATCTATTTATTGAAAAATTTTCGTTTTGATTTCAGATGGAAAGTCAAAAGTTCTTAGCCGAAAATAGTGCGTCCGTTTATATAAAGAAAGTGGAAGCGCGGATTAACGAAGAAGCGGAAAGAGCGAAGCATTATCTAGACGTGTCGACGGAAACTAGAATCGTTGAAGTGGTCGAAGAGGAACTCATTAAAAAACACATGAAAACAATTGTCGAAATGGAAAACTCGGGTGTAGTTCACATGTTGAAAAATCAGAAAACTGAGGATTTAGCATGCATGTACAAACTATTTTACCGAGTTTCGGACGGTTTGAAGACAATGTCGGATTGCGTGAGCCAGTACCTCAGAGAACAAGGGAAAGCTCTCGTTCAAGAAGAAAATGGCGGCACGAACGCCATCAACTTTGTACAGGTTTGTTGTTTTGGTTTTAAGTTCTTTGCGAGGTAGAATGTGGTGTGAAAAACTGTGATGGGTAAAGGACAGACATTTTTATTCTCAGAGCTTGGTTCATAGTTCAAATTTTGATTTGTTTTATTTTCAGAATTTACTCGATCTTAAAGACAGGTTCGACCACTTCCTGCACAATTCATTTAACACGGATAAAATCTTCAAACAAATGATCGCGTCGGATTTCGAACATTTTTTAAATTTAAATCCGAAATCGCCGGAGTATCTATCGCTGTTCATTGACGACAAGTTGAAAAAGGGAGTCAAGGGCATGACCGAACAGGAAATCGAGACAGTTCTAGACAAAACGATGGTTTTGTTTAGGTTCCTACAGGAGAAGGACGTTTTCGAGAGATACTATAAGCAACACTTGGCTAAAAGGCTGTTGTTGAATAAATCCGTGAGCGACGACAGCGAGAAAAACATGATCTCTAAACTTAAGGTGAGTTAGTGTAGAAGATCGATAATTTGGGGGTGGGTTTTTGCGTGGGACGTGAGATGGTTGGAGAGGCTCATGAAACTTTAAGTTATGACCACGTGATTGTTACCGGAGTGAGGTTTAATATAATAAAATTTGAGGGGGTGTGTTTCGTGGTTGGATGGAGTTGTTTGAATGGGTGCACTGGAATTTGAAAGGTTAACGACATTTGTGTTTTTTCGTTTTACCTGCTTGTTGAGCGAGCGATGCTCTGTGTTGAGCTACTTTTTCTTATCTTCTGTTAGTTCCAGCTCTGATAATTCGTTTGGATCCCTTTATTTTTAACCACGATGACGATTCGTTCGCAATATTCTTTCGTCATGTGCCTGCTCAACACGTTTTTGATCGTTCTCGTATCCTCACTATTCCTCCCCTTTGGTTCTTGTCTCCTACCTTCTAGTTCTTTTACACCACTTTGTATTGTTCTTTGTTTTGAATGAGATAACATTCATCGATCATTGTTGAATTAAAAAAGTTTGTAGAGTTTACATCGAGTTAGGAGATAGAATCAGTTTATGAGAAAAGGATTTGGAAAGGATTGGACAGAGTCTCGATAATATGATATAAAATATGTGACAACCGACATTAAACCCAACAAGTTAGAACTATTGATGAGTAGTTGTAATTTGTATTCTCCGGGTGGTGGAGATTTGAGTATTGGGTCACGTGTAGAAATGATTTATATTAGTTATTCACGTATTTTCTTCTTAACTCGATTCGTTAATTTTATTCTTTTGAGGACACCAACTTTTTTCTGGTATTTTGGGTCAAGCAAAATGAACTTAAGCAATCAGGTGATAGCATTTGAATCGAACGTACTCTGGGGCTGCTTTGCTACAATGTTTGAGGAGACAGAACGGAGTTCTTTGTTGTATCCTAAAGGTACATTGGATTTTGTGACTTGGGGAAAATTTTTGTGTCCTTTGTTTAATAGTAACTTGAGACCTGTTATGATGGTTTATAGGTAGGAACTCAGGCCGTCTAAACCATCTATTCAACTGTCCTTATGCTAAATTTTATTTCATTCACATGAGTAAGTGCTAAAGAGCCCCTTATTGCACGATTTTACCCAACAAGTCAATAGTGCTGACTTAACTATGGGTTGTAGTGAGCTACCAGACTATGCTCTACATCAACAAACAAATCACAAATCCTTCTCGCACTGACCTAATGCCTTTTTCTATTTCTGTGGGCTCTGTACTCAAAAATTTTCTTTCTTCCAGTAAAAGTCTCGCGAAGAATTGACTTCCTCGTCGTTTATCCACAAAAGAAAAATGTAATTAAATTTTTTCCTCTTTTTCAGACACTGTATGAAAATTCCCTCAAAAATGTTAGTTAGTTGTTGTTCCCTGACGTGCCCCCCGAACACGTGTCTGTTGTTTGACGGTTGGCGCACCCCGAAACCCGAAGACAAAAATATAAAGAGACCGAAGCGGACGGAGATAGTGTAGAATGAAGCTCGTGTTACACATTAGTGATAATCTTCTTCTCAATTTCATTTCACAAAAAGAAAATTGTTTGTGTGCTTTCGTTTTTCTAAACCGAAAATGACGCCTTAACTTTCAAAAATTATTTCCGTTCGGGGAGAGAAGTGGTATGTGTGGTCCCACTACACGCCACAAAATTTATACACGTTCGTTTCGACTCAAATATAAAAGAAAAAAAAGTATTTTTACTAAAAGGAACGTTTTTTAATTAGTATAATTAATTATAAATAAAAAAGAGGGAATGGCGTCAGTGAGAACAAAAAAAAAATTTTTTTTAACCTCCATTGAGGTTTGTAAGCAGTTACAAAAGTGATTGTAAATTTTTTTTATTTATTTTGTTTATAAAACAAAACAAGTGTTTGTCTATTTATACGGAGAAATATATTTTTTATATTTTTGTATATACATAAAACGTTTTTATGTTTTGCAATTTTTAGTGTGTAAGCATGAAAATCGATTTGTTTTCGGGTTTTTTGTTTTTGCATTAAGAAGACGCTATCACTGATATTGTGCACGAGCTTCTAAAATGTAAGCCCCATTTGTTTATTATTATTTGACTTATTTAAATAAATAAAAAGTTATATTTGTTGATTAAATATAAACGTTGAGATGTTCACTAAATTTTATAACACGAGCTTCAGAGTCCGTTTTATTTTTTGGTTTTGGAAAGTTTCTGTTTTTCTGGGTTTTTTTAATTTTTTTTGTTTGATTTTTGATGATTTCAGACTGAATGTGGCTGCCAGTTCACATCGAAATTGGAGGGTATGTTTAAAGACATGACCGTATCGAACACCATCATGGAAGAGTTCAAGGAGCACGTTCTTACTTCAGGGGTGAGTTGGTTTTGCTGCTGTTGTTGGTGGTTTGTGTGAGTCGGGTGTTACGCGATTGATATTGGTTGCTGTAGTCGGATAGTTGTTCCCGATTCTTGGAAGTGTTCCTTCTTTTAAATTAGGTTGACACAAATTTGTCCGATTTTTATGGTTACCCAAAGAATAGTGATTTGTTTGACGAAATGTTCGTCAATTTGTACAGTAGTAGTTCCCTCTACCAAAGACTTCTCAAACGACATAAACCAATCGACTCCCAAAAACGCTCTCTTAGTCAAATCTCCTTATTCCTCTCTTTCCTTTTATTTATCCTATCTCTTCTCATATACCTCCAGTCACCCATCCAGTAGGATGTTAGGGAGGATTTGGTTTATATTTCTTCCCAGAGGAGCGCCTTGCAGTCATCCTGCACCCGAACAATTACATTATTTAAGACGTACAGTTTTTAGTTTAGGTGTGTTTAATATCCTTCGCCTGTAACACCCAGTTATTAGACTTACCAACGGCCTTATTGATATCTTATTTAAATTTGAACATTTATTTTCAGACTAGCTTATATGGCGTCGATTTAAGTGTTCGAGTTTTAACAACAGGATTCTGGCCAACGCAGAGTGCAACTCCAAAATGTAGTATTCCAACTGCCCCACACATAGCGCTTTTGAAGCTTTTAGAAGGTAAGCGTTCATCAGAGAAGAATTAGGGAGAGGAGGAAATGGTTGTTTGAGCTCAAATTTTTTAGGAATTTTGGTGTCTGGAGTGAATATAATTTTATTTATAAAATTTCAGATTTTATTTGGCCAAGCATAGTGGTCGCCAATTAACTCTCCAACCGCAGCTTGGTTCATCGGATTTGAATGCCGTTTTCTACGGTCCGCGCCGGGAGGAAGGAGAAAGCAAAGAAGTCTCTAGCTCATCATCTAGTTTAATTTCAGTAGCCTCATTTCGTAGCGGGGGTCCAAGGAAACACATCATTCAAGTATCAACATACCAAATGTGCGTTCTCATGTTATTCAATGACAGGGAGAAGCTGACCTACGAGGTGGGTACTAAGGAGTGAAACGTGAATTGTTCTCCGAAAATCACCAACTGACTTTCTTATTTGCTTTACTTGAATAGGAAATCCAAAGCGAAACAGACATCCCCGAGAGAGATTTAATCAGAGCGCTTCAGTCTCTCGCGATGGGGAAAGCGACCCAGAGGATTCTCATAAAAAATCCCAAGACGAAGGAAATCGAGCCGACTCACGTATTCTTCGTCAACGACGCGTTTTCTTCGAAGCTTCACCGGGTCAAAATCCAAACGGTCGCTGCCAAAGGTGAATCGGAACCGGAAAGACGGGAAACAAGGAACAAAGTAGACGAAGATCGTAAACACGAAATCGAAGCCGCCATCGTTAGGATAATGAAAGCCCGAAAGAAGATGACAGTGAGTGTTCGGAAGTGTTTGATGTATAATGTCTCCGAACGACCGGAAGTGACATAATCGTGTTTCTTATTCTTTTAGCACAATGTTTTGGTTGCGGAGGTAATCGAACAACTCAAATCACGTTTCCTACCATCGCCTGTCATTATCAAAAAACGGATAGAAGGGCTTATCGAAAGGGAATACCTCGCCAGAACTTTGGACGATAGGTGAGTACGAACGTTTTTTTTTATTCGGATCCTGAAGAAGTTTCAGTGTTCGCTCGTACTGGTTACTGATTTGGTACCTCGATGTTGTGTCCTGTGGGCGGTGACTTTTTGGGATGAGTCGGACTGGTGTGAAGCGTTTGCTATTTGAAACCGCAAAGGAAATTTGATTCCAAAAATGTTTTTGAGAAATGACTTTATCGAAATTTAAGATGAGAGAAGGAGATAAAAGAATAAGAAAACTAAGGAGGCGTTAAATTAAGACTTGACATAATTTTCCAGCATATCGAGGACGTATATCATGCTCTCCAATTTTCATTACCCTAATATTAAATGCGGAAGGCAGTCACCGGTGAAATGTCTCATCTCAGGTGACACTCCCAAGGGGTTTTGAGACTTTAAGACGTGGTTTGTCTTCCTTCGTGAAATGGTTGCTATCTCATTTCATCCTTACACAGCTAACTCAGCACTGTTCTTTGTGTTTTGTTTTTAATTTGTCTGGTTTATCATCTCTAAGATAAAAAAATTGTCTTTTCTAGGGCTCACTGTGCGTTCCTTGAAAATCTGTTCTTGTGCGGTTGTATTTCCATCCACTTTCTCTTTTGTTTTTCTCTGGTTTGATTCATACTTTCATGTGTTGATTGACTTCTATGGTTTCTTTGTCTATTTTGCTTATTTTGTGTTAATTTTTTCTTCGGTTTCGGCCGGCTAGGGACTATACTACTTTCAAATTTTTGCTGTCATTTTCTGTTTTCTCAGTATCTTCTGTTTTAATTCGTCTCAGTAAATAAATTGACGGGAAACGGAAGCTAATGTTAAAGAGGAGACTTTTATTTGATGGTCCTTCTTGTTTGGTTCTTGTTGTAGTTCTTTTATTTCTAGATATTTCTTTGGAGTTCTTTTATATCTCTCATATTTAGTTTTTCGTTTAGTTTAGACTCGTGCTTCCTACTGTCAGGTTTTCTTAATGTTTATCTTCATCTCTGTTTTTTTTTATTTGTTTCGAGCTTTCGTTGACTAGAATTCACGTTACATTCAAGCTCTATCTCTCATTTTCCGTTTTCTTTTATTATTTTGCTCCCTTTTTATGTTTGAGCTTTCGTGTGAAGCCTTGTGGAATTTGAGTTTTCCTTTCACAGAGCATCAATCCTATTTCCTCACTCTAGCTTCATCTCTTTAAGGTCTTTCTATATTTTCCTCGACCCTCTTTCTTTTTTTGGTAGTAAGAAATATAGTGGAAGGTCTGTGGTATAGTGGTTTGAGTGTCAGACTTAGAAGTTATAGTCGCAAGTTTAAATCCTCCTCCCGTATCGTGTTATACCCAAAAAGGGTGTATATATATTTCTCTTCCTGTTATAAGAAGAACAAACAAGTGTGCCTGCTGCAAAATATCTTCCTTTTGGGAAGTACTCACGTGTTCCCAATAAGAAAGGAAAGTTATATTATTCGAGACGAAGTTCAGAAAGGACAATCACTAGGAAGTCAAATTCCTTAGCTCGCATATTTGGTGGCCAAATGGCAAAAACAGTTTCAATTTTTAATTAGGAATCTAATTTTGTTGTTTTGTTTTTGTTTCAGGAAAACGTACACCTATGTCGCTTGAAATATTTACATTTCGGGACGTTCTGTCTTTTTTTTTTCTTTAAAACTTTGTTTTTATTTGATTTCGGTTAAAAAAAGTTGTACAAAAAGAAAATGTATTTGATGAGAAAAATATATTTAAGATGTTTTTAATAAAAGAAAAAAAGGAAGAAAAAAAATGGCGAAGAAGAAGATGGAGATGATGAAGAAGAAGAAAGGGACAAAATGTATTTACAATGTAGAAGGAAGTGGAGATATAAATTTGGACATCCGATGTTGAATCTAATTAAGAATTCAATTTGTTTATAAATATACATATTGAGTTTAAAAAAATGGAAAAGTTAATAAATTAATAAATTGGTTTCCTCGTATGTGAAGTTTAAACGTGTTTTTTAATTTTTGTGTTCTGTATGTATGTGTTTGTCGGATATTGGTTTTCAGGGTTTGAAAGGCTGTGTCATCGCCTTTGATAAACGGGATACTTTGTCCCATTGCTGTTGAGTTATATGATCAGGAAGGGATACCAGTGGAAGAGTTTTGTGTCGACTGAACACTTGCATTTTGAAAGGTGAGTGAACATAGGACTGATTTTTAACACTTTTGAGGAGATTGGTTAATCGATGAGATAAAAGGTGGGATGTGTTTGCATTGTTAGCTTGGCTGAGTGCTTTAGCTTATAGTCGTGAAACATACGACAGTATTTGGTCACTTAACTGTACCTACTGAAAATTTTCCACTTCCTGCCATTTTAGTGTTGTAGCAGAATTGCTAGATGTTAGATAGAAGAGATTCCTTCCCTAACATAGTCTGGGGTGCTTCATTTCTGCATTTTAGTAAAGTTCTTTCCTTCTTTTCTTTCTCTGTTTTAGTTTATTTCTTTTCCTTTTTCAAGACTGTGATCGTTCTTTCTTCTTTTGTAAATTATAATTTCAGATTGACTTCACTTCTTCTTTTTCTCTTTATACTCAGTTTCCAGTCATCGATCGAAGGTATTCATTCTAGATTTTTAACAATTTTTTTTGTTTACAGCTCCTACGACTTATGAGAAACAAATCCATGTATAAGGAGGATAAAGTCTTTAAGCCAAAACAGCTCTGGAAAAGTACCGAAAAAAGGGGGAAGACATAGAAAGCGCAAACTACATCTTATCAGTCATTTATATTTCAATCGAAAAGGCACAAGAAAAAGGGATGTGATAAGGGTGGAAGAAGGGAATAGGATATTGAAAGAAGGAAAAAAAGAGGAAGGAGAACGAAGACTGACATGAATAATGATCATTTCTTATTTAAAAAACATGAGTCAATCAGGTTTTCTTCTAGCCTTTCGCACAGTCATTTCCATCATTGTAATGGGAAATCAAAAAGTTATTTCGTTTCCGTTCTTGAGGAGAAGGAAAGGAAGAAGAAGGAGAAGATGAAGAAAAAGACGAGGACATCTGCCATGGGATTCGAGATTAATTCTGTTCGCATGTAAGAACGTGAAAGATTTAATCATGTCTCCTAATTTCGTTTCGTAGGGAAGGAAAGAAGGAAAGACGAGGTCACGTTTGAAATGAAGAAGGAAAGATGGAGGAAGGGTAGAAGGGTTTGGGGGATGTGCGCGCGTTTCCGCCCTGGGTAGAGATGATACAATTTGAAAAGTAAATATTTTTTTTATATGAACAAAGTCGCAGGGTTTTGGAAAAAGGCATCGAAGGGGAACGAGAGAAGACAATTACGGGGAGAGAACAAGAAGAAAGAGAGAGAGAGATTCGGTTGAAGAAAGGTTTAAGCCTGGAGGGAAATGAAAATGAATGAACAACGCGAGCGTATATCAAGGGATGGAAAAGAGAAAAAAAGAGTTTTTAGGGGTTCGGTAAAAATTAAAGATATATTTTACTTCTGCTTGAATCCCCCACGGAAGGGGGTTGGTAGAATGGTTCATCGGGGGTGTGTAGCTGTAGTGCTGCTGTTTTTTTTTGTTTCTTTTTAAACTTTGGTGTTGTCTCTTTACAATTTTTGGAAGTGCTTTCCCATCATCTTTGTTACTGTGAGCTTTTTGTTTTCCTTAGGCCCATCTTCCGGTTGAAGCCTTGGTGGGATTCGATTCTTTCACGGTCTATCTATCCACAACCCTTTCCTCACTCAGTTCTATCTCTTGAAGGCTATTCTGTATTTCGTTCGACCATGCTTCTTTGATCGTTTTTGTTCATCGATCAGTTACCATCAAATGCCATCTTATGATTTTCATTGTTATGTCTTATTCTGTGTTGTGTTCAAGGCCAAATCTTGAAGAGGAAAAATTTGAAATCTCTTCAATTTGAATGAGGTAGGGAAGGGAAAGACGAATGCAAAACCGCTTTGGATTCGAGTTACAGGTAAAGAAATGCGGCACGGAAAGAGGCAGGGAGAGAAAGTGAGTCGGGGGTAAAGTGGAAGTTATAATAAATAATAATTCAAAAGTCAGCAGTTTAGATATCGATTTCAAAAAGGTGGCGGGCTGCGGGACGGAAGGAAGGAGAGGGGAAAGAGGAGAAAAGGCCGTGCAAATGTATAAGTTAAGTAATTTTCCGCGGAGTTGAATATC
This sequence comes from Columbicola columbae, assembly GCA_016920875.1. NCBI lineage: Eukaryota > Metazoa > Arthropoda > Insecta > Psocodea > Philopteridae > Columbicola > Columbicola columbae. The sequence goes on from JADMLL010000005.1 coordinate 14,872,899, forward strand.
AAGAATTTAGCGTGCTTGTCATGTTCCAACGCAATGAATCATGATCGCTTTTCCTTCTTCCTCTTTTTTTCCTTCTGCTGCTGCTGCCTTCATTTCTCTTCCTCCTCTTTCCCCTCTCCGTTTATCCATCTGCATTCCGCCCTCCTTCGTCGTATCTGTTACTTCTCAACTGGTTAGTTTTTCAATTTTATTTTTTTTTTCTGTTTTTTCCCTCCCCAGCCCTCCTCCTAACACCGACAAGAAGGAATAATTTCTTGGAAGATAAATTTCGGAGAAACTCGAAGGAATTTCTTCCCTTCAATTAAAGAAGAAGCATCCAAGTTAATAGTTTCCTTCCTTCCTGATTCAAAGGGTTTTCCACCTCCTCTAGAAGACGATGAGAGAGTAGTGGGAAAAGCCCTGTTATCATGCTGAAGTTAGCTCGATTTCAGGGTGGGGCATGTGGAAAGAAACTTTTCCTTCTCCTGGAGAAATTAGGACGAGGAGGAGAGTGTATGATTTATGTGTTATGTAAGTTATGTATTAGACCTGAAGTGATTGGGATTCTTAATTTTTTTCCAAACGAAAGGAGAAGAGTAGTCGATGGAAGTTAGGATTGTTTGCTGATTTGGGTTTAGTTCTCAAAAGTGTTGCTAATAATTTGAGTTCTTACGGTGCAGTTCTTCTCTAGATTTTCCGGGCCCGAACTTCTGCTGAGAAAAAACTGCAACTAATAGAGACAGTGAAAGCAGCACCGTAAATTGAAAAGTACTCAAAGGTTTTTATATGAAACTAAATGCGGAAGTCTTGAGAACTAACCAAAACTGAATAACTAAGACTAAACTAAGAGAGCAACCAATACTTATATTAAGAAAAAACTGAAAAAGTGAGAATATCTGACACGTGTACCATTTTACAGTAAGAGTGGTCTTTTTGAGGAGGAACTAAACTTGTTGTGTTCCCCCATAAGTTGCAGGGGTGGGCAAACTTAACAAGTTTTATTGGGTGGGAAGGTTAGAAGAAGAAAAATGAAAGAAGATTATTATCGTAAGCGGAGAAATCAATGAAGATAAGAAGAGGTGATGTAGAAAAGCAGAAAAAGGGGTCAGGAAGAGGCATATCAGGAAAGAATTATTGTTTCAATCTCTCATCATCCCCACAACCGGAAATCTCGCAGAAATGAGACCGCAAACTCGAATACTTCCATCAAGCACTAACCACAAAATCATCAGCTCTACTAATTCTCACCCACTAAAATGTTTTTACGGATAACAATAAAGAAGGAATCAACAACAAACCGTCTATTTAAAGACAGCAGAAGGCTAATCATCTTCTCTCTAAACCCTTGAGGCTGAAACTGCTCCCTGCGGGCCACATGCGACCCACCAAACTCTACTGAGTGGCTCAGTGGAAACCGATTCAGTGAAAATTTGTGAAAGGTCTGAACTGTAGTGCCCGACCAGTACGAAAATGTTGGGGCCTGTGCTCAGAAACTGCTAACATTGTTTGCCTCAACATATCTTTATGAGGCAATGTACAGAAAAACATACACAAACAGACGGACAGATGCACACACAGATGACACCCTAAGGATGGTCTGTATGCGTCGAAAGCCGGACTTGTAAAATCTTTTTCTTGGTAAGCCGTATGGCCCATTCGTAATGGTCACAATGGAAATTTGGCCCGATAAAGAAAAAGCTTGAGTACCAAGGCTCTGAACACTACCTCAAGGAAGAACAATAAAAAAAAATGAGAACAACAGTTTCCTGTGAAACCATTTCCGGCTACTCCTCTCCTTTCCTTTCTCTCTGACAAGGGAAGACGGAGAGGAATGAAAAGTTTTTGTTTCTTTTTCGAGAAGGCTAATAGGAAAGACTTCCTTTTCGAAAGCTTAATAAAATTACAAGACAGAAAGAAAGACGCCATTGGAATTATTAAATTTACGTCTCCGGGCTCGGGGTAAACGAAAAGTTTTCCTTTGATAACCTTTCCCTAAATGATGGTGGAAGTCCGTCCACGTTTTACTTCCCTTCGAGGTAACATAATTAAACTATATTAAAATCAACAAAAATTTTAACAAAGGAAAAGTAAAAACTTATTTTTCTTATTTTTGTTTTGTGTTTCTTTCCCTTGGAGCTGTTTTTTGGATTCCTTTCAACTAAACTACCGAATTCATTTTCTTTTTATCTTCCAGAAGATGTTGAGTCGGTCGATTGTGACCTCTATGAAATGTGTGATGAAACTGCAGTTGTGATGGAGTTGCCTTTTAGAGGTTGCTTCAATGACTCCAAAACGTCAATTTGACCACACATTCGGCTCACGGAGGGGTTGTAACAGTGACCCACATGTTGGAAAACACCTGTTAAGAATATACAGTTATACATTCATTCGTTTGTAAGAACATCTTATAGTATATAATTAAGTTGGATAGCTAGCTTGTTTTGCTAGTTGTGACACGTCTTACATTCTTAGTGACTCGATAGAAGAGTGTTTAGTCAAGTTATTGCTGTTTTATAAAAGTAAATAAATAAAAAATTAATGTACAGTATTTATGAAACGGCTTTCATTTAAAGCGTGGTAGTGTTTATGAAGCAGAATCTACTTAAAAGTGTGCATTAATTATGAAAAAGATAGGACGAGGAACGAGAAACCAAGCTTTTGATGAGATGATGAACGAGAAAGCACCGCATAAAACAAGACCCAAGAGTGTGTGTAAGTGAGGAATGGAGGAGAGGAAGTCAAAAGAGAGAAATATACAAACTAGTGTAAATTCTTGAGACTTGGTTATCAGAGGAGAATTGTCTTTAATCAAAGTTTGGTGGAAACTTTTTTCATTTTGCAAAAAAAACGGGAAAAACTCCCTTAAATTAAGGAACATCCCCTACATTAATAGACCGTCTTTGCCGGCATTATAAACAAGAAGAGATTTTAGAGATTAAACTACTCGTTTATCAAAAACTTCTTTTTCCTTCCTCCCTTTCGTAGAAGAAGAACGAACGAAGACAAGGGAGAAGATGAGTTGGATCAGAGGCGTAGCCAGAAACTCGAATGTGTCAACCATTCTTGCTTTCATGACAGAGGGATTTCTTTCCGTCATCTACTTGATATATTAGGTGGACCGGAAAATAATTTCGGTTCTGTGCGTCACACCTAATATAATTCCCGGCGATTATTCATAATCACCAACTTTTTTAATTTTTAAACTCCCCTTGCTAACTACCGCCTGTCTCCAAGCATGAGACAATATGTAGTTGTTCGGACTAGATTTGAGTGGGTAAGTCTAGGGAGCAGACCAGCGTCTAATCCCAGGAATGGTTTGATGGAAGCCAAAGCAGAGCTGGAGTTATCACAGAAGAGGTAGGAAAAAGAAACAAAGAAATGAGAGGAATAAGGAGATGTGACTAAGAGAATGGGGGTCGAGTGGTTTATGTCTTTTCAGGCGTCTTTGGTCGTGGGGCTCAGAGAGGAGTCAGGAGCCCGAAGGATTTGGGTGGTTCGCCAGTCTGGAGAAGAAAATGCGAGTGAACCTTTCAATTTCCTTCTTTAGAGAGGAAACTCCCAGGTCATCGCGGATGATTCGGTTACGAACCAGAGCATTTACCATGGTTCGTAGGGTTTTGGATTGGAATCTTTCAAGGATCTCAAGGTTGGAATTGGCAGAGGAACCCAGAGGTCCAGATGGGTTTTAAATCATTAACTAAGCTTGGCAAACGTGATAAATTGCTGAAATTTACCGGCTAATTTATAAAACATACAAATCTTAAGTTGGCAAACTTTTATTAAATTCCTCCTTACAAGTTCTCTGCGTTACACATAATAATACACATTACGGTAAAAGTGATAAATCACGAATATATATTTATAATTTGCGGCGACATTTACCGTAACATATTTTTCACATTTTCCGGCTAGTTTATAAAGTCTCTAACTCGTAATGGGAAATCTAATAAATTTTTTCTGAGATTATGATTTGAGGATATTTATAAAGTAGCTAGTAAATGTGATCAATTTGCAGTTTTTCGTCACTTTTACCAAGCTTAAGTTAATTACTGATTATTAATAATCGCCAGGAGTTATAATATCACCATTTATCACTTTTATCGTAGCATATACAATAAATTAAATAATTTTCTGGTTCACATAATTTATTTAAGTGTCAGGTTGGTAACCATTTATATGTAGATACTAATTCGAGGTTTGATTTCATAAATATTGCACAGCGTTCTGAGGAATACATTTCAAAAATATTACACTCTTTACAGGAGGATTTATTTCAAAAATAGTGCACTATTTTTTTAAGAATTCATTTCATAATTATTCCAATCGGGAGAGCTACCTGGCTGTTAAGAGGAAAGACGGAGAAAGAAACAGGAAAACCAAATGAAGCGCTTAGAAGACATAATCTGAAGGCCTGGTGAACTGATAAACTCAGAGATCCAATATGGCAGTATAAAATCTAGTTCCGAAGAAAATTGTTTTGGTACTCTGAGCTTTTGTCTTTTTGTATTGATACAACAAAATAACCAAAAATACAATTACAGAGTCAGAAAAAAGATACCATAATACCACGAAAGAGACTGTAAGGAACCCAAAAGGCCAAGCAGAATAAGACAGAAAAACACCAATCAGATGAGAAAGCCAGGAAGGGAGTTCACAAAAGAGGAAAAAACGTGAGGAGTAAGAATATTAGAAAGCGAACCAAACAGGAAACACAAAAATCGGAAATTATCAAAGATAAAACAAGGATTAAAGAATTAGTCCAAGATAGAAGCAGAAGAAGAAGAAGAGCAAATGAGTTTTGGTTTCCCCTTTGGAGATTTAGAGACACCAAACCCCGAACTAGCCAAAGGAAACCCCATCCAAAGCCAAGGAGTAGCCCCTGTCTCTAATTAAACAAAACTAGTTCGAAAACATCCACCGCAAAAGCTCCCCCTTCCAGTATATCCCTAAAGAAAATAAGTTAAAACAAAGAAGCAGCAACAGGAAAAATTCTTCCCGGAAAAGAGTTTGAACGGAGTTTTCCTTCTCATTTTCTAGCAGAAAGGGTGAAGTAATGAAGAAGGCGAAGGCGAGGAGCGAAAACCGTTGAACGTTTCCCAAATGCGATTTCAGCGTCAAACAGCGTGACGCCGGGTAATATCTCACCCAGTGACATGGATACGTCTCGCGTAGTTTAGTTTGAAAATTGTGGGGCGAAAACATCGAATGAGACGAGTCAAGATTTACCGACTTCGCCCGAAAGACGAACAAGGGAGTGATTCGTACGGAAGGGAAGACCGGGGAAAGATGGAGATGAGGGTTTGGGAGATACGTAGAAGAGATGGAAAAGCTCATGTTTGTGCCAAAGCTTTTGAATAACCCAACTGGGAAGGTGTTCAAGAAACCGTGACTCAACATCCTCCTTCTGATTTTTGGAAAATTTGAAAACTACAGTCAACTTAAGTCGGGGCTGAAATTTCGAGAAAAATTCTAAGACGTTTTGGTTCATAAAAAAAGTGTACACCAAGAAGAGAAGATAGAGGATACAACGCAAAGAATACCAGGAAGGGAGGAAGATCTCAGATCAAATTTGAAATACAAGGCTGGCGTCTTACACCCATATTAGAAAGCAAGAGAACGGAAGGCTTATGAACCAAACAGTGTCCTCTCTTCTGACAAAAGAAAATCAAAGAAGATCTGCTGAACCAAATACAAAACGACATTGAAGAGATGACACTAGAGTGAGGAGATGGTTATGGATAGAAAGACGATGAGAGGAAGACTCATACAGTAGGCCAAACTGAAAACAAGAGTAAGGTAGACTGAGGAGACAAAAAACTCTCAAACCTCACAGGTAATGTAGAATACACGGCGCAAAACTGAAGAAGAAAGGAAACCAACATGGTTCCTATTCGGTCGGAATCTAAGATATAAATGGAAAACATAGAGAGAGTAGATAAACAGATAACCCGACAGTGAGACAGACAGACCTAAACTAAGGGAAGAAAAAAGCAAAAAACCTCCCAAAAAATCAAAACGAAGCTTCTGCTAGTCTCAACTTCCGTTTCCCGCCACTTTCGCTTCCAATTTCAAATCCTCACTCATGTTTATCTTACGCCGAATGAAAACATCTTACCAGAACATTCTAAACTTCTTTCAGGAACTTCAACCCACCACATCTTCCATTGGTCCTGTTTCTTTCCAAAAAGGATTTTCTTCCCTTATTCCTTCTTTTCCTCCTCTTTTAAGGCTAGAAGAGGAGGTTGCAGTCAGTCAATTTCCTTTCTTTTCCCAACCAGAATCCGGTTTCTGTGATCAGAATGCAACATTCGAAAGCCTTTACACGGAGAAGATGGAAAGAAAGAAGGAAAAAGAAAAACTTTCACACTTGATTTGGCCCTCCCCCCCGCGTGTTTCGCATATAAACCAATCAAAGGAAGAGGAGAAGGAGGAAGTAGATAAAAGAAGACGAAATTTGTTTCTCCGAAAGTTAGAAATCGCATGAAAGACGCGTGAAAATGTTTTTTTTTAAGTTTCCCAAACATTTTCTTCCTTTTTTACAACTTTTAACTACTTTTTAAATAAGATTTCTTCTCCAGCTTCTTCCACCTCATCTATTTCTTCTGTTTTTTTCTTTTCTACTTTCACCAAGAGGAAACTCTTTTTTTTTCTTCCTGTTTTAACAACAGATGAGGAACTCTCGTTTCCTCTTAAGAAGATTCTATGTTAGGTTATTCAAAATGAAGTTAGTGTTTCATCTTTTTTATTCTTTCATTCTTATCTCCCGTCTTTCTTCTTCCTTTTCTCTCTCTTTATCCTGTCTTCTATTTTTTGATTCCTATAAAAAGGGCGGGAAATTTAAATTATAATGAAAACAATTGGATGAGGGAGAGGGTGAAAGAAATTTTGGAGTTAAAATGTTTAACTGTTATGTTTTAGGGGAGAAAGAAAAGAAGAAGTATAGTAGAAGGAGGGAAAGAAGAAAAATAAGAGGAGGAGGAAGAAGTAGAAAGAAGTAAGCAGGGTGGAAAAGGAAGTGTAGAGAAAGAAGTGAAGTGAGAAATGTGGAAAGAAGGAGACCTAATCATAACAAGGGACGCAATTAGCAACAGAAATTACAATAATGCCTAGGGCCTACTTTTTCCTTAGTCTGCCACTGAATCATAGGTATAAGTCATCACCTTGAAAGACTGTTACTAAAGCCAAGTAAAAAATAAGAAAGATGAGTAGATGAGAAAGAGGTTTCATCAGGTTGGTGAGACAGCTAATGAATGGAATCCATCGACAACACCAAGACGCGAGAGAAACAACCCTAAGAACATCATCTACCAAGAAGTAGAACCCAAGATGTCAGCAGTCGACATTCAAATCACAATCAACCTGATTTTAGAAAGTTCTGAGAAATAAAAAATTTGAAAAAAAATGGAAGAGGGCAAAACGAGGAATTTGAATGAAGACGAAAGAAGAGAAGAAAGCAAAGGAAGAGGATGTGAGAAGGTTCATAAAGCAAAAGAAATGCAAAAGTGCTGAACTTTCGAATTCAGTTAGTTTCCAACTTGTCTGGTACAAAAAAAAAGTGCTTAGAACGGGAAATAGACGAGGCTGATGGGATAGGATCTTGGAATAAATTTTCTTCCTTCCGGTCTTTTGTCTTCCGGTTCCTTGAATTCCCCCCCACCCTGTCGTTTTTTCTTTCTTAGAAATATGAATAACGGCCTCATATAAATACACATTCTCAACCGGAAGTAATGAGAACTTACACGAGAGCTTTAGCTTTAGCATTTTGATTCTCGGAAGGAAAATTTCGTTTTACCCGTAAAAATTAACTTTCATGCGAGTCGTTGTCTTCGCTACTGTTACAACAAACTCTTCTTCCACTCCTCCTCCTCATCTCCACTTCCCGAGAAAACCGTTCTCCTCCTCGTCATCCGTAGGAATTTATTCAATCAGTAATGCCAACATTAAAACTATTTTATAAAGAGAGTTAGAGAGTTTTGGAAGAAGAAAATGAGTTTCTTGAATTAAGTTAAATTTGCAATAAGTTTTGATCAGATGTTTAACCCAAGATTTCTCAAACTTGTCAATATTAACCCCTTGGGGGAGATGGGGAAACTTAAGGGAAGGTGGGGGTTGATGGGTGTGCGGGGAGGCAATATTAACTTTGTAATGACTTCTACAGGCCTGCAAATTTACTAGTTTGGGGAAAATCCTTGGAATCTTATTTTATGGAAACATTCTCGTGTGGTGAGAGAGAGAGGAGGAGTGGAGGAGAGCTTTTTACAAGTATAGTTATCGGAGTTTGGTTTCGTTAAAGCTCTGTCTCACTCTCTTTTGAAGCAGACGTGTTTTTGACAAGTGTTTGGGGTGGAGATAACCTAATCTCTTAATTAACCATTCCTCGGTTGTGTTAAGTCACTCCTAACTTTCGCTCACTGTTATTTATTGACTTAGTGACGCCACTGACTACTGTCTTATTATCAGTGTGCCAATTTAAACCTAATTACCTAGACCATGGAAACCGAACGAGGAAAGGAAGATGTATCACTTGCTACAGAGTGTCGTGATTGAAAATTAAGGCAAGAAGAGGGAGGGAGACAGCATCTTTGTAAGACGAAACCAACTATTTTGAAGAGAACCCAAACATCAACATATTGTTGACCGGTTATGAGTTAACTCGTCATTGGACATACGTGATCTCTTTCAATTTATGAGTCCCAGGGCGGTATAGAATATTGTTCACCCTGGTTTTTATAAATTTAGGTAGATAATAAGCTACAGATAAAAAGTGTCTTTAAAACCAGACCAACTACTTAATGTCGGACTGCAGTTAACTAGAGCAAAAATATTAATAGACAATACAATTCCGATGAAGAGTTAACTCTTAATAACCGGTCAACAATATGTTAAGGTGCAAATGAAAATTTTCTACTTCCTGAAGAAAGATTTGGAACTTTTAATTAAACCTCTCTTCGTGTTCTGTATTTATATAATATAGTCTGTTTGTCGGGAAGCCTGTAGTGGAGTGATCACATCACCTGACTAAAGAAGTTATGGTCATGTGTTCGAGCCTCCTCCTAGATCCTGTTATACCCAACAGTGAAAAACGGGGTTAAAACACAAAAATCTGTTCTGTCTGTCAATGTTTATGTTTTCTCTATGTTCTGGGTATTCTTCATTACGATCGTAATGGGGTTATGTATTCCTGTTTTGAACATACAACCAGAACCAAGAACCAATGTACTAAAAACAGATTTTTGGAAGAAGAAGAATTTGTTTTTCAAACTATGGTGTATGATATTTGTATTATATTTGTGTAAATAACACGTACTACCATCAGGTTCATATTATAAATTTTTATCTATTTCCTACTATATACAAAGTAATTTGAATGGGTTTGGGACGGAAGTTTTAGGGGGGACAGAAAAGACTGAGCTTTTGAGCTTTGATCTAGTCAGTGATTTCATTTGTTCATATTAGTAGACAGTAGCCGGAGGTCTGTGATGTAGTGGTTAAGTGCCAAACTTAAAAGTTATAGTCGCGAGCTCAAATCTTCGTCTTGTATTCCTGTCAAATCTGGTTTACATATCTCTGATCTGGAAAACTTAGACTTTTCTAAGAAAATGGAGTCGAGAACTGATTTCAGTTTAAACTTTAGTTGAAACACGTCTCTCTCTCTTCCTACCCCCATTCACTCACTCATTGCTTCAAGGGGTTTGTTACTCCTTTTAGTCTACCCCCAAAGGGGAAAATCCGCAATTTTAATTACGAATTTCCTCGACTTCAAACAATTCCTCTCCACACACACACACAACACACTCAGAAACGGGGACGTTTCTTGCATAAATGCAATTCTTCCTTTTATTCCAAGGAAAGGGGGGAAAGATGAAAGAAGAGGAGAAGAATGATGAAGAAGAAGAAGAAGCGAAGGAACAAACTGTTATTCATTCCTTTCCTCCCACGCCTCATCCTTCTCCTCCTCCGCTGTCGGAAAACTCGATAATAAATGCGATCAAAACGCCATTTAATTTAATAAGGTTTCCTCACAGGAAACTCCACGCTTTTTTATTCTTCTCCTCCCTATCTTCTCACCTCCTCCTCTTCCTCCTCCTCGTAAAATTTTCCGGGTTCTTTTTTTATTTTATTTAACCTCCGGGGGGACACAGGTTCGTTTGCTAAATCTGGGTTTTATCAAGTTTGTCTCTCTTTCCCCGCCCTCGACGGAGTGAAAATATCGATTTCACGATCAGGTGTATGAGTTTCCGAAAATCTCATTACGGAGGAGTAGTAGGAGGAAGGGGGTAGTGTAGGAAGGAGGGAAGTAAGAGGAAAAGGGAATATTATTATTTTTTTAATATAATATTTTATTTAATGCTGATTAGGTTTCCGTAATAAAAAAATGCCAAAAAAAGGTAATTCTGGATTGGTTTCCATTCCATGTTTTCCTCCTCCTATTCTCTCCAGTTATTTTCTGTTTTCCCTCTCCTCCCCTTCCCTATCTCTTCCTTGATATTTTACGAGCGTGCGGTGAATTTATTTTATTTTATTTTTTAATATAAAATGAAAAATATAAAAGACGAAGGATCCGGAATTAAATTCAAATTTATTTCTCCTTTTTTCGAGTGATTCTGTCGTGGCGTTGGAGCCTTTTCTCATTGTGGAGGAGGAGAAAGGTGGGGATGGGAAAGTAGCGGGGTTTTTCTGATAGTCGGAAGTCAATTATTCAGCTGCAAGATTGAATTCCCATGAGTAAGACCCTTCATACATGTTCTTTCATTGAAGTTTTTGAGGAGGTTGTTGTAGAGGTCACTGAGGAAGAGATTGAGAGAAAGAGGAAGAAACCAAAAGGAAACCAAAGAAAGAGGAAGATGAGTAAACCAGAAAAGTTCGAATATCTGTTTTGGTCTAACAACGTACAGAGGACCAAGAAAAGTGGTTGGTATGGTCAAACGAACTAAAGATGAAACTACCTGATTGGCCACTGCTAGATTCAGGGTTTTCAGTAGTCTGCAGTGTATTAGGTATGAATATTACCTGTCGGTGCTAGAAACTACCCCTGAGAAGGGGGATGTAATTTAATTTGAGTAAAAAAATGAGATTGAATGGTTTAAATTCTTAAACCAAAAAATGACTCAGGCGTTAATCAAATTTTGTCTTAGCTGTAGTGCCCGAAGTTGATGTGAGACCCAAACCGGAAGTAAGTTAATCCACCCAAAACTAAAATTAGGAGCCACTGAAACAAACAACAACCAGAACTTGTTAAGAGTAGCAGAGTCCAACCCACCACCCCCATGCAAAAGCAAATCACCAAATTTTGATCAGACCAAAACCGGATGTGATCGAATTCAGCTCAGTTCTAGATCAAATTTGACAAACATAAAGAAAAATTAAATCGAAACTAGATTTTGTTTGCTCATTACCCCTCCTCTCTCTCTCGCTGTTAAGCTTTCAAGAATTCTTCTCTGGTTCTTTAAAACATTATCTCTTCCCCTTCCCTCCCTCATTCTCTACCCACTTCCTTCCACTTTCCAGCTCTTTCATTTGCATTAAAAACGTAATAATTCAAGTCGAACCGTAAAATTTCGTTAATAATTCAAAGAGAGAGAAAGAAAAGAGAGAGAAGAGAGAGAGAGAGTGAGTATAAGTATGGATGGGTAAACCAAATGAATGTCGTTGAGAGGATGGTTAGTCGCAAAATTGAACAGACGGCGTTTGCGGACTGTCTTCCCGGCACTGCAATGGCCCATTAAGTCAAACAAATGGCCTTGGAAATTAATTACGGAAAAAATAGAATATATGAGAGGCAAGTTTGAAGTTTTCTGTTGCCTCCTCCCCCGTTCGCCCTCCTCCTCTCTCATTTCCCATTCAACTTTTCTCGATTTCCATTACACTGCATTCGAACACCTGAAAGGTAGGCAGAGAGGATGTAGGTGGAGGGCGACAAAGAATAAAATATTGGAATTCGTTTAGGAAGAAGGAAAGGAAATGGGAAAGGTGGAGGGCGGAAGGTTCAACCTTATGCGTTCGTGACTTTGTGAATGGAAAAATGTTCGGCTCAGGCACGTTCCTCGCATAATTTAAATATTTGCGAAACACTTTTGCAGAAACGAAATTTGGCGTCGAGAAAGAAGCTCTCTTTTTATCTCTCTTTCTCCTTTTTCACGATCCTCCGTTCGCCTTTCCTCGTAAATGTTGACTTAACAACGAAAATACCAAGGATGAAAAAACATTTTTGGAAACGAGAGTTCCAAGAGGGAGTTCTACCACGAATATAGCCTTGATTTTGACTAGTTTTGACTTCCTCGGAGGTTCTTTGACCACTTCGAGCTCTCGAACTGTTTTCTGTTTGCTTCCCCCTCCACAGTCATCCTCTCCATTTATGTATGTTACATAATTTTCACACATTCCACACTCCTTAGGTTTCTAGTTGCAAACTCTCACTTCCCCGTTTTTCAAATATCGACTGTTCTAAACGGAACAGAACAGAACATAAAAGTTGCAGAGAACTGTGAACTTTAGCCAGGAACAGTGGAGGGCATTAGTCTTGGTTCTTATCTTTTCAACAAGGAGTAAAAATGATGATGATTGGATATTCTTCTCTGGTTTTACAGAAGAACGTTAGAATTCAAATTCAAAGCTTGTCCCAAAAGTTCCCGAAATCAGTTTACGATATTTTTAAATTTTTCAAAGTCAACCGCCATCGATCTCATTTCGGTGCCTAAAATCACATGCCAACTTCTTTCCTAGAATTTTTGCTACAGGCTCTGAATACAGTAGCACATAACCAAAACACAGTCGACTACAATCTTAACGTGCTCTTAATCAGTGTTCTACCCAACGTTAAAAGGACTGGAACGTCTACTTTTCATGGTCTTTCTCTCCTCGCCCAGTGGCCTAATTTCTTCAAGGAGCCTTTACCTTTCACTCTCATACTATGTTTCCGACTCAAATTTTATATCAGCTTTCACCCGTTTCTACTCTAATCTATCACTCTTTCTCATAATACATCAACACCCATCTCGATTTATACAGAGAAGATGTACGAACTTTCTTCCCTTTTCTCTTAGGAGATGTATCAGTGATTTTAGTAGATAAGGAGAACAAATTAGAGAGGAGGAGGAAGCGATAAATAGAAACAATAAGAGATTGGGTAAAGGGGAGGAGAAGAGAAAGAGATTTGGGATTGACAGAAGAGACATTTATTATACTTGTGACATTTAGTATACTTGTAACCATTTCAACTTCTAAACTAAAATCTCTTCTCTTCCAGTACCAACCAAACACCACAGCATAAAGCTCAAACAAGAAACCACCATGTAACTCATGGGCCAGGCGAGAGTGAACGAAAAAATTTAAGGAACCATTCTCTCTCTCTCCTCCGCTGTTCCCATAAACACTCCTAACAGCGCAGTAACTAGAAAAGGAAAAAGAAAGCCGAACTAACAGATAAACCTAAAAAGGCAGTTATTAAAAGGAGGATCGTAAAAAATTTTAGTAAGCAACATCGGGCGACTAATTTCGGTGACGTAAAAACAAAATTTGGAGGCTGGGTTATAGCGTACCAAAAAGGAGAACAAGTCAAAGGATTTGTCTTAAGTTACTTCCTCCTTCCTCTTCACTCCTCTTCGTTAGTTTCATCCTAAACCGAACAATGGATATAAATTTGTGGAGAAAAATTTTATTAGGTCGTCAAGGAGACAGGTAAATGACCTTTGGAAAACAAACATGGTCTTTTATGATTCGTCAGCCGAGCTGTAAACCGGGCTTAATCTTTGGGAAAGAGAGGAAGAGGAAGAGGTGAAGGAAGCAGTGAAAACGTCTACCAAGTCGAGTTGGAAGTCCTTTTAGGAGGAAAAACTTTGGAAACTTTTAGGTCGGAGCTTTTTCATTCCTTTTCTCTCGTCCAACCAAAAAACCGGAAATTGAAATATAAATATTAAAAAACGTAATATAGAAGCTTTTCCCTCCTTTTTGGGAGGACTCTGTGAAGTTTCTAGTCACACTTACTCCTCTGTGGGCTGTTCTTCCTTTTCCTTCTATCTTTCTACTTTTTTCTAGAAGACACCACCAATTTTGGGAGAATTTGACTTGTTCTGGTTGTTATATCCTCAGCATCCGTCTTTAAGAGAAGGAGGAGAATTTATAAACACTTATATGCTACTTTATAAATATACAAAGACACAACGATAATACACACGAATGCCAACTTGAGTATTAACGACTACCAAATGCCGTATATAAAAGTTTTCAGTCTTGGAGACTGTTTAGACTAGAATTTCACCCGGGTCTTTGAAGGCAGAGCCATACAACACGTGATTTTTGGTCTTTTAACTTGGGGTGATCCAAGGCTAACGGTGAAAATCAGTTTATACAATTTAGTTACTTGCAATTAATCTATACTCTGTACACATGCCAGAGAAGAGATAATCTCGCCATCTCTCGCATATTTATGTCTCACTAATTATCCCACATTTAGCACTTCACATCAGCTATCTCTCTTACGATTTGTCTGAGACTAATGTGGTGGTGGTTTTATACCCGTTTCTCACTCTTTTTGGGTATAACAAGATGTGGGAGGAGGATTCCAACTCACGACCGTTTGCATCCCAGTCAGGAACTTTAACCACTACACTACTATCCCACGTCTAAGATAATGTACCACAAAGACCTAGCCTGGTCACATCCTCAACCCCACTCACTACAACAATTATGAAATGAATCCTTTAAGTAAGTGTGCATTATTTATGTAATGAATCCTCCATGAAAGTGTGCAACATTTTTAAATAAGGTAGACTCTAAACTACATTCTCAAAAGAAACTAACCAACTAACTAAGGGAGTGTGCATCAACTCACGTGAACCTAGTCACATTCTCGGACACACTCAAATACTCGCGCACCACTGTTTTCCATCTTTAGTTCGATTTAACATTAATCACAATTTGCTATACTTAACTACTCTCAAATAGGTTAAGCTGTTCTGGTTAGTAAATGTAAGAAACCACATTCTGATGGAAAGCATCTGACACGCCTTACCCAACCCCATTTCACCCTCTAACATCAACCTTTCTTCTCAAAATTGCTTATACAAAAGAAGAAATTCTTTCAAATTAAATTTTAAAAAAGGTTTTTCATTATTAAAAATACAATTTTAAGTTCACCTCATTTGCAAGACGTCTCAAGAATGGAAGCACCCTTGTAACACTACTTCCTTCTCTCTTCTTCTACCTCCGCATCCTTCCTTCTCCTCCTCCTCGTTCTCAACAACCTCTATCTTTTCAAAAATCCCACCCGGATGAATGAGAGACCAATGAGTCGGAAAACACGAGCTCATAACCTAAGAACAGATGCTGTCTCACGCTCTCTCTTTCCCTTTCACCCTTCTTCCACCTCCCAACCTCTGCTCCTCCTCCTCTCTCCATCTCTCTTTCTCCACACGCGCTTCCCGATATTCCCTCCGGGATCACCACCGGTTTGCCGCTCTTCCTTCTCTCTCCCTCTTCCTTCCTTCGTCTCTATCTTGAGATTTCGAGAAAATTTTCTTTTGTTGTGGTTTGGGTATTATTTCCTATCATCCAACAATTTCCGCTTACTTAATAAATTTCCTGAGGGGGAAGTTTTCCACCGTAATTTCGGTTAATTTTTGTTTGTGTTGGGCCTAATTGGAATCGGACGCGGGTTTTCAGGGGAGGTGATCCTCCGGAAAATCCATAGTGTGCTTTTCACCTCGGAAGAGATAGATTTTATATGTGTTTTGACTAATGGATAATCCCAAGTGTTAGTGTGAGTCAGGGGTTGAACCTTAGCTAAGGGATAATTAAAAGGAATAATACAGCAGTTACGTGGCTTTGAAGAATCATTGGAGCATAGACAAGAAGATGAACAGGGGCTGGGTGGAGGATCATGAACAGCTTTCAGGTAACGATATCGATACAAAAAAAAGCGAATTTTCAAAAACGTTCCCTCGAGCTTTCTGTCGTCATTTTATCGAGGGATGGAGAGGGGGAGGTGAAGAAGGAGGATTCATAAATCAATTTTCAGCAAAAAAAAAAATTGCTCTTCAAGCACAAAAGACTCGCGAATATTTATTAGTCCGCCAAGGTCATAAATTCGCAATTTAAATTTTGACGTTGAAAAGAAGACAACGCCTGCGTGCGGAGTTTTCATCCCCCCGCCCTCCACCCCCTCTGTCAAATTATATTTCGAAAGTCATTCCTGCCGTTTCATCCCTTCCTTCCTATATCCCTTCCTCGATTCCGACTGGAGTTATTAAAAATGAAAGTTAATAAATTTTATCGAAAGCTTCTCTTGTTTTCCTCCTCTCACTCTCCCCGGCCCCCGCTGTTGAGCTTTTTTGTTGCTGTTGCTGTTGTTGTTGAAGACAATGTAACTAACTTTGAATCGGAAGGGTGTTTCCGAGTGTATTTGGGTTTCGAGGGGTTGCCCAACAAGTGGTGGACAAAATAAGGATTGTAATTATTCTCCTGTCTTCCTTTTCACCCTTCCCCGCTGCTGCCGCTGCTTTCCCTTCCTCTCTTTTAAAAGAGGAACAATGGTTTTTGGTCTCTCTATCTCTCTCCTCCCTCTGTCCTTCCCTGCTCTCCTCCTTCCGATTTTAATCCCAAACAATTTATTCCCTTGAAAACAAATGTTTTGTATAATTAAACTCTGGGATGTAATTCCACCGGAATCAAGATGTATCCCCGGCCTGTTTTGAAAGCTCGTCGCAAGATGAAGGTGAAGAAGATGGGAAGAGAGGAATGGAAGGAAGAGAGGAGAGGAGAGGAGAAGAGGCGTTTCCCCAGAGAATGGCCGAGGGATTGTGAATGTCGTCGAAAACGTGACTGATGCCCCTGAGTAGATTGATGTGCTTTCCTCGATGTTTTCCTTTTGGGAGTTTTTGACTGGTCAAGGCCCCTTCGAAAGCCTGGGTTATACATGATTGATAGAGAAATAGATGAACGGCTAATAGATGTAATTGTATTTGACCCTTTGTTTGTTAGATGTGATTTCTAGAAGATTTTCTTTGGACTTTGGTTTTGATTCTTTTTAATCTTCCTGCCTTCTACTCCTTTATTTTGTTTCTTTTTGTGTGTGTAGTTCTGTTTCCTTCCCCATTTTATTGGTTATAGTATATTTTACTTTATTCATTCTTCTGCTACTTTCTCCTCTCTTTAAGTCAACTCTTTTTACCTTTCTTCTAGCTAGATTTAACATTAAGTTTCTCTTCTTTAAAATCCCATTTGTTTATCGCTAATTTTTTTCAAGTTAGTTTATGTTAGTATACGATATTGAGTTTAGTATAGTGGAAGGTTCGTAATTGATACCTCAAAAGATATGACTGGTAAAGAGATAGAATATAATTCGAGACATCTATCAAATGTTTCAATTCCAAAGCGTGAAAGATGGGATTAAAATTCAACTCAACATATTTCAAAAGTGATGCACACTCGTAGCGAGAATTCTTTTCAAAAGTATTGCACACTTTTTTGAATTGCTACAAACTTGTATCAAATTATTAAAGTATAGAAGAATAATGAAACGTATTAATCAAAGATCAACAGGAGCACCTCCTGTGTTATTTAAGCTCTGATCCACTTCTGAGTTTTTGCTTCGGAATCGACGATGGCTTACTTGACCACACTTACAACTGTTTGAAAGAAGAGAGCAGAAGGAACAACAACAACAAAAAGAGGAAGCAGTCACAGCTATGGGGTTGTGTCAATGTGCAGAGAAATAAAAAATGGGATCTGAGATGTGAAAGAAAAGGATATCCGGAAAAGGGAAAAGATGATTGTGACGGAGGCAAAGAAAAATGGCGGGCATGGTGGATAGGATTGAGATGACTGAGAAGGTAAGAGAAAAAGGATTCAGGGGCGGCGGCGGGGGGGTGAAAGAAATAAATTCACGACAGAAATAATTCGAATATTTTATTAAATTACACTCGGGACACACGACTCTCGGAGTAAAAGAGGAATTTTTTCCCCAACAGAAGCCTTAGAACTTTTCTTCCCACTCACTCACTCATTCATTCATTCATTCATTCCAGAGTTGTAGTTACAGACTTTCATAAAAAACCTGAGAGGGAGAGAGGTAGTAGATACTTTTTGAAAATCAAAAATTAATTTTTTGAGGGGAAAGTCAAAATTTTTATTTAACTACAAAAATTTTTTGAAAATGTTTCGTTCCAGTCGCTGGCCTGGCAAATTAAGCTTTCGTTTCCTTTTTACCCCCTCATCTTTCCTCCATCTTCCTTCCACGTTGTCCCATATCCTTGTCTACTTTCTTATTCATCTTCTGGGAAACCTTGTTTTCCCTTTTCTTTTCGTCTCCTCCTACACAATCTACCTCCCTCCCTCTCTCCTCCTCTTTCCTTCTTTTCCTTTTGTCTATTCTTTCTTCTCTTCCGGATTTCTTTTTTTCTCGTCTGCATACTTCTTTTCCTTGAAATTGAATTTTCAATTTTTATCTAATAACTATTCAAAAAAGTTTCCAAGAGGTTTTCGATTTGTTTTTGAATCGGAATGATGAAAGTAATGTTATTGAATTTTGTTTTTTTCCTCTTTTTTTGGACAGTCAGGGTCGGATTAGGGAAATCTGGTGGGAAAAAATCGGATTTTGAGAAGAAATTTTGAATTTTTTTTCTTTTTCCAAGAGTTTGTTATTGTTGTTTCTTACATTTTAAATCTTATTTTTAAAATTCACTTTATCGCTTACTAAGAAAAGGGAAAAGAACTATCTATAAGAGGAATAACGAAAAGATAGATAAAGGAATAGAAAGTAGGTAAAATAAAAATGTAAAAGAGAAAGAAGAATAAAAGAAAGAACAAAATGGATTCTTCCTTCTTCTATTTCTGATAATAGCTTAACTATTCGTGACTTCTGACTCTTTTTAGGAAGATAATAAAGAAAGATAGAGTTTAAGAAGAAAGAGATAAATAAATAAGAGAAAAGTAGAAAATCAGGATGAAGAAATGAAAGAAAGTTTAAATAATGCACCAAACTAAGGATCCTCGAATCGAATGTCAAGTTGTCGCTTCTGTATGGGTGTGATGGAATAACCAGCAGGATTGAGCACACTCTTCGTCGAGGACGAGACCAGATTCCAAAACAGCCTTCGACTGGAAAGACCAAGGAAGATGTGGAACAGTTGAAGAGGAGCTGGCTGTAGCATGAACAGCTTGGGCTGCGGCAAATAAAACAGTCCTCAACCAAGACCGATGGTGGACCCTTGTGAACGACCTATGCGCCCCAGAGGCGTAAAAGGACTTATTGTTCATAAAATAAGCCAGAAAATCACAAACAAAAGTAAAAAAGAGGAAAAGTGACTAAAAAAAGTAAGAAGAAGATGAAAGGCAAAGAAAAACACCGGAATACTAGTCAACAAGTAACTAGCCGAATGAGTCAATGGTTGATTGTTTTGTTTCGAAGCTTTTTCAACAAATTTTAGGCTTACGTTCTACCAAAAAAGCAACAATTTAGAGGAAACCAGTCAAAATAAAAGAAGAGGAGGAGGAGGGAGGAGAAAAAGCAAAAGCAATAAGAATTGAATAGAAGAAGAAGTTCCGAGAAAAGGAAAACCAGAACTTAGGCGTTAACGAAACAATAAATAACCCCATATTCGGTGGAAAAAGGCAAAGGAATACATTTCAGAGCACCTTTCCACCACTAAATTCAATTTCGCAAGGCAGAAAAGAGAAAAGGAGGAGGGTGTGAGGAGAGGGAGAGAGCGTACAAAGGAAACCTTCGTCAGTCGCGAACCGGAGCCACAATCAAACGTGGCTTTGAAAACAGAGAAAGTGATTCCGTATGCAAGGACTGGTTTCACGGCGAAAGCCACCCCCAATCTCTCCTCATGTGGAATATCTTTGGGAAATCTAATTTTTGACTTTGAAACCGACGTACTTCCTCTTTCTCTAATCCCCCCTTTCGCCCATTCCTTCGCCTTTCATCTTCCTCGTCAGCCACCACCACTCGAATTCCGTATCAATCATGGGAAAATTAAAACTTGTCAATGGAAAAGGTTTAATAAAATTAATTTCGCCACAAGGGATGAAAGAGACAAAGAGAAGGAGAAGGGGAGGTGAGAAAGCCAAGGAGGAGGAGGTGAGAGAACGGCAGAGGACTTGACTTAATTACGGGTTTTGATAATTTTAAATGACAAGCGAAGTTCGGACGGGATAAAATTTGACAAGAATGAAATCTTCTTGGAACCTTTAAAGAAAAATAAAAAGACGCAGGGAGATGACCTTGTCTTGTGTCGCATCCTTTTTAGCTTCTCTTTCTATTCGAAAGTAATTACATTACGTCTCACTACCTTTCCTTCTCTAAATTTCAATGTCTTTTAGAATTTTCAAGGTCAAGGTCTTGTGATTTTTACTCTAAATGTTCCCTAGAAATCTGAAATTAAAAACACACGTGATGAAGATAGAAAACCATGTGTGGCCATGACACCTCTCTTCTCATACTACAATTGACTACAACAGGCGTCAGGGTGTCAGTATAATTACCTCCATGAAACTAAATCAGTCCAACAGTAGTTAGTTTAGAGTCAGTCCGATCAGGAGTGTAGTCGGAGAGTCCTTTAGTGCAGAAGTGCAAGCGATTATGCAATGTATGGTCATACAAAAGTCACCAATGTTATCAAACCATAATTCACTACTGTATCTCAATTACCTCAACAACACGTGAGCTACACGTGACTATGAGAATTACACGTGTTTGATCCTCCACGAAACTGTGGCACAGTGCTCGTCACGTAAAAAATCTGTGTTTTGGTTCATATACCTCACGTATCTTGATAATATTAAGCGAAAGTGTACTGTATGTATTTGACAGGTGTCATTCGCGTCTCATACACGTTTAAAGCGTGTTAGCATGTAGCACTCACATGGTCACAACAATTGGTAGATGTGTTCAACACTTTTTCCCTTGTTCTAGATATTTCTTTCATTCAGATGTTAATACACCTCGTCCAGAGACACATTTGTTGTAGACACGTGTTGCGCGTGTGCTGTAGCTTAAATTGAGGTTAAAGAAAAGGTTTTCATACAGAAGTTCAGACCTTTAAAAATATGAAAAATCTTTTCTTCTCTCTTTCTTCATTCCTCACTCCAGTCTCATTTCCCTCCAGTATCATCCCTTCTCAAATGAGCAAAAGGTTTTCGAGGGTATTTGCGGGGAGGAGGAGGAGGAAGAAATGGTTTTCCAGCTTCATTCTCAGCCCAAGGAACATTCCTTTACGACTCCCCCGAGACCGGATCTCAATTTTTATTTTTCATTTATGATGTCTAATGGCATTAGTTTCCAATTTCAGGAGAATTTCTTTCCAAAGTTTACGAGTTACTCCACGCCTCCTTGAACGGAAGGGTAGAGATAAGAAAGAGAGAAGAGGAAGCTGTGGAGGAAAAATACCTGATGGGGTGGCCGGAGCTTCGTCTTAACCAAAAATTATTGGATTGACTAATTGCATGACTTGAAGATATCTGAGCGCCACGCCATTCTTCTCTGTCCTGTGCCTCTTCTGTTTCCATCTTTCTAAACTCTAATTCGAATGTCGTTTAGCACTTTCATTTCAAAACTTTCCACCCTTTTGAGAATTCTCCTCTCCCATCATGATACTCAACACAATGAAGGGATAGATATGTGCAATAAGAATGCACACATAGGACACTAAT